>CM076570.1:726140225-726281295 GCA_034641835.2 Pinus albicaulis | reverse complement strand
TAGATGGAGTTGAGCTCGGAAGTGAAATATTCTCCTCAACTCTCTCTCAATAAATACCAAAGGTTTAGTTCCACCATAGCATTTATGGCAGAAGGCTTTGTTCTACTTTGGCACATGCTTCTACTTGATTTGAAAGGTGTAAAAGTTAGACATACTTAGTTTGGTTTATAACTCATAACTTATGAATAAGTCACTATAAAATTTTTAGTTGTTTCTAAAAACTCAATCATATGATACATAAAAAAATGGTAAGACACTTATTTTATGACTCATTTACAGAAAAATTGCTCTATCATAATTATATGTTCCAAAAGATCCATTCAATCATATGATATGAAACATAACACATATTAAAGAATGATTGTGACTTGGAAAGAGAATCCAATGTTTAAAATTGATATTATCTGTATGTAACCATAGATTCAAAGTTTTCAATGAGGATAGAAAGTGGAAGAAGGCAAGCTTAGCAAAATGGAATAGGCATTATTCTTCCTGTCTTTAGCATCCAAAGAAACACAAGCCTTCCTAATGCATGTTTTACATGTAAAGGAACACTAATAGTACAAATTTATTAATATTTTATCAACATTTAAATTATTCTTTGACAAAGGTTGATATTAACGTTCTAAAAAACTCTCTCTAAATACTAATCACCTCGGTGAATCCTGGATGCTTGGGAGGTGAGGTTAGATGATCATCTTTAGAGTCCATGATAATAGATCCAAGGCTACCTCCATTTACAATGTACATTATCAAGGAACAAACCATTTTTTTGATGAATGAATCTTCCTCCTTGGAGTTCTTGAATTTTTTGTGTCTTTGTGGCTTTGAGTGCTCGAGAGAACTTTTCTCAAAGATAATTCAAAATTTTGGTCCCACCCTTGCATAAAATTAAGGAGTTCGAAAAATAATTTCCTTCCTCCTTGACATAATGATTCATGGAGGGAACTTTTAAATTGTGTTTGATGGGACTCTAGAGTGAAATACTGCGACAATTGAACTATCGAATCAAACATAATCAAGGCTTGCCACAATAGGCCGCAACACTTAAGATATATATATATATATATATAATTTAAAACTTGTAATTTTAGGATATGATCCTCATCATGAAGTAAGAGGTATGAATTGTGAAAGAGGATTTGTTCTCCTTAATTGCCTCCACTTGTTTTCTAAATCACCTACCAAATTCTATGGATTACCCAATCCAAGAACACGTAATAATACGGCCTATGAGTAATTAAATGTTTTTAGCCACTATTATGGAAGGAACGAGGCCATGGAGAGTTGGAGGGGTGCGAATAACATGTACTTGTATTACCAACTTCGGTCTACTAACCTCATATTGCGAGACTACCTTCAATGTTCAACGCCACAAAAATCTTATGATGAGATTACATTTAAGAGATCATTCAAGCAATGTAAGCTTGGTTCTATCAGAAATTCAGATCAACCTTATCATCAAATTCTTATTGGTTTGAGATAAAAATGAACCTTATCATCAATTGCTTCTAAGTCTCAAATGATAGTAAGGCAAGAAAACATTTTCTGTTTACTCACATCTATTTCCATTGATTCTTATAAGTCTCAGATAAGATAAAACTTATCATCAAATTCTTCTTAGTCTCAAACAAAATGAACCTTATAATAAACAGCTTCTAAGTCTCAAATGCTAATAAGGAAAGAAAATATTTACGGTTTACTCACATCTATTTCCATGGTTGGCTCTAGTCTAATAACCTTTTTATGGGAAATGCCACAAAAGATCTTGTGAGAAGACAAGGATATTTGACAAGTAATAGGCTTAATTTAATTAGTCTCTATTAGATACTAGTATAATCTTTACCATCAAGTTCTTCTTACCCTCAAATGCTAGGAAGGTAGGTAATTGATGGGAACATATGCAAATTGATACACTATTTAGTCACATCTCTCTACATTGTTGGCTTTAGTCTAATAACCTAATAGTGTGAGACTTAGGACATCAAATGCCATTAAATATCTTGTGCTCAAACCACATTTATGAGATTAGTCAAGCATCCTAGGTGCTGGCATATTTTATCATAGATAACATCAATGTTATCACTTATTTCTTTTTAAAGTAGTTGAAAATGAGTTTCTAGATTTGAGGAGGTTGACAATCATAAATTTTAGGAGAACTTAAAATCAAAAGCATGGAAAATAAAAAAACTTCATCAAATTTTCATTTGAAACTGAAAGGAAATTTGAAACTCCATGCTTGGGTGGGCTACAATGATGAATTTATAATGTATTTTTATTTCTTTTATATTTAAGTGGATAATGTTTAATATGGTTGTATGTTTAACTACAAGATTTCAAACCTCAACATAGGTGTGCCTACCATTTCACTCCTTCATCACCTTCCTCATCATGGCCCTCATGGCTCCCTCTAGGAGATTGATCATCCTCATTAGAATATTTCTTTACACCTTTGAATTTACATCATCCTTTTTCTTTTCTCTCAATATTTCTTGTTTTTTTTTCTTTTCTTCATCTAAAGCTTCCCCATGTTAATGTGTTCCTTTTCAAACCTCCTCAATGACTTTTTATCTTTTCCTTCCCTTCTTTTGTTCTTGAGGTTTTTTCAAAATAAAAGTAATAATCTTATCCCTATATCTATATTAGTAATGTACAGACATGAAGTACATCGCAGGGATATCATGTGTTTCTTTGATATGAGAATCTTTTTCTATGGATTTTCACATCAGATCCATAGCACTTGACATATATTTTTATAAACACTTGCAGAAAATGCCACTTTCTTGTTATCTATGTAATGAAATCAACTTCTGCCAGCCATTTTTTATGTCAGCTTTTGTACCTAAGTATATTTCGCAATGTACAAATGAAAACCAACATCATTGTTCAGATTATGTAAATGCATAAAGGATGCCTTTCTCAATACTATATTTCACAATGTACAAATGAAAACCAACATCATTCTTCAGATTATGTAAATGCATAAAGGATGTCTTTCTCAATACTACTCTAGTCGTTGTCTTTGTTTTATGTGGGTGCAATGTTTGCATGTTTACATCTTTGCTAGGAAAAAATAGGTAAAGGTATATATGCAAAGTAAGGTTTTTCTTAACATTTGCATCTGTGTTGATCAAGATTACATCCTGAACCTAGACCATTACTCCATTATGCCATAGTGTACTATAAATTTTTCACGTGCTGTAGCTTAGAGGATGCACATACCTGCATGGAAATCTCTTTTGGTTGAAGTATTAGTTTTGTTTATAATATTTATTTTTCTTCTTAATTAATTTTTTCATATTTAATTTTATTGGGGCTGGATGGCACCTGAAACAAGGAACCCTGGATTCTCAAATGCTGGGCTAGGGTTGTTGGGCACGAGCCAAAAGAAGATGATGATATTGAACAACTGTGGCATTTTTATTTAGAGTTCAAACCCTTAGAGGTCGATAGAAATCAGAAAATCTACTTTGAGTTCTAGGAGGAGAAAGCCTGCCATCAAGTTTTTCGTAATCAATATCCGCTTTGAGCAAGTGTTTGAGGGCCACCAAATATTCCTCTGTTATTTCAGAATCACACTCATTTGTTATTTCAGAATCAGACTTTGAAAAAAGAAGGACCTCCCAACAATACCAACAAAAAAACATCAAAACAGGATTTCAGTAATGCAACCAGAACACGAGTACGAAATCTTCCAGTTCCAACTTCCCTGCCATTACTATGATTAGCTTATTGAATTATATAATTATAGTTACAATGTTTGAGCTAGAAAAGTTCTCTCGTCCAAAGAATTTTGTAATGGTCTTATTTAAAAGAACTTGAATAGTACAGTCTAAAACATTGTAAAATCACTAGTTCAAACATATTTTTGAAAAAAGATGCAAGAGAATATTTCCATCCGCTGCAAATACCAAACTTTTCTTGCACACTGTTGCAATTTGTACTAAGAGTTATTGAAACTGCAATAAAAGAACTATCAAGCTATTCGAGAGGAAGGTGGATTCTTCTAATATTGTTGTTTTAAAATTTTCAATTGTGAATAGCCATTTTTCTTCCTCTTTTTGTTTTTGATATGTAGTATTTTGATTGGAAATTAAACTTCTGCTACGTTAGAAGGAATTGGTTCAGCCGAATAGAATAGTAACTCTGCAAACTTTTCTAATATGGATTGGTGACAACTACTCCATTATGCCATAGTGTACTATCAATTTTTTTTAAGCTGTACCGGCTCCAGTTTTCTTTATTTTCACTGTCTCCTGCTTGCTTACTTTCGATGCTCTTAGCGTTTCCTTTCTCTAATTGTCTAAGGCTTATTTTGTTTTTAAGAAGTTTGTTGGAGTTGCTCCTTTCTCTAATTGAGATTTGTTCACTGGATGCCCTAAATTATTAATGCAAGTATGAGATATGAGAAAAGAGGAAGACGTCGGTCATCTATTTTGCAACATTCAAGTTTATTCTTGTTCTCCTTTGGGAGAGTTAGGTGCAGTTTTGCTCAGACTTGCACCAAAAATGGAGGAGAGTAGGTGGAAGTCTCTTGTGAGGATTCAGAAGTCCTGGATAGCTGGCTGTTATATTCGATTTTATTGGTTGTTCGCTAGCCTAGTGTATGCCTACACAAACAAGAGGTTTGTCCTGAGTTTCTATTTTGTAAATCCTATTGCTTATATATGGAGGTTGTGTGTTCATGTTCGATGTATTGTTGCATGGTTGGGTGAGGTTCCAGTGCCAAACTTGAAGTCAAAACATATTCTTTGTTTCCATAACTTGATATTTGCTATTCCGAACTGCTGTGGTTCTGAAACGGTCAAGACAGAAGCTATTACATTAACCTAAATATTCACTCTGCAGCACAAGAGTAGGAATTTCAAGGGCAGATGAACTCTATAGCTATTTTTCGGCTGGCACTGGGCTCCTCTTTGATTGGCACTGGTCCCCTCTTTGATTCCAGAAAGGTTAACAACAGTTTGTCTAAATCAATTTCTTCTCTATGTGTTGTCTCGGGATTGTTTCAAATTTGAACTTCGCTTTTGTTTAATCTATTTTTTTTACCTTGATATTTGTTTATATTGCCCACTAGATGTTGGTTACAGAAATTGGGTAAGTCTAATTCTTCTGCAGTGTTGTAATTAGACATACAACACTTTGATTCAAATTCTTTTCTTTATGTCAGCACACAATATATATCGACTCCTGTGGGTTTAATTTTTTAACACAGCATCCCTATGCATCACTCATGCGTTTTGACTGAAGAGGCAGAATTGTTTAGTGCAACATCCCTGCTCTTGGGCAGGGAATTGTTGCTCAGCAACCTACCTTGTTTAATAAGAAAATTGAGAATAACCAACACCATAGTGACCATTTGGGATTGCTTAAAATACATTGAATATGAATGTTGATTTGTATATTATCTTAACCTTGTAATTGTTTAATTGTTTAAAACAAATACAACACAGAGGGACAATTTGTAGAATTATCTACATTGAATGTTCATTTGAAATTTTTAATAGGAAAGCTCAGAGAAATCTATGGGACGATACAGACATTGACTGTAAATTATGTTTCTGTTTGACAATGAAGTATTGTCAAATCCATGTCCCCGTAGTTTATGTTTATATGGCAAAGCCGACAATATGAGTCCCCATAGTTTCTAATTATATCGCAAAGCCGACAATATGATATAAGTAATATGCTTATGATAACAAAGAATACGTTCAAGCGTACTGTACAGAGTTCATGACGAGTCTGGGTAATGGAATGGAAGCTCAAAATTAAATGGAAACAAACTAACGTGAATGTTCCATAATGCATTAAAAAAATATAGGATTTTGAACAACTCAAAGATGCAAAGACAAGTCAACCTCTACATGTTCTGTTTTATCAGATGTATTATGCTGCTGAGGATCTTCGTTTCTGACCGTTTTAGCAGAAGGTAAAGAGCTTGACACCAATTCGATTCCATTTCTGGCCCTTTTCACAGAAGATAAAGAGTTGGACACCAATTCGATGTCATTGCTGGTCCTTTTCCCAGAAGACAAAGAACTCGACGAAAATTCTCCTTGAAAATGGCGCGGCCCCTGCTCCAAATGAGGCCGATATTTTGATAGGTCCACTATCTCCAGCTCAAAATTGTGAGAAAGTCTACGATTGGAATCGAAAGGCTGCTGCCCTACAGCATCATTCTGAAAGCGGTCAGTTGGGGGGCTATTCAAAATGGGATTCGATTTGCTTGTAGCTCGCTCATTCTTATGGGCATTCTGATGGCCTGCCAGTGCCTTAGAACTGTAGAACTGTTTAGGGCAATAGCTGCAATGAAAGACGCGGGCATTAGGGCCCTGAGCGGTGCTTGTGCCCTTGGAAGCAGAAGCCGCTAACTCTGGTACCTCGTGGGTTTCACCCGCTAAATATGATAGGTCCACTCTCTCCAGCACAAAATTGTGAGAAAGTCTATGGCTGGAATCGAAAGGCTGCCTTCCTACAGCACGATTCTGAAAACGGTCAGTTGGCGGGCTATTCAAAATGGGATTCGACTTGCTTGCAGTTCGCTCATTCTGATGGCCTCCAAATGCCTTAGAACTGTAGAACTGTTTTGAGCCCTGGGCGGTGCTTGTGGTCCTGGAAGCAGAAGAAGCCGCTAACTTTGGTACCTCCTGATGACTTTGCTTGTTTGCAAGGGTTTTGCCCGCTAAATATGACGTTGGTGGGTGTTCGTCAAGGCTGAAATTAGTGTAGTGTACGGTGAGATCCATTCCAAACAGTTTGGGCTTATCCTTCTTCTGATCGCCGTCGGAAGCCATGGATTATCTGAATGTTTTGAGTTATGATCTCTACACTTTTGGTGTATGCACCAGCGTTATGTAGCACCAAGTGAAAAGGTACTGTCTGCTTTCAGTGCCTCTCAGTCAAGTAACCTCGCCAGAAATCCAAGAACTGTGAACTCTTTCAGTGTCACTGGCAAACAAACCAACTATTGGAGACTTTGCAATATGGTGTCTCTCTCCGGATCTGGAAATATTAGGAGACCATAAATTAACCATTCATGATAGCTCGGGTGTGTTCAAATGGGAATCAAGTCCATTTTTATTATTATTTTATATTACAGTTAATAAATTTCATTTTTTTTTATGATTTCATTTTCTAAATTTGTCTCATTTTACTCATTAAAAAATATAAAGCCAAATCAAAAATAAATTTATAATTTAATTATAAATTATAAAAAAATTGTTAAATATTAAAAAAAAATTATAACCATTTGACCTTTCAATTTGTATATTTTATTATTAATAAGTTACAAAGTAGCAAATTAAATTTTTTTATGATTTTATCTTGTAAATTTCAATTATTTAAATCCATAATAAATATGAAAGCTAAATTTTTAATTATAAATTATAAAAATTATTACTAAATAACTAAAATATTTTTTACTTAAATTAAATTTTTTATACTTATCACTAATATAATAAAATTCATTATATTAATAATAATCTCTATTATAATTTTAAAAATAATCAATATATGAAATATTATTTTGTGATTATTATTTTGATATATTTAATAATGAGTTATTTTAATATATATATTTTTTTTTATAAATATATTAGTTTGCTGGAAGCTCTTTATACTTAAATATTAAATATTAGTTTGTGTGTAGCTTAACTTAACTTATGGTCTTTCTCTCAGGATCTGGAAATATTAGAAAACTATAAATTGACCATTGATGATAGTTCGGGTGTGTTCAGATGGGAATCAAGTCCATTTTTATTATTATTTTATATTATAGTTAATAAATTCCATTTATTTTTATGATTTCATTTTGTAAATATGTACTATTTTACTCATTAAAAAAATATAAAGCCAAATCAAGGATAAATTTATAATTTAAATATAAATTATAAAAATCATTGTTAGATCTAAGACTTTTGTGATCCATAATGTAGATAGATAGAAACTCTTTCCCATTAATCACATCATTAGGATTTGGTCGAAGTTTTGAACCATCTAATGTGGTTCATCCTTAGTACCACGCGAAGAAGAAAAACGATCTCAGTGAATATATAGTAATGACGGATCATAGCCCAGAGTTACCTATTAAAGCTAGTGGTTATTTAGTTAATTAGTTAGAAAATTTAAAAAAAAAAAAATATTTAATTAGTTAGAAAATTAAAAGCTTTTTAATTAATTTAATTAATTAATTATGAAATTAAAACTTTTTAATTATATAAAGATGTAATAATTTGGGAAAAAGAGGGGGTTAAATTATAAAAACCCAAAAGGGCCAAGGGGTAACTTATAGTACAGGCGAGAAGGAGAATAAAACTCTTGCAGGGGGCTATTTTATTATATTATCTCATTTCTTTTATATATATATATATAAACTCTTGTTTATTCTGTTCCCCTCTCCACCCTTTGTAATAATAATTATAAATATTCCCTTAACTTTCTCATTTTTATTTTCTAGTTTTATAACTTATTCATTCTAATTAATTAATTAATTAATTTATTATTATTATTATTTATTATTTATTTATTTATTTTTATTTATTTTTATTTTGTATTTTTATTTATTTATTTATTTTCTCCCTGTACTATAAGCTACGCCTTCTCCCTTTTGGGTTTTTATAATTTAACCTCCCTTTTTTCCCAAATTATTACATCTTTACATAATTAAAAACTTCTAATTTCATAACTAATTAATTAAATTAATTAAAAAACTTTTAATTTTCTAACTAATTAAATAATTAAAAAACTTTAAATTTTCTAACTAATTAACTAAATAATGGCTAGTTTATAACGGCTAGTTTTAACAACTAACTCCGGGCTATGATGCATCCTTACTATTTATTCACTGAGATCGTTTTCCTTCTTCGCCTTGTCGTGAGGATGACTCATATTAGATGGTTCGAAACTTCAACCAAATCTTAATGATGTAATTAATCTGAAAGATTTTCTATCTATCTATATAAAAAACATTGTTAAATATTAAAAAAAAAAATATAACCATTTAACCTTTTAATTTGTATGTTTTATTATTAATAACTTAGAAGGTAGCAAATTAATTTTTTTTATGATTTTATCTTGTAAATCTCAATTATTTAAATCCATAATAAATATGAAAAATAAATTGAAATATTAAATTTATAATTTAATTATAAATTATAAAAATTATTACTAAATAACTAAAATATTTATTATTTAAATTAGATTATTTAATTAAATTTTTTATACTTATCACTAATATAATAAAATTCATTATATTAATAATAATATCTATTAGAATTTTAAAAATAAATCAATATATGAAATATTATTTTGATATATTTAATAATGAGTTATTTTAATAATTATTATTTTTAAATATATTAGTTTGCTGGAAACTCTTCATACTTAAATATTAAATATTAGTTTGTGTGTAGCTTAGCTTAACTTATGGTCTTTTTCTCTAGATCTAGAAATATTAGAAGACTATAAATTAACCATTGATGATAGTTCGGGTGTGTTCATATGGGAATCAAGTCCATTTTTATTATTATTTTATATTACAGTTAACAAATTCCATTTCTTTTTATGATTTCATTTTGTAAATATATACTATTTTACTCATTAAAAAAATATAAAGCCAAATGAAGGATCAATTTATAATTTAATTATAAATTATAAAAAACATTGTTAGATATTAAAAAAAATATTATAACCATTTCACCTTTCAATTTGTATATTTTATTATTAATAACTTAGAAGGTAGTAGATTAATTTTTTTTTATGATTTTATCTTGTAAATTTTAATTATTTAAGTCCCTAACAAATATGAAAGAAAAATTCAATTATTAAACTTATAATTTAATTATAAATTATAAAAATAATTATTAAATAACTATTTTTTTTTAAATTAAATTTTTAATTAAATTTTTTATACTTAATATGACGAATATAATAAAATTCATTATATTATTAATATTTGTGATTATTATCTTCATATATTTAATAATGAGTTATTTTAATAGTTTTTTTTTTTTTAATATATTAGTTTCTTGGAAACTGTTCATACTTAAATATTAAATATTAGTTTATGTGTAGGTTAGCTTGAGGTTTCAAAAATGATGACCTTAACGTATTTTTAAAATAAATATTACTGTTTGAAGTGGTACTCTATAGCTCAAAAGGTGAGATATTGTCTCCTAAAGTTACTTTTAAAATTAATGAAATAAGATTTACATGAATTAATTAAATAAAACTAGTAATCATAGTAAAAACTTCAAATTTTATTTCTTTATACATAAAATAATTTAATTTTCACCTTCATTTTATATCAACTTTATGTAGAGAGATAATGCCATTAAAAAGTAAAAAATGTATCTAATTTGACATAGAATTACTTTATACTTATTATTTATTTCTTCACTTCATATGTGGTGTATGTATTTATGCATGTTATAAATAAAATATTTCAATGTCCATATCAAGTAACATAATTTTATATTAATTTTGAATATGATAATGATGATGATGGTGGTGGTTAACATCTAGACCAATCATTGAAATTAGAAGAATTATATCTAATATTTTATTGTAAAGGAGATGTGTAGATTAATGACATATTAAAAAAATTAATAAAAAAACATATTTTAATAGATTAGAGATAAAATATTTAATATATTGGTTAGAGAGAGAGGGGGTTACTATGTCTTTTAATTCAAGGCATTTGAGAGATTTATAATTTCTTTCATTCTTAACATGACATTTAACATTTTGGAAAATATAGATAACAAAACTAATTGTGAGTATATATATATAAATATTATATATTATGTATAGATATTTCTTATATGTACACAAACACACACACACACAAATAAAGAGAAAATAGACTAATAAAAATAATAATTTATCCTTGATGGAGATGAGGCTCAAAAACAATGGGGTGGTCGATATCCATGCCTACCACCCTCGTGACTGAATGACATGAGGAAAAATAATGGAGGGGGGTGGCTAAGCCACATGCTTGCAACCATGTGTAAATTGAAGTTATTAAGGAGCATTGGTGGATTGAGAAATGAATCGATAAAGGGGAGCAACAATATTGGTTAAGTGATTGCCTTATGAAGAATCAACCCCTTTCAATGATCTAAGATTTGGGTTTGTAATCTAGGAACTTGGAGCCTTAAACATAAGGGCTAGTTGTAAATTATTTAGTAATAGTGGTGTCTTCCCGACTTTACGTTGGGGCATGGAAAACTAGAAGCACCAAGTAGATCTATTGATTATAAGAAATATAAATAATTTTTTCTAACATCTTAGAAAAATTGTACCAAGAGAAAGGGATTTCAACCTCGAGCTTAAACTGGTAGACGAGAGCAGAGGTTTGAGGGTACGAATAATTTATGAAATTCATGGAAAATCCTCCACTCCTTGCATGCAAAATATGGACCTCGATTTCCCCACGGTAGTTCACAACTTTCTAAGACACCTGGGCGGAACTTTTACTTTTAAGATAGTTCGACTGAACTATTTTCTATAAATAAATCACCCGCGAAGTTGGTTTGTTTACCAGTTTCATTATTCACGCGAATTTGTGTCACTGTCACTGCTGCTCTCATCCGTGCTATTTCTCCTTTTGTCGGCGCTTTTGATCCTCCCATCCGCGTTGTTTCTCCTTTCATCGGCGTTGTTGCTCCTTTCATATGGGTATGTTCGATCTTAGTTCTGTGGTTTTTAACCGATACTTTAGTTCTTTTGCTCCTTTCATCGGGTATGTTCAACCTTAGTTTTGTGGTTCTTAAACGATACTTTAGTTCTGTTATGTTTGACCTTAGTTCTGTGGTTTTTAACTGATACTTTAGATCTGTGGTTTTTAACCGATAATTTAGTTCTATTATAAATACGTCTTTCTATATTCCAAAATTTATACCTTAGCTGAAATCACATATATCTGCATCTTCTTTCATGCATTTTTTAATCTTCCTTAGACTATCCACAATCTGCATCCTTAGACTATCCACAATCTGCATACTTAATTTAGAAAATCTAATCTCAACAGAAAACAGGAAACTGATGTAGAAAAGATGCGAAACTGAAATTGCATAGGCCCAAAGTAAGAATGAATATATGATCAAACATTGTATAAAAAGATTACCTGTGCTCGGAGTGGCCTTTTACAACTCTAGAAAGCATATGGTTCCACATTCATTCCTCCGGCAGATGCTACCTTGTAGATACCATACATCTGTCTAAGGTTAAAATCATACAAGAAGAGCTTCATTGCGGGCTTCACCTTTTCTACAAGCTCCTTTTTGGTTGGTGGCAACCCAAACACTTTGTATCGGAAACACTCCTGCTTTGTTAGAGAATTACACATAAAAATCAAGCCTGCAAAATTATCTTTGCCATTGTCATCTTCATTGTTTGCTTCCTTGCCGCCTTGTTTTTTCTTCTTAATTTGATCAACCTTTGACACAACAGGGTCAGATAAACCCTTAGGTTTGTTCTCTGTCTCTATTTTAAAATTCTTATCGACAACATTAACCTTTGACACAGCTGGGTCAGATAAACCCTTGGGTTCGTTCTCCATCTCTATTTTAACAGTCTTATCAACAACATTAGTTGGTGTTGCCTCCTGCCACATATATCCATAGATTAGTTTCAGGCATTTGTAATCTTCCTTAGACTATCCGAAATCTTCTTCAAAGATGACCGAACAATAGATCCACACTATTTTCAAACTCTTTAAACTTCACACTGAAAGCCCATCAACATATTCATACTGAATCTTACAAGAATCTGTAAACTGTTTTCAGAGATTACTGAGTTATTCCTTATTAAAAGAGCCACAGAGAAGGTATATAAATATAGATATAATTACTTCCTTTTATTCCGACCAACACTTTGGCATGTAGGTTGACTTGTAACACATCATAATAGCTCGATTTTTCAACGTTGATGTAGAGCTGAAATAAACCATTGGTTCATCTTTTCTTTGACTAGGTCTGGGTTTCTGACTGAATATATATGGACATTTATGTCTAGTTAAATACCCTTCTATTTGCAATATTGATTTATCTTTTAAGATTTTGCATTTGTGTGTTGTATGTATCAAAGATTTATATTCCTAGTTTTTCTATGCACATCAATTCAACTGCACAAACAATTAAATCTAATTTAATATTATTGTCTGCTAAGTTATTTTATGTTTTAAAAATGTGAAGTGTTGTATGTAGAAAAATATTCTATTACAGTTTTTGTTCTACATATGCATTTAGGTGTTTTGAGATATCCTTGTGTGTTATGTTATTTATGTTTTTAAATTTTGCAATGATATGTTGTAATCTTTTTATTACAGTTTTTGGTTTGCATGTTCATTTTGGCTACAAAAATATTCTCTCCATCATAATATCATTGTGTTTGATATCTTGATTTATGTTTTAAATTTTGCACTCACATGTTTTATCATTTTGTAGCAAAGTATTTTTATGCCTGCTATATTAGGCTCTCTCTTTTCATTGAGCTGTGTGTATGGTATGGTTTCATTTAGGCCATTTTCAACCACAATATTGTTCTCTGTCATTACTATAGAAATAAAAAGCACATGTTAGACATTATCATATTCACATAGGCAAAAAAGGGTTTTCCTTAATTTTACATATCAAAATGTCTTTGAAAAGTTATTTCTATTTAAAATAAAAAGGTGAAATATTAGTTTCATCAATTACTAGAACGAATAGATGGTAAGGCCCACAGCAACAACTGCAAAAGAAATGCAATATAACCAATCAACCTACGTCAACAAAACATATGGTCTTGAATGAGATTTTAGACTCTTTAGATATAAATGTACATCGTGGCAATGTATCTTATATAGAAATTTAATCCATGTGCTTAACCTTAACATTGACACAAATGGAATACAATTTTTCTCACTGCTTTATGATAGAAGAATATGTGGATGAGTATTGCCCACATATCCGAAGTCAAAAGGGATAGAGTAAAAAGGGATGCTCCGGTCATGTCTATATAAGATAAATTAAAGAAGCATGACATATTAGTAAAGAAAATTAGATATCCGTGTACCAATTATGTTCATATAACACAACAAATAGATGATTCAATACAAATGTCACATATAATTCATATTTATGTCATGGGCCTTCAAGTTGAATTATATATCTAGCATTACATTAAGCTATAGGAGATAAATCAAAGAATCATTTGAATGTAAATTAAACATGTGTAATAATTATGTCCTTTAGTTCAATAAATAGATAATAATTTCCAAATTCCATATCTAAGCTATATTTCATCTAAGTAGCTTTCAATTTAAACTTATATCTAATGTTAAATTATATAAAATAATAAAAGTAATCGAAACTTCAAAATAATATTTAGAGTTAGTATAAAATGTGACATATAATTTTCTTGCGTGGAAAAACATAGTTACCGAGAGTTCAAAACTCATGCATTTGAATACAAAGCGGGTATACGAATGAGCAAGTAGATTTTTTCTAGAAATGAGGAAGTGAAGGTTGATAGAGAGCCACACAAAATTGCAAATTCATACCTTAACAAAATTGATAGATCCTTTTAAGGAAAACGTGTCATATAATCAACTTTCATCGAAATATATGATAAACTCAACACAATTTTATGAAAAATAGTATACCATTTTTTACATTTCACATAATACAAATAGATAAATATTACTTAAGTATTGTTATAAAGATTTAACTACCCATTGAGAGATGGCCAAGTGATTGAGACATGGCATCATCAAAATAAAAAACCAAGTACAAATTGTAGTAATCCTAGAATCATGCTTTACATAAGGTAAAATTGGGGAACTCATGACTTACTATACATAAAAAAACATTTACCCTTACCAAAAAATATATGATAAAAATTGACAAACTACATAAGCTTAAGCTTAAGGGAATATAATCCTTTTTGCCTTCCATAAAGATAATGAAAATGATTGTTCCAAGTCTCATGTTGCTTCTCATGTTACTTTATAAACCTTTATTGGAAAGAAAAATAGGAGGGAAGAAATGTAAGAAATATAAAACATAATGAAACACAACGTAAGAAATAGAGAACATAATGAAACACACACATACATATCTCTAGACAATCAACACATTTATTTTCCTAGGAGATCCTTATGGGAGACAAGCAACCCTAAAAAGTAATGATGCTCTAGACTCTTTTTTCCCTAGGAAATCCTTATGGGAGAAAAACAATACTAAAATGTAAACATGATCTACTCTCTCTTTTCTGGTATGGAAAATATGTAAGTACAAAGAAAGAGGTAATATCTCTAGAGTTAGCTAAGACTTTTGGCATGTAAGGTTGCTATAAAAACTTAACTTCATACATTTTTCTCTCTAACTTCACACTCCTAGTAGTATTTTCAACTATGGAACAAAATAAAATAACACAAAATGTTACTCTTATTCCTCCTAATGGCCAAGTATTTAACATAGCGTGATAGCCAACTAGGTGTAAGATTTGACTCCATCAACCATTAACGAGGTTTGTGATTTTAGACTTTTTAGAGTCTTCTTAAAATTCCACATGTAGCTAGATTGCTACGCATGAGTAATGGGGCTAAAATGAAATTCTCTCGTATCATGATGGTCAACATGATAGGTCAACTTACTAAAGTCATAAATTTTGAATGAACTTAATTTGATGTTTTTCTTGCACCATTGGATATGTCTTTAAGTGTAGAATAATGATCAAGATTTCGGCACAAGGGATAATCGTTTGACCCCCAGAAATGTCATTTAATACCTCAAAATGACTCCAAAAGGTTTTAGACCCCAATTCTCCACCCACCATTAAAATGACCCTACAAGTTGATTCTTTCAGTTTTTTCACTCTATAAGCATCAAAATATATGAAAAATAATATAATTATCCAATCTATATCATTATTTGATAATTTGTTGAAATTATGAGTAAGATATACATGATGGAATTTAAATAAATAGAGTTAATTCATTGAACACCCTTGTACATTCCTTGTTGATACTTTGAAAGTAATACGTTTTGAAAAATAATTTGTTTTTTGGATTCTTAAGATTATGTAACTTTCGAACCATAATTACAATTTTTATTTTTATTTTACTTATCATTTAGTTGCTAAAAGTTGAAGAATTTATTTTGGTAAATAATTAATTAGGTCTATTTAAATCATTTACCACTTTTGGGATTTTTTTTTTCGTGGTTTCATTCATAATTTCACTTTTTTGAAAATTGTGAATTTCAATTTTTCACACCACATGTGCACAATCAAAGGACCTAAGGTCTTTCCCCTACCAAAGTATGTTCTTTTAAAACATGTTTTCTTGGTGATATGGGTGATTTAGAAATGATTGGGAGAGCGAAATTCGTCATTTAATACACAGTATGTTTGGTTCATGACACTAAGCCAAGAACAAGGATGCACTCCCATTTGATTCTCATGATTAGGTTGTAATCATGAGGCTCTCGCTCAAGAGTGGACCTTCCCAAAATCTTGTGACTTCTTGTCACAAACGAAACCATCAAACTGAAAAACACATCATGCAAGAAACATAACTCGCTGACATATCATTTTTCTCCTTCAAAGAAAAAAAATTCACATCATGTGAATATCTACATGTACTCTTACATATTGGTGTACAAAACCATCAACCAAACACAAGTCGACAAAACATGCCTCTTGAAACAACTGACTCTCAAGTGAAATAATAGCTCATGTGCAAATTTCCATATTTGTTGCATGTAAGTGTGTCAACGTAACTCTACCTTCAACATCTTGCTTCGTGCAACATGCACCATACTTTGAATTTGCAAAGAAATTCATGAAACAACAAAATACATGCAAGGCCTTAATTGGATAAGAAATCTAACCATCCGTTACCAAACCATTTCAATGGCGCTTCTTTTAGTTGCACTTCATCATCATGTGAATCATCTTGACCCTCATCGATTATGGAATCCTCTTTTCCATTCTTGTCATTATCTCTTTCCACCTTCTTCAAATGTTGTGGATGACTTGTTGGATACAAAGTCCAACACTTGTCTACAAGGTGACCTTTCTTATGGAAATGAGTAATAAACAATTGCAACTTATTTTCAACATCATTTTCCTTGTCCAATGGGCCTTTGAATTTTTGCCTCATTTATTTAGAAAGTTTCATGTGCATGGATATCTTCTTCCAACATCTATAAACATTATGATTATTCAAACCACAAAAGGAACATGCAAGTTCCTTTCCAAATCTTATGTGAATATTTACCATGTTTATCATAATCAAAAGCAATTTGATTAGAGGCAAATTTATACCTTGAACATTCACCGTTGTCGCCTTCTTGAGGAGGTGAATTTGATGAGGTAGTGGCTCTCCTCTAAATACTAGCAATGAATTCAATGACTAGATAGAGCTTTCAACATCCTCTTCTTTTACATTCTCATTAGCTACATGATTATTAACATCTTCTTGAAAAGTGGGTGTCAAACTTTTCCATTCATCATGAACACAAGCTTCACAAGCTTGAGGTAATGAACATGAAATAAAATTCCTTCTTGGAACAACTTCATGTGCCTCCTTGGCTTTGGAGCATTCTCCATCATGTTTTCCATAACCAAGACCCAAATAATTAGGCCCTTCCTCAACAACATTTGGCTCAACTATTCCTTGTACTCAACTATGCCTTGTACATGTTTTCCTTTAACCCTTTACTTTCATAGCACATATTCATCAAAAATTTGGACTTTATTCCTCTACTGTGTCTCTCAAAAGCACGTACACATTCATTTTGAGAGGAAATTGAAGACAGAAACCAATAGCTAACTCTTCTAACTAACCTTGACTAAAATGAGCTAAATTGTGCTTTGATACCAACTTGATTTTAATATGGACAAACTAGTTTTGTTGGGCTATCTCTCTCATTAGTTAAATAAAAATGTGTTTAGGATCGTCTAAATTTAGCTAATTGGGAAGGGTTTTATGTGTCAAGATTTAAGTGTATTTTGTGAGAAATTTACGAGTTAATTAGCTTTTAAAAAATCATGTGTACAACAAATAAAATGCAAAATTTTTATTTTGGAAATTTTTTTCTCTCAATCCAGATTCCGATCATTGGACATGTAAGAGGAAGAAAGAGGGAATTCACTTTTAAAATTCTAGACGTTGTCTAAACCAAAATAAACTAGAGGTTTGGTTTTCAAATACATTCACTTATTTGGAAAATTTCTAGCTACCAAAATTCCATATTCCAATCTACGTCCCAAGAAATCCATTTATTACACCACTGGTTAGTTTTTCGTCTCCCTATATTCTTTATCAACATCTTCTAGTGATTCTTGAAAGGTGGATACTTAAATCCTTCCTAAAAATTTGAGCTCTAAAACGAGAAGACATACAAGGTCATTTTAAGTCATTCCTCTATCAAATTATTAAAACCAAGTGAATATTTCTACATATTGATTTTTGTCCCATAAACTGTACAATATAGGTGGAGTTGCCTCGCCCTAAGCGAGATGTTTAAAAAACATAATAATAGAGAAACAATTATTGACGTCACCAAAAGATGTAGCCTCTTCAAGGTATCATATCCTCTCATCAAGGTAAAGAATCTATTCACCAAAAATGTCCTATGGAAATGATGGTTTAAGAAACAAAACCAGACAAAAACCTTCAGTGAGAACAACAAAATCTAAAACCTCTTTAAGGTCTTCAATCTGCTCGTAAAGTTAAATTGTGTCTTGATCAAGTCCAACAACAAAGAAACATTCAGTGACAACACCAAAATCTACAACTTCTTCAACGTCTTCTAAACTATCTTCAAAGTCAATATTGTGTGCATCAAATTACTCAACAAGGTCATCAATGGAGTCATCAAAACTACTATTTCAAACTTCAATGCCAAAAATAAGTCAAAAGAATTTAATTTCTCCTCCAAAACCTTCTTCTCTGAACAAAGCTAGCATGATGTCGTCGAGAAATTTAGTAATTCCACGAGGAAATTCTATCAAAGTTAAAACAAATCCTTTTCATCGATATTTAATGCCTACTTTTTCAGGTGGAACACCTCCAAAATTAAGGACCAAAATGCCATAATATACAACTTTACCTAATAGGTGTAGACCTAAAACCCCCAACTTTGCGTGACATGTACAATTGAAGATCTTATGGTAAGCAGTGTGAGAAGAGATTCATGGTCACTGAGTTGAGCAAGAGAAATAGTTTGGTATGAAAACCTTACTTGTGATAGGTTTAGCTAGCGGACGACCAAACTACATGGTAATGCCATTCAAAATGTGAAAATTCCCATTTCACTTGGAAATAAGATGGTAGAGAAAGGTATAGATGAAAGGAGATATCCATCTATGGTAAAGAAATCAAATAGTTCTATCAATTCCACCTTGCAACTCTAAGAGACATTGAATGAAATTTCATCTCAAGACAGGGCTTTGGGAGGACACTCTCAAAGCCAACCTTTGTTATGGCTTTGAAACACATGGTAAGTATCAAGACTTAGCAACCTTATTTGCATATTTTTTTCTATCATGGACCTTAATGTCATAGCCTTATTTAGCCTAAAATGAATGCAAATTTCCTTGAAACTTAGCTTGCAACATTCATAATTCATGCTCATGGAACATGATTGTGTTGCAATTGTGATAACATCTACTGTATGCAGAAGCTAATAAAAAATGATTGAAAATGACATTTTTGCTCTGTTTTTTTGAAGATTTAAGGAAAATTACACCAAGTTGCTTCCAGCCTCATATGACCATCATGTCAAACTCATCTCAGGATATTTTCCAAGTAAGAGCCACTTAAGCAAGCAATCCAGTATACATGACTCTGCAATTTCAATTAGCAGCAATGAAAGTTCTAAGTATGGTGCAAACATTGCTCCAGATCCTCAATGGGGCATGTTTGATGACAATAATTTGGGGAGTGGGAGAGGGAGATGGTAGGAGAAAAAATTCAAGGAATCCACTTGAAGATCTTATGGTAAGCAGTGTGAGAAGAGAGTCATGGTCACTGAGTTGAGCAAGAGAAATAGTTTGGTATGACAACCTTACTTGTGATAGGTCTAGCTAGCAGACTACCAAACTACATGGTAATGGCATTCAAAATGTGAAAATTCCCATTTCACTTGGAAATAATATGGTAGAGAAAGGTATAGATTAAAGGAGATATCCATCTATGGTAAAAAAATCAAATAGTTCTATCGATTCCACCTTGCAACTCTAAGAGACATTGAATTAAATTTCATCTCAAGACAGGGCTTTGGGAGGACACTCTCAAAGCCAACCTTCATTATGGCTTTGAAACACATGGTAAGTATTGACTCAGCAACCTTATTTGCATAATTTTTTCTAGCATGGACCTTAATGTCATAGCCTTCTTTTGCCTAAAATGAATGCAAATTTCCTTTCAATTTGGCTTGCAACATTCATAATTCATGCTCATGGAACATGATTGTGTTGCAATTGTGATAACATCTGCTGTATGCAGAAGCTTTAATAAAAAATGATCGAAAATGACATTTTTGCTCTGTTTTTTTCAAGATTTAAGGAAAATTACACCAAGTAGCTTCCAACCTCATATGACCATCATGTCAAACTCATCTCAGGATATTTTCCAAGTAAGAGCCACTTAAGCAAGAAATATAGTATACATGACTCTCCAATTTCAATTAGCAGCAATGAAAGTTCTAAGTATGGTGCAAACATTGCTCTAGATCCTCAATGGGGCATGTTTGATGACAATAATTTGGGGAGTGAGAGAGGGAGATGGTAGGAGAAAAAATTCAAGGAATCCACGGGAAATTGAAAAATATATAACTAATAAGGTGAAGAAACTTTGTAACCTAAGAGAGAAACCTGTTAGGAAATGGGTGAAGTTGGTATTACACACCCAATTGGATAACCTCGAGGAGAAAACATTTCTCCCACTTTATTTGTTGGCATAACCTAGTAAGTGTTATTCACTAGCATGTATTTTGTAAAGGCCTTGACCTAGTTTCCATTCAACTCCATCCACCAGGTTGTAGAGGATTCCAAGCCTAAGTTCATGAAAAGTAAGTTGGGGATGATCACATTGACCTGCTTGATGACATGTCTATGAAGATTAACTACCTTGAACTATTTTTTTGCGTAGGGAAAGAGACACATTCCCATGTCTGAGCATGAAAACGTTCTTTGATATTGTTAATGTCTCTAGTGTTTACTTCTACAAGTTCTATAGGTAGAGTCTGTAAAGGGCCAGGTAGCCTCTGGATCTCATCTTTTATGAAAGGTGACATATCTAGTAAATGCCCCTACAGTCAATCTCTGGAATGGATCTAAATAGAAGTTCTTCATTTTAATATCCATAAAACACAACAAATTTAAGGTAAACTATGTACATGTTTCATTTCTCCCACAAACTAAAGTGTATAAGTGGTAAATTTTATACCAAGTGTGCTCCCACCATGTAAAGTGCAATTTGGTGAACTTATCATTTTTATAATTTTTTTTTGATTAAATTTAGTTTCACACATCAATTATTGCTTTGAAAGTTGTGTTCTACATAATTTGTGTACACTAAATTACAAATTTATTTTCTGAAATCTATTTTGTGTAAATGTCGACCAATAGATATATATATCATGGAGGATGAACGAAAAATATTAGCCGAATCCCATATGGAGGTTCAGGGATCGGGTGATGTTCACGGTATTTAAATATAATCTTAAATCTCCATACATGTGTGTACATATGGAATTGATTTTTTTAAAATTTGTGAGTTAAATTAGTTGTTAATAAGTTTCATATTTTAATTTTTAGGAGGTAAGAGGAGAAGGGTTTCTACTCCATCCATGAGTTTCCGATCTAACCGGTCGAGGTATGAGTGGTAGCAGTTAATGAGTGGTAGCAGTTGCATGAAGGGGGTTTGCATGAAGGGGTGATATTTATCTCCAAGGCCAATCATCAATTGCTGGTTCTCCAATAAGATTATTTTGGTCTCAGTTCTCGCAGGGTCATTCTGGTCCGGCTCCCCTGGGCCCGGGTCATGGAGAGGGAAATCCCCAACAACGCTTTCAAGTGCAGCCATCAATTTCAATATTTTTCCATTAAATTTGTACAACTTTTTTTACACGTGTTTTTTCTAATATACGAAATTTTATATATATTGATGCAGAGGCCGAAAATGTTCGAACTAGTGGTCAAAATAGACACAGGGCAGCCCGCTACATTCAAGAAGAAGGCTGTCAACCCAGCACAACTTATCTGGCCAAGATTACTGATATACCATGGGAAACCAACATGGCAGAATGCACCTTACAAAGGTGTGAAAGACTTCATGCAAAATTGCAAAGAGATCTCATGGCTTTGTCTCTACCTGCTGAGAGCCGACAAAGCCTTGAAATAGTTACACATTCATTGGGTGAAATGGTAAATGTGTACAGAAATCTTGGGCCAATGACTGATTCATTTGTAGAAATGATGAGAAAGAGAAAAGAAACAGTGATGGGTCCCGATAAATGGGAGGACGTAAAACAAAAAGTTACAAAAGAAGTGGCCAAGTCAATGTTTAATTACAAGGAAGGGCCAAAAAGAAAAATGTTGAAGGTGCAGTATTTCAAGCACCCAGACATAGCTCATTATTTGTATGATAGGCACCTTGCAGCCTATGGAAGGCTTCCATGGAACGATGAGGTTCCTGTTTATTTTGCACAAATTTTTTATGCAGAATTTTTCCTGCGCAGTTGCTTCTAGAGGCTACGTGAGCCTCCTCTCATGTGTGGTGTGGACCCCCAAGGCTCCCCCTTAAGTTACAACGTTGCCTCTACTAGGGAAACACTTTATTTTATTTAAGTGAGTTAGACCCCTTTTCTCACTTTTATTTATTAATTAACTATAGTTGGCAAAACTATACAAAAATCAAATATTCCAATTAGCGGTGCTAATTAGGAATATTACACATTCATATGACATAGTTTAATGTTTTGCGTAATAACTTTGGCCAGTCCATTCACCATTGTTCCTCTGCATTTTTCCGCCACCCTGCATCGTTTCACCATTTCGCCAGTCTACACGACCGTTTCCATTAACCCCGCCATTATCCCCATTGTGTTCACCTTCCCGTGCATGGTTTTCTTTAACGAGTTTGCGGATTTCGCAGGTGTACAGCGACGAAGACCTATTATGACTCACAGTCTTAATTACTGTGATGGAACACACATCAAAGGACCAATTTCAGAGCAGAATTACGAAGAAAGTCTTTGCAAGCCAAATCGACAGGACTTCAATTAAAGGAAGCAGGGTTCAAATTTGTCAAACCCTGCAGGGACATTCAAGGCGCCGTTTTCACAGATGGAGATATCAATGGGGCAGATAAAGAATATCAGTGATCGGTGAAGAATTAAAGACAAATAGCTGAAGATTTTGGGGGTCTTGTTCTAACCTTTTGAAGCAGAGTACCAAATTGAAGATCCTGCACATCATTCGAAAGATTTATACACAGAAAACAATGCCCTCAAGGCTTTATTTCAACAGAGTTTTCTTTCCAGGAAAGGACGGATGTTTATGTGATTTTACTGCTTTGCCGTGTCCCTGGAGAGATTTCTACCCCATGCATTTATTTCAGTTAGCAGGCCACAGAGTACAAACAGCACAGCATAGTCATTCAGCAGTATGGGCTCGAATGTTTCCGCCATTTTGCTTTAATTATGCAAATTAAATGTTCATCACCTACCCCTTTCACTATGTTTTTGGTTTCTCCTATAAAAACCATGAAGAAACGCATTGTAAGGGTTCCAGATTTTATCAGAAAAATTATGCAGTGAAAGGATTTTTGCATACATTTTGTAAAATTCTTGTATGAAGGCTCAGAGCCCATAGGGTCTCAGTGAGGAGGAGTTCTATCTGTCAAAGAGGATTCTGGTCTTTGGTATTTCACAGTCTGTAACCTTCTTTATTGTGTTATATTAATAGAAAGTTTCATTTCATCCATCTTTCTTGTATCATGTTTTGGAATGCGAGTGGCTCACTGATTTTTGATATGGATTCATCCTAGTTGATGCCCATACTCGGATCAGTCAAGCGCTTTAAATATGGCTCATGGATGATATTCTGTTCTATCATTCAACTAACCATACTTCTGCTATATTAGTTGCTTTGGGAGGGTGCTTTTAAAATGCTATTATCATGTATGGATTCTTAGATTGGTAAGCCCATGCATGGTGGTATTGTATATCTGGGTATCAGCTCAAGACTAACTAATATCTTCTCAATATCTCTTTCACTACATACCCCTTCTGATAATTTATGTCTGTGAAGTATTTCTGAATCGGCCCGCTTTGCAGTAAACTGTCTCTGAATTGTCTGTTGCTTTTTGTATTAGAATTCTGCATCTTGCCTCTGCAGTATCTCTCTTCCTGTGTCAGTTTCTGAGAGTTTGGTCCCATTCTATTTTATTTCCCTGTTTACAAGAGATAGCATGTGAGCTGAAGTTGACAACTTCCTACATTATATTATATGCTCCTTGCTATGCTAAGATGTCCTAGGCACTGGTCTATCACAACTCTAGGCTGTCTCTAGGAGTGACAACATCTTTCTGGCGCCGTTGCCGGGGACGAATTTAAGAAAATCAGAATCCCTGGGCCTCGACAAAATCTAATTCACTCTTCAAGTAGGTGAGTATGGAGAGTTGAGAGTTGTAGATCCCTCACCTTGGCGACTCCACATTGGTTCACTTGATAAAACTATTTGCAGTCCTGGCTCCTCGTAAGCCACACCTGAGGTCAGATACATCTAAGCCAAAGACACCTTCAGTGTCTGACCCTGACCAGATTATACATAGAAGAAATTGTAGGGAAAGGAAATCAGGCCGTTCAGAAATCCCTGAAGTGTCTATAGAAGATTTTCCTTCCTCCTCTCAAGATTCTCAGTTGCAAATTCCCGACTCCACTGTGGGAGATACTGATTATTATTACTCAGACAGTCCACCCCGAGAGGGTATCGGAAATAAAAATAGTTTTCATCCTACTCCTGAGGTTGAAGAGGTCAAGGAGGTAACCGAAGTATCTGCTGTTAACAGACCTTTGTTCCCCTCAACCCCTCAAGCTGCAGTTGAGTATATTCCTATTATTATTCATACTCCACTTCCTCCTCCTCTTCCTCCTCTTACTCATCAAACTACTGTACTACCTCCACCTCCTCCAATGGCTAATGTTCCGGCCTTCTTGATGAATAAATATGCTCCCCTGGCATTACCCAGGTGTTAAATGATATGCCCCAAGATTATCTGAAGATCTTGCCCAGATTCAATGGGGAAAACGAGATTGATGCTCAAAAGCATCTTGAGACTTTCTGCTCCTTTGCAGAGAACTTTAATGTTGAACATTTGGATGTGGTCCTGAGACTGTTTGTGCAATCTCTAGATGGTGAAGCTCGAAAATGGTTTAAGACATTGGCTGGCCGTTCTATTACCACTTGGGATAACATGGAAGACACTTTTCTCAGGAAATGGGGAGAGAAGAAAGATCATGGAAATTGTCTCATTGAGTTCAATACACTTAAGAGAAGACACAATGGAGGAGTGTCAGAATTTATCAAGAGATTTAATAAATTGTATCTGAGTCTCCCTGCTGATATGAAACCCTATCAAACTGCTGCTAAAGTTGTTTTTGTAGCCGCCTTTGATTCAGAATTTGGTTTCTCTCTCAGAGAAAGAAAGCCTGCTACTCTGGATGATGCTCAGGCAGATGCACTGAAGTTGGAAGCAAACTTTGCCTCCACTGGTAAATTAAAAGGAAAATCTGAACAAGATTCTAGAAGAAGGGGAAAAGAAGAGGCGTCTACTTCTAGTCAGGACAGAGACTCAGACAAAATGGAAGAAATGAGCAAATTAATTAAGAAAATGGTCAAGCTTGAATTGGAAGCCAAGAATTCAGCCTTCAGGAATTTCCAGAATGCTCCAAACAGAGGTTACAATGCTCAATATAGGAAACCACCCTTGCAAATATTACCAAGGGAAGCAAAGGAGCAACAGGATCAAGTGCCACACCCATTGTACCTGGAAGGTCCAGTAAATGACTCCACTGAGGACACTGCCTATGGACTGGAGGATGCAAATCTTGCCTTTTCAAATAGTGATGGAGAAGAATGCCCTTTACAAGGGAATGATGAAGCTGGGTGCTTATTGCAAAAAGAAGAAAAGGTCAGAGACACAGAAGAAGCAGAATTTGATCATTATTGTAAACAATTTGATGATTTCATGAAAGCACATTTCAATAGAAGATATGATCTCAGATCTTCTAGGAAGAGGACTCGTACCCAAGAGCAAGAAGAAGAGCTACCCCAGAAGGAAGCACCTGCTCAGGAGGAGTCAACAATGCAGAAAGCCACAGACAAAGGTAAGGGACCTCTGAACAAACTTTTGCAATCTAATGATCAAATTCCTTCTTCTTCAAAAGTAGTTACTTCCCCTAATGCCAAATTTGTGTCAAAAGAAGCCAAGCTCCCAGTTGAAAATAAAGAGTCAAAAGGGGTCGTGATAGAAAAGTCCCCTCCTGCTTTCAGTCTGCAAAAGGAACTTGAAAAGGTCAAAATCCCAGTCCCCTTGACTGAACTGTTGAAACAGCCAGCATATCAATCTCAAGTCACCTCTTTCATGCTTCCTCTAGAAGTACCAATCATCCCAGATAGTCTCAACCTCCAAGAAGAGAGACCCATGGTAGTTTTTGGCCCACACGTTGAGGAGGTAGATCCTTCTACTCCTCCCTTTTATGTGTCTCTAGTGATTCATGACCTGCTACTACATAATTTTATGCTAGATTCTGGGGCTTCCCATAATCTTATGCCTCTGTCAGTCATGGAACAACTAGGATTACAAATCACACGTCCATATAAAGATCTTTATTCATTTGATTCCAAGAGAGTTAAATGCTTAGGGATGATCAAGGATTTGGTGGTCAATTTGGCCCAAATCCCAGTAAAAAGTGTGGTAATGGAAATAGTGGTAGCTGACATTCCAGCTCGCTTTGGTATGTTGCTGTCAAGGTCCTGGGGAACAAAAATTGGTTGATCAATCAAGTTAGATTTAACATATGCTATTATCCCAGTTTTTGGTGGCCAAGAGAGGAGATTGTACAGGGAGACTAGATTTGTCAAGATGGTGACTAAGGTTGACAATTCTGTAAATTCACCAGTCTACAGTAAGGAAGGAGACTTTTCATGCTTGATGCTGGAAGAAGATCAAGATTATGCTCATGAACCATCCTTCTGTCAGATCAAGAGTGAGCAGCCCTCAGAGAACATGGAAGCAGGAATATGGACACTACATTTTGATGGAGCAAATTCAAAAGAAGGAAATGGAGCTGGAGTGCTATTGATTTCTCCTGCAGGCAAATGGATCCCACTGTCTTTCAAATTAGAATATGAAGCCACCAATAATGTGGCTGAATATGAAGCACTTCTGCTAGGATTGCAGACAGCCAGGAATATGAACATACCAAACTTAAAGGTTCTGGGAGATTCAGAACTGGTGGTCAGGCAAGTCAAGAATCAGTGTCAGACTAAGCATCCTAGGCTGAGGGCTTATAGGAATGAAGTTTGGGACATGGTAGAGAATTTCTTCTTGGCATTTAATATCCAGTTCATGCCCCGAGAATAGAATAGGATGGCTGATTCCCTTGCTGTGGCTGCTAGTACATTTTGACCACCTCAGAGCCCTCTTTAAAGATATGAAGTTGAGGTGCGTTATCGGCCTTCAATCTCGTATAACATCAAACACTGGCAGGTGTTTGAAGATGAAGAACAGATGAAAAGATTCCTGGAGACAGTAGGAGAATTCTCCAATATGGAGATTGATGATGATGAAGAGGTTGAATCTGAAAACACTTCAGAAAGAAATTGGGAGGAGAAAGTGGCAGGTAACAAAGTGTTGCAGTTAAAGGGAAACATAATACCTAGAGGGTTGGTGCCTCTAGAAAGATTATTTGATAAGAATGATGTCTCATTGCAGCCAAGCAAAGTGGTAGAAGAAAATCAAGTAGAAGACCTGAATTTGGGTACAGAGGCTGACCCCAAAATTGTCAAATTGTCCAAGAAGATCCCTGGAGAATATAAAGAACTATATCAAAAATTATTTCAGTCTTACAAAGATGTGTTTGCATGGTCCTATCAGGATTTGAAAACTTTTGATATCAGTATTATGCAGCACAAAATTCCATTGAAGGCATATGCAAAGCCCCATAAGCAGAAGCTCAGACAAATAAGTCCCCTGCTGCTGCCTTCTATTGAGAAAGAAATTAAGAAGCTGCTGAAGGCCAAAATAATTGTACCATTGAGGTACTCTGCATGGGTGGCAAACCTTGTCCTTGTACGAAAGAAGAATGGAGAAATAAGGCTGTGTGTGGATTTCAGAAATTTAAACAGAGCATCCTTAAAGGATAATTATCCACTGCCCAAAATGGATTACATCCTGCAGAAAGTGGTTGGAGCTTCCAGAATGTCAATGATGGATGGATTCTCTGGTTATAACCAGGTGGTTGTACTTCCAGAGGATCAAAAGAAGACTGCTTTCACCACACCATGGGGTACATTTATGTATGCCAGGATGCCTTTTGGATTGATTAACGCAGGAGCCACTTTTCAGAGGGCAATGGACATTGCTTTTGTTGGGGAGCAAGATAAATTCCCGGTGGTCTACCTTGATGATATCACTGTATTTTCCAAAAATGATGCTGAGCACATTGAACACCTGTGGAGAACTTTTGAGAAATGCAAAAGGTATGGTCTCTCTCTGAATCCTCAAAAGTCCTTATTTGCATTAGAAGAGGGAAATCTTTTGGGCCATATCGTGACTAAAGATGGGGTGAAGATAGATCCTAAGAGGGTAGAGGTTATAAATGGTATTGCTTTTCCCAGGAATAAGAAATAAGTACAAGTATTCCTAGGGCGCATTAATTTCTTGAGAAGGTTTATCCCTAACTATGCTGAGATAGTGAGGCATATAACAGATATGCTGAAGAAGAATAATGAGGTAAAGTGGTCACAAGAATCACGGGAGGCATTTACCAGGATAAAGAATGCTTTTGCAGAAGCCCCTGTGCTGGCTGGACCAGATTATGATAAACCTTTCATGATTTTTTCTTTTGCATCACCTCATACAATAGCAGGAGTTCTATTGCAGGAAAATGACGAAGGGTATGAGCAGCCTATTGCCTTTTTCAATCAGGTGCTCTGTGATGCAGAGTTAAAATACAACATATTGGAAAAGCAAGCATACGCCGTAGTGAAATCGCTCAAAGCATTCCGTGTATATATTTTACAGTCCCACATCACTGCATTTGTACCTGCAGCTGCTGTAAAAGATATTCTTATTCAGGGGGATAGTGAAGGAAAAAGGGGGAGGTGGATTGCCAAAATACAGGAGTATGACTTAGACATCCGCCCTACTAAGCTGATCAAAGGACAGGGGCTCGCCAAAATGTTATCAGAATCAAACTATCAAGCCCTGGGCATAAATTTGTCCATTATAGCAGGTGAGGAATCTGAGGAGAAAGAAGAACGAAATGGAATTGGAGTAGCTACTCCAGAAACACATCTAAAGTACCTCACCAGTCCGTGGTACAAAGAGATAGTAGAATATCTCCTTACACTTAGCTGCCCTCCAAGTTGTGACAAAACTAAATACAGAGCGCTGAGATTGAAATCACAGAAGTATATAGTCGCCAATGGCCGGCTATACTGGCGAGATCCCTCAGGCATCTTACTCCTGTGTCTCACAGAGAATGAAGTCGAGAGTATTATAGCAGAATTCCATGAAGGGATCTGTGGAGGCCATTACAGCTGGAGGGCCACAGCTCATAAAATTCTGAAAGCTGGCTTCTATTGGCCAAAGCTTTTTGGACATGTTTTTGCCAGGGTAAGAGCATGTGATAAATGTCAGAAATTTGCTGAGAGATAGAAATCGGCACCATTTCCCCTGATTCCAGTGCATGTGGATGAACCATTCAAACAATGGGGTATTGATTTTATAGGTGAGATACACCCCCCATCAAGTGGTCAACATAAGTGGATTTTAACGGCCACTGATTATTTCACTAAATGGGTGGAAGCCATATCTGTAAGGAATGCTACAGATACTGTGATCATAAATTTCATGGAGGAAAACATCATATCCAGGTTTGGCTGTCCTGCTAGAATAGTGACTGATAATGCACAGGCCTTCAAGTCTGCAAAATTTATGAATTTCTGCCAGCAATACAATATCATACTGAGTCACTCTACAACTTACTATCCACAAGGAAATGGCTTGGCAGAGTCTTCCAATAAAACTCTGGTGAGGGCCTTGAAGAAGACTATCAATGAAAATCACAAGAATTGGGATTCCCAATTGAAGTTTGCTCTATGGGCTATTAGAATCACCAGCAAGAGGGCAACTGGGAAATCTCCCTATGAATTGGTATATGGACGAGCAGTAGTTTTTCCTGTACAGCTGGCTTTACCAGTGGTCCGCTTCATGCAAGAAAACCAGGAGGAACCTGATGATATGATCAGGAGAATCAATCAATTGGTGGAATTAGAAGAAACGCGGGGCCAGGTGAATCAGAGGTTAATAGAATATCAAGAGAAAATGAAACATATTTTTGATCAGCATGCAAAAGACAGGAAGCTGCAGATTGGTGATTTGGTGCTCAGATGGGATATCCGGAGAGCTGAGAAGGGAAAACATGGTAAATTTGACCCCCTCTGGTTTGGTCCTTTCAAAATTGTGGAACAGGGGGGAAATAATACCTTCAGGTTGGAGAATTTACAGGGCGACTTGCTAGATGCCCCTGTAAATGGTCAATTTCTTAAACCCTATTTCCAGTTCTAATCCAGGCAGGGACAGTCTGATGTACTATACTGTATTTTAGTTTTTGTTTTATTTTTGTTCGAATAAGGTTGGTGTTGTAATGAATTATAAAGTGAAAAATGGAGGTGCTGGAGAGCAGAGTCGGCATACATGATGATCAGAGGGTCTGCGAGTTCCCGACACGTCCAAGGATGAACATGCCGTCCCTAGGTGGAGCCAATGTTGATCATATCAGCTCCTGTTAATTTTTGGCAATTAATCCCCTTTAAAATCCTGCGAATCCCCTTGGTTTGGCCTGAGAAATCCATTTTCCATCTATCGTTCCCCTCCTTTGAAACCAAAATGCACTAAGAGGCCGGAAAAAACCCCGCAATCGAAAAGTTATCAGGCTGTAGCCCCTTTCGTTCAAGCCCTCTCCACCTTCTCTCCCATGTGACTGGAAGCCGAAACCAAATGCTAGCCCCGAAGGCGTTCACTGCATAAGGCTATCGGGCGCATTCTGAGCCGTCCGATCAAATCATAGATCAACGGTTCGCTACCCATCCGCCTTGGTGGACCCCGCGCCCAACAACACCTTCTGAAACCGGTGGTTTATATCGCACCGCTTTTTAGCGGCAGGCGGTATTCTTCAAAACGGAGCGATTCCACTCATTCCCCGCCGCGTGTCTCCACGTAGGGCCCGAATACCGCCCTCCATCGCGCATTAATGTTCAACCAAGGTCACGCAACGATATTCATCACGGCAGTTCGATCCGGTGCGATCCATCCGACGGTCATCGCGCTCCGAAGCTACATGAGATTTACTCCAAGCCCATCGCGCCCCTGGCCCACCATCTCATTGCCCTCTGATGTGTTTTTAACCGTCGATCTCGCTTGGAGATCGAACGGTCCAGATCATCTGCATACTCCGCCATTGATTCCATTCCCCCACGTCACCATCCCACGTGTTCATCGCACTTTTCCTTTGTCACCTATGTGTTCCATTCATATGACATAGTTTAATGTTTTGCGTAATAACTTTGGCCAGTCCATTCACCATTGTTTCTCTGCATTTTTCCGCCACCTTGCATCGTTTCACCATTTCGCCAGTCTACACGACTGTTTCCATTAACCCCACCATTATCCCCACTGTGTTCACCTTCCCGTGCATGGTTTTCTTTAACGAGTTTGCGGATTTTGCAGGTGTACAGCGACGAAGACCTATTATGACTCACAGTCTTAATTACTGTGATGGAACACACATCAAAGGACCAATTTCAGAGCAGAATTATGAAGAAAGTCTTTGCAAGCCAAATCGACAGGACTTCAATTAAAGGAAGCAGGGTTCAAATTTGTCAAACCCTGCAGGGACATTCAAGGCGCCGTTTTCACAGATGGAGATATCAATGGGGCAGATAAAGAATATCAGTGATCGGTGAAGAATTAAAGACAGATAGCTGAAGATTTTGGGGGTCTTGTTCTAACCTTTTGAAGCAGAGTACCAAATTGAAGATCCTGCACATCATTCGAAAGATTTATACACAGAAAACAATGCCCTCAAGGCTTTATTTCAACAGAGTTTTCTTTCCAGGAAAGGACGGATGTTTATGTGATTTTACGCTTTCTAGTGTCCACGGAGAGATTTCTACCCCATGCATTTATTTCGGTTAACCAGGCCACAAAGTACAAACGACACGAGCATAGTCATTCGGCGAGTATGGGCTCGAATGTTTCATCGTACAGCCTTAATTATGCAAATTAAATGTTCATCACCTACCTTTTTTACTAGGTTTTGGTTTCTCCTATAAAAACCATGAAGAAACGCATTGTAAGGGTTCCAGATTTTTATCAGAAAATTACGCAGTGAAAGGCTTTTTGCATACATTTTGTAAAATTCTTGTATAAAGGCTCAGAGCCCATAGGGTCTCAGTGAGGAGGAGTTCTATCTGTCAAAGAGGATTCTGGTCTTTGGTATCTCACGGTCTGTAACTCTCTTTATTGTGTTATATTAATAGAACATTTCATTTCATCCATATTTCTTGTATCATGTTTTGGAATGCGAGTGGCTCACTAATTTCTGGTATGGACTCATCCTAGTTGATGCCCATGCTCAGATCAGTCAAGCACTTTAAATATGGCTCATGCATGATATTCTGTTCCATTACTCATCTAAAGCATACTTCTACTATATTAGTTACTTTGGTAGGGTGATTTTAAAATTCTATTATCATGTATGGATTCTTAGATTGGTAAGCCCATGCATGGTGGTATATACGAATATGACTCTAAGACTAACTAATATCTTCTCAATATCTCTTTCACTACATACCCCTTCTGATAATTTATGTCTGTGAAGTATTTCTGAATCGGCCCGCTTTGCAGTAAACTGTCTCTGAATTGTCTGTTGCTTTTTGTATTAGAATTCTGCATCTTGCCTCTGCAGTATCTCTCTTCCCGTGTCAGTTTCTGAGAGTTTGGTCCCATTCTATTTTATTTCCCTGTTTACAAGAGATAGCATGTGAGCTGAAGCTGACAACTTCCTACATTATATTATATGCTCCTTGCTATGCTAAGATGTCCTAGGCACTGGTCTATCACAACTCTAGGCTGTCTCTAGGAGCGACAACAGGACCTAAGAGTGAAAAATGCATTTTTGTTGGATATTTTGAAGATGTCAAAGGATATAGACTTCTTTAGCCAAAATCCAAAAATGTAATCATTAGAATAGATGTAAAATTTGATGAAAATATATCGACCTGCGAGCCTAGTTCGGCGGGTGTGCCACCTTGGCCTGTGAGCCTGATTCGACATATGTGTCACCTCTCTCTATCTCTTCTATTTTTCACAACATTCTTTCTAGTTCGGATGATGACATCGAAGGTGACAATCCTCGTTGACCTCCTCAAGATCTTCCTTCAGCTCCACAACTTCCAAAATGGGTCTGCTGTACTCGGGATGCAGCAGGTTCTCTTGCAGGTGACCCTGTAGAACAACATCGTACACTTTCTCAGTTCGACAGAGCCTCTTCCTTATTGGCTCAAGTTGTAGAAAATCCTGATTCTGACACCTTTGAAGAAGCTTCAAGTCATCCAGATTGGGATGCAGCTATGAATGAAGAATATCGTTCCTTATTAGCAAACGATACTTGGGATCTTGTTCCTCTTCCAAAGGGAAGAACACTTGTCAGATGCAAATGGGTTTACAGAACAAAGTTTGGACCAGATGGAAAAGTGGATAAACATAAAGCTCGTCTTGGTGCTAAAGGATTTTCACAAGTTGAAGGCATTGAATATACTGAAACCTTCTCCCCTGTTGCCAAAATGAATTCTATCCACCTTGTCCTTTCCCTTTCTGCCTCCTTTAAATGGGAAGTCCATCAGATGGATGTTAAATCCCCCTTCTTACATGGGGATTTGCATGAAGAAATCTGTAGAAATTTCTGAATCCTTACACTTTACTCAGAAATTATTACTCAAGTATCCGGGTTATGCTCCTCCTACTTAGAAAAGTTATTAACTGAATAAATTCAAGTTAAAATCAAAGCAAAACACATAACAGATCTCTACTAGTCCAGATCTAGAACAAGTTCATGCACACATTGACAAAGTGACAGTTATTTCTGGACGAATAGTCCCTGGAAAAACCCAATGCGAGAAAACTTGTCTCTGGCTACTGGAGGGTTTTATTATTAAGAATTTTTCTGAATACACAAATATAGGTTCCAAATCTAGAAATCCCCACAGAGAATATACTAGATCTACAGCTCACTGGCTGATTTAGGACCAAAATAATGACTGATCCACACCCTCAAACGGGATTACAGAACTCGGTCAAGATTAGGGCCTAGAAACCCCAGCGCTGCCCCTAAAAGCCTTTGCGTCAGCCTCTAAAGCCCCTCAAACCCTCAGCGTTGCTTCCAAAGAGACTGTGTTACCCCAGACTGGGTGACGCAGTCACTATGTTGCCCCTTAGGGTCTCTGCATAACTCTCTGAGGGTTTCCTGCTGAAAATCACGTTGTCCTTGTTGTTGTTGCTTCTTTCCTCTTCTGCGTTGTCCTTGAGTTGATCTCTGCCTCTTGTGTATTCTAGACCCCGGGATCAGATCATCCCCTTGGCCTAAATTCCCCTCTCTGCAGTTGAAACACTTATGAGTATCCTTAGCAAAATCTGCGCTAGAATCTTAGCTTAGCTTCAGTGCTCTACCTCTATGTCTCTTTACAAATGACCCCAATTCTTTCCTTTATACTTTTCTTGTTGACAAATCAACGACCATGATCATATCTTGAATCAATGGCTAAGATTAAAAGAAAGCTTGATCTGTGTGACTTAAAACAATTTCATCACATGTTTAATTAAATTTGCTTTAATTATTTAAGTTCCCTAAGTTTTAACTTAGGAAGTATATTAAAATAATTAATTAATTTAATATCTCCTAAAGAAGATGAAATTTCCCAAATCAATTTCTGGGTCTTGTAGATCAAGTGTACTCTAGTCCCTCCACAAAATTTGGGAGCTAGAGCACAAATGATGCTACCCCAAATACACAAAATCTCAAAAAAATCTACATGGAACAAACCACTAGCTTTATCCAAAACAACTCTAGCCTTGTTTGTCGCCTTAGGAAGTCTCTTTATAGTCTCAAACAAGCCCCTCGGGCTTGGTATGCCAAAATGGATAGCTTTCTATTAGATAATGGCTTTTCTAGGTGTCATTCTGATAACACTGTCTACACCAAGAAAGTGGGTAAGTCCTTCACCATCCTTGTTCTTTATGCTGACGATCTTATTCTTACTGGTAGTGATCCCAACCATATAAACCATGTGAAGTCTAGCCTTAAAAAGAAGTTTGAAATGACAGACTCATGACACTTGCATTATTTCCTTGGTCTTCAAGTCTTACAATCCAAAGAAGGTATTACCCTTTCTCAGTCCAAGTATGCCTGTGATCTTCTACGTCACTTTCACATGGAAGACTGTAAGCCAGCCCCTTCTCCCTTTCAGTCTGGAGTCAATCTTTTAGTCACGTGTACTTCCCCTGAAGTTGATGCTACCTTATACCGTCAACTTGTTGGTAAACTTCTGTATCTAATCCATACCCATCCTGACCTTTCCTTTGCCGTTGGTCTTGTTGCTCGGTTTATGCACAAACCTCATGAAAGTCATTGGAAAGCAGCTAAAAGAATACTTTGATATATTCGAGGTACCGTTCAGTTCAAGATTCATTACAACGTAGGAGCATCTCCATTGTTGATTGGTTTCACTGATTCTGATTGGGCTGGTGACCCTGATGATCGAAAGTCTATTGCAGGTTAGGTATTCACTGTTGGTTCAGGACCTATTACATGGTCTTGTAAGAAACAAAGTGCCATCTCTCTTTCTTCGGCAAAAGCAGATTATCGTGGTGCAGTTGAAGCCAACAAGGAAGCCTTGTGGCTTCGTCAGATCCTGTCCGAATTTGGTCTTCATCAACAGCATCCAGCTACACTTTGGTGTGATAATCAGAGTGCCATTCAACTATGCAAAGATCCAGTTCAACATCAACGCATGAAACACATTGAGCTGCACATACACTTCATCAGAAAACTCATTCATGATCTTGTTCTTGAAGTGCAGTATTGTTCAACCAATGATCAAGTTGCTGATATATTTACAAAGGCTCTCACAAAAACGAAGTTTACCAAACTTCGATCTATGCTTGGAGTTCAGGAAAGTTATCATTAAGGGGGGATAGGCTCTAATGCCTCCTTCCTTCTCCTATTGCTTCACCTTTGTAAATCCTTCAATCCTATCCCAAGTTGTTCTTAAGGGGGGATGTTAGGATATTCCAACACATAGGAAATAGTTAAGTATAACTTGGTCTAGCGTAGAGTTAGGTAAAGTGTGTTTCTTTACTATGCACATTTGTAACTTATAATTCGACGGTCACGATATGTAGTGATCCGACGGTTCATTCTCTCCTCGGTATTATCGACACTTGATCCGTGGCTTAACACCCGATTGGTCTGTGATCTCTATGTAAAGAGCATGGAGGGTCATTTGTCCAGTAACCGTTTATGAGAGAACCTTATGTAAATTTTCTTTCATTATTTTAATAAATTACCTGAAGTGGCCACGTTGGCTCAGGCTGTGGACTGTTTCCCTCTTCAAGGGTTTTAACCACGTCAAATACTGGTGTACTAATCTGTGATCTGTTTGTGAGCGGTGACCTTTGGTGTTTGATCTAACTTACCCTGTAAATTCCTACATGTATCCCATGTTATGTCTCCATGTCGAAATATGTCCTCCATCTTTTTGGCCATGACAACCCTTGGAGAACCATTGCTCATCCTCCTTAATAACACTCTCTGTCCCTCAGATGTGATGAACTACATATCCATGGTTTGATAGTCTTTCCAGTGCCTTACTATATAAATAAGCCACTAGACTCCCAACACAAGGTTGGTGTTGGCTAACTCCAGCACATAGAAGTTGTCTATAAGGGAATAATTCCCCATCTTGAGCTCCATTTGTGGGACCTTTCTTGTACATGCCATGTTATGGTCACCTGCCACTTCAACGTCAAATCCCTCGATCTCCTCTATTGTTAGGTGCCTTTTAGCTAGCAAAGCTATATATATGGAATTGTGGGTGGACCCACCATCAATAAGAATAATGACTCGTTGGCCCTGCACAACACCTCTAAATTGAAAACTGTTATACTTGGGGACACAAGAAAGCTTGGCTATAGTAACCTTCTTCATCTCCACCCTTAGTGGTTCTTTGTCACCATTGCTATGTCCATCTTTTGGAATTGCTTCTAGTTGCTTCTTGTCTTCACTGTCGGATAATACCTCTATATAGTGGACCTTATCTTTTTCCATACAGCTATGTCTTGGTACCCACGATTCCTTGCAACTGTAGCAAAGCTTTTTCGTCCTTAATTCGCCTCTAGTTTCTTACACTTTGCTCTTACCCTCCCACAATTTTTCTCTTTGTTTTTTTGAGTGAATTTAACTGGGGCCTTTTTAGGAACTCCATCTTCCATGTCTTTGCTTCTGGCTATAACATCCTGCAGTGTTTTTGGAATCTGGATTGAAGGCCTTGACCCAACCACATAATGGCTTGGAAAACCCTTCTAGGAACAACATTACTTACTTGCTTTTGGATATATCTATAATCGTCACTGCCAACTTTTGAAATTCTGAAATATAGGTATCTAGAGTACCAGTTTGTCATAGTTGTGCCAACTTCTTGACATGTAAATCAAGATTCTTTTTGTCAAAAGCGCTTGATGAGCATCTCCGTAAATTCTAAGTAGGAAGTGATATTGGAGTGACCTAAAGTGGTTAAACCATGGTACCACCATTCATGTGGCTCGCCTTCCAAATGTAGTGTAGCTGACTGTATGGCTTTTGTTTATGTCAGATGGTTGAGTTGGAAGTATGTATCCAACTTTTGTACTCATGCTCTGGCTATGTATCTAGATGAGCCATCAAAAGAAGGGATGGTTATCTTCCTGGATTTCTTTCGAAGCTCATAATTTTGTGACCTCCGATTATAGTCTCTAGGCTTGTTTCTGTACTTGATAGGACAAAAATCTTGTAGGGACATTGCTGCTTGAAACTCTTCTCCTAATGCCCGATACTCCCTTAGATATTCAGTAAAATCTTCACCTCACCTTTGTTTCCCTTGGTTCTCTGCTGGCTGTTCTTCCAAAAATTTTGGTAGGGGCCTAGGTGTTATTCTACATGATGACTGAGGATTATATTGGGTGGGACTATAAGCGTTGCTCACCTCAACATGCTGCTCATGTTGGCCATTCGGTTCTCCTGTGCCACTGCTATTGGCATTTTGTTGAGTTCCTTGAATACTGGTGATAGATTGAGTGGAAACCTGCACCAACTCTTGCTGCCCTCTTGCCATTGTCTGCGCTAGCTCCTGTTGTCCTCTTGCCAAGTCATTTAGGGCATCCAAAATGCTGCCAAACTATTGATTGTTTTCGTCACCCATTTCCTCTCTTTATTCTTCTGATTCAGCGTGAGGGAGATCTTTTCCTTCTATATGTCATGCAATCCCTATCCTATGGATTCATGAAGGGATGCAAATCCTTAGGCTGGCAGGAATACCAACTCTGATACTACTGAAATATCCCTTTTAATTTAATTCACAATTTTTCTATCAAATTTCTTTAGAAAATTACTAGAATTTTTTTTGCTAAAATTTTTATTAAATTCCAACAAAAAATTGGACACTCAATAATCACAAATTTTTTATTCAAAAATGCCATAGCGAAAACCCAACCAATTTTATTAATAACACTTAACAAGATTCACATCAATTTAATTTGGAAAAACTTGGCAAATTGGCCACTGAGATAATTTTTTCTCTCTCATAATTTTCTACTTCGATCGCTAGCTGAAAATCCCCTGGGAAATTCAGCTATCTCCAATTCAACCTCTTCGAAAGTTAGATCTGGTTGGAACAATTTGGCCTCCTTCGGAAATCTTCCCTAGCACCTAAATCTCACTCTTATTGGATGTAAGTCAACATCTAGCAAATTTCTCTCCGTCCCTCCGCAATAAATTGACTCTCAGTCCTCAAATTTTTATTTGTTTCTGCTAGTGACTGCGCCTTTGGAGAAGCAGCTCAACCTTCTAACTTGTCCTCCACAGCTTCAAAATAATTTGGCCTTCCCTGACATCCACAAATCCGTCTGAAAATTTACTCTTTGGCAAATAATTCAGCCCCCTTTCTCTATCAATTTGGCCCTCCTCCTGGTGGTGCAATTTTCTACTAACTCGACCTCCTTGAAGAGATGCACACTTCTACAACTGGACCCTTCTGTAGACTTCAGCCTTTGATCTTTCTTCTTAGATGAGTGCTAATGAAGAGCCTGAAGTGGTTTTTCCGCCTTGACTAGCTAGGGTGGATGTTTCACCACCGAAACTAATCACCACCAGCTAGGGTGGATAGTTTCATTACTGAAATTGGGATCTCCAGAAGGGTTTCCCCTCACACAGTAAGCTACTAGAGCTCCAAGTTCAATTCTCAAATCATCCACATATATCGCCCTTGGGCCTCCTTCTTTCTTTTTATAATTATTTCCTCCTCTTGAAAAACCATGGGTGGTTGGAAATACCATGGGTCACTTTACTTTTATTAAGTGACTTACCACTTTTCTATTTAATAATTAAAATGCTCCCTTTTAAATATGATGATATTAAACAACAAAGCCAACTTATACCCCTTTGTCCCTGACTTGGGTCTATGTCATTGCTCAAAACATGACATAGAGGGTAAGGGAGGGTATGCACCATAAATTTAACACCACAAGTTGAAAGGAGGGGCTATGGAGGTGCAACTTACTTGGAAACAAGTGTAAAAACCCTGAACTTGTGCTTAGAACCTCTGGAGAGAAGATTTGGAGACCTTGCTCTCCTTTGCAAAAAGCGCAGCGAACAGAGGAAAAGCGCAGCGTCCCTCCTGCAAAAAGTGCAACGCCTTTGGAAAAAGCGCAGCGAAAGTGCCAGAACTCTTTTTTTTGAAGGAAAAATAGATTTTTTGCTTGGGGAACTTGGAGAGCTCGATGCTTGAGGATGCAAATGAATGACTTTTTGGTCTTTGAGGGCCTTTATACTTGGAGAAATGTCATTAAACAAACTGGGACCCACATTTCCTTTCTTGAAATTAACTTTACATTGCTTCGTTATCTTTAATTTCTGAATTTAATCATTGAACTTCATCTTTTGATGGCTTTGGAACACTGATTGACTTTTTGGAACTTTGCTTATTTGCTGATAGAACTTTGAGTGTGCAGCTACTTGGAACTTTGAGAACTTATTACAAATTAGGAACATAAAATTACATTTTGCTCTGAAATCAAATTTACAAATCAAACTTGCTGATGAAATTTCTTTATTGGCACTCCATTTGCTGGGCTTTATGCATGAAATGGTGATTTGATGACCTTGGAAACCCTAAGACCTAATGGAGACTCTGACTGAATGAAAACATGATGAAAATGACTGAAATGATGATGACAACTCATGGCTGATGGTACACTCAGCAAAGTGGTGAAATGAGCCAGCAAGTAGTAAAATTTTGTAAGGAGTGAGATCAGACCTAAATCTTCAACCAGTGACCAAATTTTTGCATGATGACCTAATGGAATGACAAAAGTTTCAAAATGGGATCCTAACATGACATGAAAAGAGTTTATTTGATCACTGGTGGAAGGATGCCAAAACTGACACTAACAGTGTGGAGCCCTTTTGACAGAGGTTTGTTGTTTAGTTTGAGTTTTTGTTCCAAATTGCAGTCCACTAATGTATTGCTGTGCTGATTTAAGAGGTGTTTAAAAAACTCCATTGTTCAGCAACATATATGGAAATAAAGGTACTGGCAGTTCAGTTACATTTAGTGAACAATAACATGACAATACAAGGTTGCCACAACTCAGCTCAACAATGGCTGGACAATTATATCAATGTTTATGTACAACAAGAAAGACAACAAAATTTTTATTATACAGTGCAATAACTTATGATTTATCCAACTTGACAGTTACTTAGGCTCAAGACTCTTCCCATTGCGTCACAATTTTCTGAGTTTTGTGTAGTCTGTCTAGAGAACTTCCGTTAAACAATTTGAATGAGGTAGGTTGTAGACACATTTTTGTTTGTTTGCTCAGAGAGATACATGCATAGCCATATATAGATGCCCAAGACACCCCTAATTTAGGAAATTATAATGCATTTTGGTTGATTTATAACCGAAGTAAATGAGCTTCCCTTCACATAATGGCTACCAACTGATATTTAACCTTAGGAATAAAGAGCATTTCAATACACAGACTTCAACTATAATAACTCAAGCTACATGACTCTTTTCAAGACATAATACGAAGGTTGCAAATTAGAGTGGAAGAACCTGGGTTATTTCAACTCGTTTGCCCGACAACAATACTATGAATTTGTAACAGGATTTGATTAAAGATAGGAGTCCTTCCTCGTACAGCCAACATATCAGCTTTCAATGTATCAGTCATAGCAGGAAAAGGGACCAACCATATAAAATTAGAAACAACAACCCACAAAGCTTATACATAATGTGCCTCTGAGCCACAGTGAAGGTTGTTGGAAAGTGTAACTAGGTTCGGTCTTCATATTGACTATGTAATTATGTATTTATGTAATGAAGAAGACAACGATAATAAAATGTATTTTTGTTATCCTTGCTTCATGGGTTTCATGAGCAAGGTTTTATTATAGGTCAAAAGACTTCTTCTTGATGTCTTTTAGGGATTTTTCATCTTGTCATAAATGTATTAATTAAGAGTCATGTAAATGAAGAGTCTAGAAAAAGAAGTATGCCTCAAGACCTTGTCATATACGTGAAAGTTTCAAAGCAGAAACCCTACTGCAGTTTCTAGATCTACTTCGCCTACTTGTTTAATTAACATTAACAAATTATTTTACTGAAGTATTCAGAAAAAACATTAAAGTAGACACTAACTGCAGCCTACACATCTACAGATCATTTACTGAACAATACACACATGTGATAAGATTACAAACGATTTTTCGGACAAATGTCCTTAGAAAAACCCAATGCAGGAAAACCAGTGCAAGAACTCTAGAGGGTTTTATTATTATGCAGAATCTGAATACAACGTTCTGGGCACTAGAAATGGTTGGCCCTACAGAGAAATTACACGATAGTTAGTACCTTTCACTCAGAGACAAAAAATATGGTTGTATCACACCCTCAAACGAGATTTACATATAACGAGCCCTTTCTATCCCATTGGAACCCTTAGCGCCGCCTCTGCGGCCACTGCATTAGCCCTCACTGGCCAGCGTCCCCACTGTGTCACCCCGGCTGGTACTGCGCTGCCCCTGCGCTATGCTGGCTGGGTCTGCGTCACCCTAGTAGGGCTTACACAGCCTCTGCACAATACTCTGCGTGGTGTTGGCTGAATTGCGTCCTCCTGGTTGGCTCTGTGTTGATTGGTACTCACTGCCTCTCTGCTGTTGTATTCTCGGCCTTGGATCAGATCATACCTTGCTGATCTCTGCCCCTCACTGCACTGCAATCTCACTTTGAATTTCTCAGCAAATCCGCCCCCAGAAATTTGATTTAGCTTCAGTGCTCTGCCAGTGTGTGTATGTTCTCCAACTGACCCCAAGCCTTTCTCTTATACTTTTCTCGTTGGAAAACCAACGACCGTGATCTAATCGCTAATCGACAACTCCGATTAAAAGACTGCTTGATCCACGTCACGTAGAACATTTCATCACATGTGTTCAATTAATTCACTTTAGTTTTTCTAATTCCCTAAGTTAGACTTAGGGTCCTCATTAAAAAAATTAATTATTAGAATAACTTCAACACCAGATGAAATTTCTCCAAACACTTTCTAGGTTTTGGAGATCTCGCGTGTCTTAGCCCCTCCACAAAGTTTCGGAGCTAGAGCACATCCGATGTTACCCCAAAATATCAACATTCCCTCTTAGCGAGGAGTGTGCTCTAGCAATACATCCACACCGAAGTATTGCCTAGTCTCGGCATCGGTCTCTGCACTGCTGATACTTGGCCTCCTGCCCTTCATACACTGCGCTGCTGCTTTCTGTATTGCTGCCCATGTCACTGCCATTGACACTGCTACATATGTACTGTATCTCCCTCTCAATTTGCTGCATCATGCTGCCCATACCAACGCCACTGCTAACTACTGCACTGCAACTCAGTTGCTGAGAAGTAAGCAACTAAAAGACCATCACCCTGTTGAGATTTTGTGTATTTGGGGTAGCATTAGTTGTGCTCTAGCTCCTAAATTTTGTAGAGGGACTAGAGTACACTTGATCTACAAGACCTAGAAAGGGATTTGGGAAATTTCATCTGGTTTGGGAGATATTTAATTAATTAATTATCTTAATGTATTTCCTAAGTCTAAACTTAGGAAAATGAAATAATTAAAGTTAATTAAATTAAACATGTGATGAAATTGTCTTAAGTCACACAGATCAAACTTTCTTTTAATCTGATCCATTGATTCAAGATCTGATCATGGCCGTTGGTTTCTCAATTAGAAAAGTATAAAGGAAAGGCTTGGGGTCATTTGTAAAGATATATAGAGGCAGAGCATTGGAGCTAAGGTGAGATTCTAGGGCGGGTTTGCTAAGAATTCTCAGAAGTGTTTCAGTTGCAAAGAGGAGAATTTAGACCAAGGGGATGATCTGATCCCAGGGTCTAGAATTAGCAAGAGACAGAGATCAGCTCAGAGAGGCAGCGCAGAGAAGCAGGAGAGCAGCAGCAGAGAGGGCAGTGTCCGTGCTACGCAGTCCCTCCCAAGACAACGTGATTCAGTTGGAAGCCCTCAGGGGTTACGCAGAGACCCTAAGGGGCAGCGTAAGGACTGCGTCACCCAGTCTAGGGTAACGAAACCCTTTCCCAGCCAGTGCTGAGGGACGCAGGGGCTTTAGAGGCTGACACAGAGGCTTCAGGAGTAGCGCTGGGGTTTCTAGGGCCTAATTTTGGCTGAGTTCTGTAAATCCCATTTGAGGGTGTGAATCAGTCATTATTTTGGCTTCAGAACAGCCAGTGAGCTGTAGATCTATTTTATCTCTGTTGGGTTTTCCAGATCTGGAACCCAGATTTGCTGTATTCAGAAAATTCTTAATAATAAAACCCTCCAGCAGCCAGCAGACTGGTTTTCCCGCATTGGGTTTTTCCGGGGACTATTTTTCCAGAAAATCACTGTGTCACTTTGTCTATGTGTGCATGCACTTTTTCTAGATTTGAATTGGTGAAAGTCTATTATGTGTGTTGCTTCGATATTAATTTGAATTTTCAGCTTAATAACTTAATTAAGTAGGAGAAGCATAACTAGATTTAACAATAGATTTCTGCATAAGTGTAATATTCAAAAAATTTCACGTGGTATCAGAGCAATTGCAGATCTAGGAGGGTCATCAACAAAAGGCTGAAGGTTCTTGCTGCAGAAAGCAACAGGAAAAGCAGTAGAAGGGAAGATCTGAAGGGACAACGCAGTTTTCAGAGCAGCAGAAGTTACGCAAAGGGCAGGGTCACGCAGTCCAACGCTGTCTCATAGCAAGCCCACGCAATTACTGTGCAGGGGCAGCGCTGGGATTGTCTGAAGCCAGCTAGTGTGACATAAATCTGAATCTGTCAGATCCAAAAGAGCCTGAAGGACAACTGCAAAAATTCAGTAGGTGCTGGTGGGGTTAAATTTCTGAAGTTTTCTGATTTTTAGCCCAAGCACAAGTGTCAAAGAGCGGGAGGAGATCAGCTTCTCAGAGAGTTTCTAGCCAAAGAAACTTGCAGATTGATCAGGGGATCAAAGAGAGCCGAATCATTGTTGATTTGGCAGATTCCCAAGAAGGGAAATCAGTTGTCAGAGGGAGCAGAAGGTGCCTATTTCGCCAAGGGCCTTAGATCCAGTTCTCTAGCAAAGAGAAAGGGAAGCCCTGACACATTTCAGAGCAGATGGCTCCTCATGGATTGCGTGATCAGGACAGATTGGATGGCCTTTCCAACTTCTTAGTTTGGAAGGCTAGGATCCTGATAGTCTTAGAGGCATATCATCTAAGGGACCATGCAAAGCAAACTCTGGCCACACCGACCGATGCAGATCTCCTTAGAAAGCATAATGAAGCTGTTGGGCATGCCAAGTGACTGATCATGGATGGAATTAAGGACCATACTGTCCCACACATCGCTGAGAAGAAGACAACTAATGATATGTGGAAGGCCTTAACTTCCCTATATGAGGGAAAGTCTATCCAAAGGAAGATGCTGTTGGAGACCCAGATGAGGTCATCACGATGACCAAGGGAGAAGACATGGAGCATATCCTCTTCAGATTGCAGTCGATCAGAGATCAGTTGACTGCAATGGGTGCTAAAGTGGAAGACAATGTGATGGTCAGGACGACTCTCAATGCAGTCACAGATGAGTGGGAAACCTTTGTCCAAAGTATCTTGGGCAGAGCAGACCTCCCAGGTTGGGACAGCTTGTGGGAAATTCTGCATCAAGAAGAACTCCGCAGAATCACCAAGAAGTAGTACAACTCTGGATTGAGAAAAGTGAAGAAGGAAGATGAAGAAGATGCAGCCTTGGCATCAAAGAGGCAGCAGGGAAAGAAGAAGAAGGATTTGTCAAAGATCAAGTGCTTCCAGTGTGGTGAATTAGGACACTTTGCGTACAATTTTCCTCAAAATAAAAAGGACAAGGAAGCTTCTTCTTCCAAGGCTGCTGTGGCAAATGATGGGTCGGAAGATGATGCAGCCATGAGCGCTCATGAACCACGAAAGTGGGGCGACATGGATCTGTAGAGTAGCTACAGAATGGGGGCGGGATCCTTGAACAACTCATCTCTTGGATCACATGCGAGCTACGACAACCTTAAGACAATAGCGGGACAAGTAGAGCAGTGGGTGCACAGATCACGGATGAAGCAGAGGCAAATCTGAAGGCTGGAAGGAGCATCGTAGTGTAGATGCAGCAACAACGTAGGGGCTGATGTGATTTCAATAGCGCAGAGCAGAGCTGCAGCAACATGGAGGCTTCAGGAGGATAGCGCAACACAACAGCAACATGAGAGATTTCAGCACAAGGGGATGATGTGACTTCAACAGTGCAGAGCTGTTGCTGTGTATCATACTTCAGATGCCAGCACAGACCAACAACCTATGGAGCTTTAGTGATGAGGATGCTGCCCAACTGACTTGTCTGTCAAAGATTGGGCAGGAGATTTAGTTGTTTCTCTCAACAACTGATGTTGCAGTACAACAAATCAGCAGTGGCAGTGCTATGAGCAACACAGATGCAGCAAATTGAGAGGGACCTGCAGTATAGATGTTGCAATGGCAGTGGCAGAGTCATGGGCAACATTACAGAAAGGCAACAACAATGCAGAGTTGAGTGGCAACAAGCTAAGCATCAACAACACAGAACCAATGCCGAAAATCTTGTAATGCATAGTGTGATGTATTGCTAGAGCACACTCCTGATGCTAAGAGGGAGTGTTGAGATTTTGTGTATTTGGGGTAGCATCAGTTGTGCTCTAGCTCCTAAATTTTGTGGAGGGACTAGAGTACACTTGATCTACAAGACCTAGAAAGGGATTTGGGAAATTTCATCTGGTTTGAGAGATATTTAATTAATTAATTTTCTTAATGTATTTCCTAAGTCTAAACTTAGGAAAATGAATAATTAAAGTTAATTAAATTAAACATGTGATGAAATTGTCTTAAGTCACACAGAGCAAGCTTTCTTTTAATCTTAGCCATTGATTCAAGATCTGATCATGGCCGTTGGTTTCCCAACGAGAAAAGTATAAAGGAAAGGCTTGGGGTCATTTGTAAAGATACGCAGAGGCAGAGCACTGAAGCTAAGCTGAGATTCGAGGGCGGGTTTGCTAAGAATTCTCAAAAGTGTTTCAGCTGCAGAGAGGGGAATTTAGACCAAGGGGTGATCTGATCCCAGGGTCTAGAATCAACAAGAGACAGAGATCAGCTCAGAGAGGTAGTGCAAAGAAGTAGGAGAGTAGCAACAGAGAGGGCAACATCTGTGCTACACAGGCGCTACACAGTCCCTCCCAAGACAGCGTGATTCAACTAGAGGCCCTCAGGGGTTACGCAGAGACCCTAAGGGGCAGTGTAAGGACTGTGTCATCCAGTCTGGGGTAACGCAGCCCTTTCCCAGCTAGCGCTGAGGGACGCAGGGGCTTCAGAGGCTGACACAGAAGCTTCAAGGGCAGTGCTGGGGTTTCTCGGGCCTTATTTTGGCTGAGTTCTGTAAATCCCGTTTGAGGGTGTGAATCAGTCATAATTTTGGCTTCAGAATAGCCAGTGAGCTGTAGATCTATTTTATCTCTGTCGGGTTTTCCAGATCTGGAACCCAGATTTGCTGTATTTAGAAAATTCTTAATAATAAAACCCTCCAATAGCCAGCAGACCGATTTTCCCGCATTGGGTTTTTTCGGGGACTATTTGTCCAGAAAATCATTGTGTCACTATGTCTACGTGTGCATGCACTTTTTCTAGATCTGAATTGGTGAAAGCCTGTTATGTGTTTTGCTTCGATATTAATCTAAATTTTCAGCTTAATAACTTAATTAAGTAGGAGGAGCATAACCAGATCTAACAGTAGATTTCTGCATAAGTGTAATATTCAGAAAATTTCACAGACCCAATATTTGACAGACAAGTCAGTTGGGCTGCAACTCATCACTAAAGGTCACTCGGCTATTGCGCTGCGCTGTCTCCCTGAAGCCACTGCGCTGCTGCTGCTTTGCACTGCATAAGCACTGCCCCTTTGCGCTGCTGAAGTCCATTAGCCTCTGCGTTGTTGCTAATACGCTGCTGCTGCCTCTGCACTGCGCTTCTCCCATCTACAACGTCCCAGCAGTGAAATTCTACTGTAGTATCATGGTTTACTTCTCCTACTTGATTTAAATTATACAAGTTATTTTCAGAAAATACCGAAGTAAACACGACTAACAGTCTACACATGCAGATCATTTACTGAATGCTACGCTCATTCAAACAAAGTGACACATGGATTTTTGGACATAAGTCCCCGGAAAAACCCAAAGCGGGAAAATCGGTGTAGCAGATATGAGGGTTTATTTTATTTAGATTCTGAGTACAAAAAATCTGGGTTCTAGATATGGAAAACCCGACAGAGAATAAAATAAATCTGCAGCTAACCTGTTGTTCCAAGACCAAATATCTGACTGATCCACACCCTCAAACGAGATTTACAAGACTCAGTCCAGAATTGGTCCTAGACACCCCAGCGCTGCCCCTGAAGCCCCAACGCCAACCCTACTAGGCTCTGTGTGCCACTGTGCTGTCCAGAGAGGGACTGGGTAACCCCAGAGAGGGTGACATAGGCCTTACGTTGGCCCTGGAGACCCTCTGTGTAATTCTGAAAGCCTCTAGAGCTGCGACGTTGCCCTTTCCTTCGCTTGCGTAGCGGCTGTGCAGCTGCTGCCACTGCTCTCTACTCCTCTGCGCTGTCCTTGTTTGATGCTCCTCCGCCTCTTGCTGAATCTTGGCTCCGGGATCAGATTATCCCCTCAGCCAATACTACTCGTCACTACAAAAAACTCCTCCGGAAATTCTTAGCAAACCCTGCCCTAGAATTCCAGATCAGTCTCTCAGTTCTGCAACTGTGTGTGTGTCTCCAACTGACCCTCAAGCCTTTCTCTTATACTTTTTCAAAGATCTCATCAACGATCGAGATTAAAACATTCATCAATGGCTGAGATTAAAAGGCTGCTTGATCCGTGTCTTTTAGAACATTTCAACACATGTGTTAATTAATTCACTTTAATTATTTAATTTTCCTGAGTTTAGACTTAGGAAATCCATTAGAATAATTAATTATTTGAATAACTTGAACACCAGCTTAAATTTCACAAAACACTTTCTCGGTTTTGGAGTTCAAGTGTGTCTTAGCCCCTCCACAAAATTTCAGGGATAGAGCACACCCGATGCTACACCAACTACACAAAATCTCAACACTCCCTCTTAGCACAGAGTGTGCTCTAGCAATACATCCACACCATGCACTGCAAGATCTTGACGTTGGTTTCTGTGCTGCTGATGCTTGGCTTGCTACCCTCCATCCACTACACTGTTGCTTTCTGTACTGCTGCCCATGCCACTGCCACATTTGTACTGCAACTCCCTTTCAAATTGCTGCATCATGCTGCCCATAGCGCTGCCACTGCTAATTGTTGCACTGTAACTCAGTTGTCGAGAAGTAAGCAACTGAAGGACTCCTACCCAACTGTTTGACAGATAAGTCAAGTTGCATCTATCATTGAAGCTCTCTGGATGTTGATTTACGCTGTCCTCCTGAAGCTGTCCTCCTGAAGCTACTGTTATGCTGCAACACTGCACTGCGTGATCACAGCCTCTCTACGCTGCTGAAGTCCCATCAACTCCTCTGTGCTGCTTCCTCCACGCTGCTGCTGCCTCTGCATTACACTGCTTCTTCTCCAACTCTTCATCATTGCCCTTTGCTTCAATATGACCTTCTGCAACCATCTCCCGACTCATCCCGTTACTGTCTTAAGGCTCCCGTAGCTCGTATGTGATCCAAGAGTAGGGCTGACTCAAGGATCTTGCCACTGTCTTACGATGCTCTATAGATCCATGTCACCCCACCTCTTCTCGCAAGGCACATGAGATCTCATGGCTGCATCATCATCAAAACCATCATCCTTCGTTGCTGTAGCTTTGGATTCAAAAGATCCTTTGTCCTTCTTCTTAGGACAAGTGTGGGCGAAGTGTCCAAATTTGGCATAGTTAAAGCACCGGACCTTGGAAGGTCCCTCTTCTTCTTCCCTTGTTGTTTTCTTTCCTTTGATGCAAGGGCTGCATCATCTTCCTCTTCTTTCTTCACTCTGACTGTCCCACCACTGATATTCTGCTTCTTGGGGATCCTCCTAATCTCCTCTTGGCAGAGGATAGCCCACATGTCTGCCCAAGATGGTAACGCTGCTCTGCCCAGTATACTCTAGAAAAATGTTTCCCATTCCTCGGAGACTGCATTCAGGGCAGTCCTCACTAAGAGTCCTTCCTTTGGAATTGCACCCATTCCAACCAGTTGGTCTCGGATGGTTTGAAGTCGGAAAAGGAAAGGATCAATTTCCTCACCCTTCTGCATCTGAAAAAGCCTCATCTGATTCTCTAAGAGCATTTTCCGTTGGACGGAGCTTCCTTGATAAATTGCTTCTAGAGCAACCCACATGTCATTTGTTGTGTTCTTTTCAGCAATATGTGGTACAACGTGATCCTTCACTCTGTCCATGATCAAACGCTTAGTCCGCACTTGATTCTCCTTGAATTTCTTTAGAGGATCAGAATCCGTAGGCGCAACTAGAACACTCGTTGCATGGTCCTTGATGCCATACTCATCTAGGACTGATAGGATCCTTTCCCCCCAGATGACAAAGTTGGACACACTGTCCAACTTGTCTTGGTCTCTCAGCCCATGAGAAGCCATCTAGCTCTCACAAGAAACAATAGTCTTTCTCCCTCTTTTTGTGGCTACAAAAACTCTGGATATGGGTTTATTTGGTGACTAGAAACACTTTGGTAGCTGCTTCTTCTGAAAACTGATTTCTCTCTTGGAAATCTTCCACCCAAACACTATCGGACAGAACTCTTCGATCACCCTCCTGATCGAATCTCAGATCTGTTTGGCTCATATCTGCTGAGTAGCTGTCTTCCTCCCACCTTTGTTGACTTAGCTAGGCACAATTCTGCACCGGTAGAATATCCACCACACCAGCACTGCTGAAGATCTGAAGCACTGCTTCTAGATCTTGGCAAAGCTTTCTGCAACAGAAAGAATACTAGACCGCGTCTCACTGACTGGCCCATCGCAGCCTCGACGCTGCTCAGAAGTGGATTGCGTAACCCCAAACTAGATGACACAGTCCTTACGCTGGCCTGGGAAGGCTCTGCATAAGCCTGATGGCCTTCTAAATCTGCAACGTTGTCCCTTCTTGGATCTGCGTCCTCCTGCTGTCAAGCTACCCCTTTCGGATCTCTGCTGCTTCTACTGCTATCTTGCAAAAAAAAATTCTTCAGTTGATTGCTGGAGATTCAGCTTGATCTGCTATCGCTCTGATACCATGTGAAAATTCTACTGCAGTATCATGGTTTACTTCTCCTCCTTGATTTAAATTATACAAGTTATCTTCAGAAATTAGATTCAGAAAATGCCGAAGTAAACACGACTAATAGTCTACACTTGCAGATCATTTACGGAATACTACGCTCATTCAAACAAAGTGACACATGGATTTTTGGACATAAGTCCCCGGAAAAACCCAAAGCGGGAAAACCGGTGCAGTAGATATGAGGGTTTATTTTATTAAGTAGATTATGAGTACAACAAATTTGGGTTCCAGATCTGGAAAACTCGATAGAGAATAAAGGAAATCTGCAGCTAACCTGCTGTTCCAAGACCAAATATCTGACTGATCCACATCCTCAAACAGGATTTACAAGACTCAGTCCGAATCTGGCCCTAGACACCCCAGTGTTGCCCCTGAAGCCCCAGCGTCAGACTTGCTAGGCTCTGTGTGCCACTGCGTTGTCCAGAGAGGGACTGCGTAACCCCATAGTGTGACGCAGGCCTTATGTTGGAACTGGAGACCCTCTGCGTAATTCTGAAACCCTTTGGAGCTGCAGCGCTGCCCTTTCCTTGGCCTGTGTAGCACCTGCGTAGCGGTTGCGCAACTGCTGCTGCTGCTCTCTGCTTCTCTGCGCTGTCCTTGTTTGCTGCTCCTCTGCCTCTGGCTGACTCTTGGTTTTGGGATCAGATCATCCCCTCAGCCAATACTACCCCACTGCAGAAAACTTCTTTGGAAATTCTTAGCAAACCTTGCCCTAGAATTCCAGATTAGTCTCTCAGTTCTGCAACTGTGTGTGTGTCTCCAACTGACCCTCAAGCCTTTATCTTATACTTTTTCGAAGATCTCATCAACGACTGAGATTAAAAGACTGCTTGATCCGTGTCTTTTAGAACATTTCAACATGTGTGTTAATTAATTCACTTTAATTATTTAATTTTCCTAACTTTAGACTAAGGAAATCCATTAAAATAATTAATTATTTGAATAACTTGAACACCAGATGAAATTTCACAAAAAAATTTCTAGGTTTTGGAGTTCAAGTGTGTCTTAGCCCCTCCACAAAATTTCAGGGCTAGAGCACACCCGATGCTACACCAACTACAAAAAATCTCAACACTAGCTCTACCCTCTGCTTCACAGTGATCCTCTGCACCCATTGCTCCACTTGTCCCACCACTGTCTTAAGGCTCCCATAGCTCGTATGTGATCCAAGAGTTTGGACACCTCAAGGATCCTACCTGCCATCTGTAGCTACTCTACAGATCAATATCGCCCCACTTCTGTCGCTCATGAGCACTCATGGCTACGTCATCGTCACTACCATCGTCCCCTTTTGCTATTGCTACCTTGGATTCAGAAGTTCCCTTGTCCTTCTTCTTAGGACAATTGTTGGCGAAGTGTCCAAATTTGCCACAATTAAAGCACCGGACCTTGGATAGGTCCCTCTTCTTCTTTCCTTGTTGCCTCTGTCCCTTTGATGCAAGGGCTGCATTCTCCTCCTCTTTCTTTACTTTGACTGTACCGCTGTTGTTGCTTTGCCTCTTGGTAAATCTCTTGATTTCCTCCTGACAAAGGATTGCCCACATGTCCACCTAGGATGGTAATGCTGCTCTGCCCAAGATGCTTTGGACAAACGTTTCCCATTCATTGGTGACTGCATTTAGGGCAATCCTCACCAAGAGCCCTTCATCCGGAGTCATACCCATGGTAATCAGCTGGTCCAGGATAGTTTGAAGTCTAAAGAGGAAGGGATCAATTTCCTCACCCTTCTGCATCTGGAACAACCGCATCTGATTCTCCAGAAGCATCATCCTCTAGACGGAGCCTCCTTGATACATCGTGTCCCAAGCTATCCACATTTCATTTGACGTGTTCTTCTCGACAATATGTGGAACCACGTGATCCTTGACTCCATCCATGATTAAACGCTTAGCTCGCGCCTGATTCTCTTTGAATTTCTTCACGACATCTGCATCGGTAGGCACAACTAGGACATTTTTAGCATGGTCCTTGATGCCGTACTCATCCAGGACTTTCAGGATCCTGACTCTCCAGATAACGAAGTTGGACATGCTGTCCAACCAGTCCTGATCTCTCAGTCCATGAGAAACCATCTGTGCTCAAATCTGTAGGAACAGATACTCCTCTCCCTCTTCCTACTGCAACCCTCAATAGAAAACTGGATCTGGGTTTCTTGGCGATAAAAACCTAGGTTGCGGGGAAGCGTGCTCGGGAGCGTTTCGGGAACGTCGGGAGTGAACGCTCCCCGAGCGCTTCCGATGTTTAAAAACGCTTCGGGAAGCCTGTGTGAGCCGGCCGCCCCCGACTTCGGAACAAAAAAACGCTTCCTGCTGGGCGGAAATTTTTTTCGCTAATGAAAAAACGATTTGTTTAGGGGCCGTAAATGTTTGTATTTATGTGGAGGTAAGAGAAGCATTGACATTTCATGGTAATGTTAAATCTTCTTAAAGTAAAAGTGACATTTCCTTTATTTTTCATTTTCATCCTTTTACTTAAATTTTTAACATTACCATGAAATGACTCAGGATGTTTAAGAGTGGTTTCGACCTCATTGGATTTCATATGGAGAAACTAGAATTTTAGGTTTCACTCAAAATTCAGCAGACTTAATGGTTTTCAGGGTTTCATGGTTTGGGAATTTGCAATGTCTCCATTTGATTCTATCATGTGTAAGGGTATGATATTGGCATTTGATCAAGAGCATGAAGTCCTTTAAGAACCTTGATGTACCCTTCAATCAAAGGAAAACAACCGGTTAGGCATGCTAATCTTTTTCTACCGCATTTTAAGGTTGAGGAGATGAACCCCTCACTCAAACCAAAATCATTGGTTAGGCATGTTAAACTTTTTCAATTTCTATCATGTTATAAGGTTGAGCAATCCAAGTCTGAAGACTTTGAGCTAGATGATGTTTATGTATCTTTTGTTGATGATCCCATTTCTAGTAGCGATGAATCAATGATGAGTTTCATGAGAGACCATGTTGCTCAGTGATTTGTAGTTTTGATGTCTATTTTTGCTAATACTACTACTACTAAAGTTGTAGAGGAGTTTTAGGAGTCCTCAAACTTTGAGCCATATTATTTATGTAGCTCATGTTGATGATCCCTCGTCTAGTAGTGGTGATGATTTTGATCATGATGAGGAGTGATCATGTTGTTGATCACTAATATGTAGTCTTGTATTAGGCCAATGGCCTCATAGCTTGTAGCATTGTTTTTGAACTTTATGGGCCATTTGGAGCCTCATTGCTTATGTATTTTTCGATGATATGTATTGCACTCGGTGCCATTTTGATATATTCACCTTTGCATGGTATATAAATGAGCAAACTTTGCATATTTTGTCTCTATTGGCTTGGAATCATGGTTGCAAATCTTAAAAATAGTTTTTTTTATTAAAAAATAATTATTTAATGCATTTTTTTTAAATCCAGTTCATTGAGATCTGACCGCTCCCGGTTAGACTGGTTCCGGTTAGAAACCCAGTTCATTAGGTCTACCTGTCCGGTCACCGGTTCCGGTTTTAATAACTATGCTCACACAAATCCAGAAGTACAAGAGGGGTACATGAAGGCATTGGACAAGTTGGTACCTGACAGGGAGGAGTGTGCTAGATTGTGTTGTGTAACCAGCTCCAAAAATAGAAGAAAAGAGATATGAACGCCTTAGAAATAAGCCACTTCGAGGGGGCAACCTCCAATACATTACATAAATGAACAATTCTTGGATGATACAATTTATAAAACCTCCTTTCTATATATAGGAGTCCATGGGGCCATAATATAATCCTAGTGGGGCCACAATGTAATCCTAGCCGACCTAACAATAATAATGTAAGGGCACAATAATAACAATATGGGGGTTACAGGGGTACAATAATAACAACAAGGGGGGCTACACTAACATAATAAGGGGCTATACTATTAATATAGGGACTTAACATGCCCCTCTCCTTCAAACAAGTGTTGTCCTCAACGCTTGATTATTTCTTGATGCTTCTGTATAAAATTCTCATCCTCCCATGTGAAATATTTTACAGGAAAGTTCTTCCACTTGCTGAGATACTCTAAAATTGATCGTACTTTTTGATTTCTTGTTTCATGACTGCTTCATAACTTCTTTCGAGGTGATGTTGATCTTCCTGTTGTTTCATTAGATTTTTCACCAAAGTTGGGTTATCCTTTGAGAGTTGGAGAACTTGTTGTTGATGCTCGATGTGATCTTCCACTAATTTATCATCCATATTTGCTATTATTTGATCCTTCAAACCATCCAAATTAGCCTTCATTTCTGCTTTTAAACCATCTATTTCATCTTCAATTTCTCTTCGTAAGATCGAAACTTGTTGCACTTGGTACCGTAATTTTGATATCTCATACTGCAACTCTTCCTCTTCATGCGTCATAGTATAGATTTCTGAGGGCTTAATGGGTGTTGAATTATTTTTAGGGGCCATTTTAGACTCCAATATTGATATCTAATAGGCCCTTCCAATCAATTCAACTTGATTCTTCAAACAAGACTTATGCAATTCGGAAAAAAATACACCTTTTACTAGCTTTTAGGAGATCGATATTGAAATTGAATTATCTCTGTAATTGAAAATCTTCGATATCTGAAATTCAGCCCTGTAGTAGCCCTCTGAAGCTTCTTTCAAATGCCACAGGTCTGACCTGATTTTGATTCTCTAAGACAAAGTTGTGTCCAATCTCCCACAATGACCTAATTCTGGACTGGTTCAGTAGAGCGAACTTGTACGACTTGCCACGTGTCACTGTTTTGTCCTTTGTTTCTGAAATTGATAGCAAAGAAACTACAAGCCGTGTACTTGTGAATACTTTTGACAGCACTCCAATCCAATCTTCAGAGAGAGAGTTATTGAACTTTTCCCACGATCACCTCTTTGAGATGAAATTCAGGAGCCTGAAAAAGCACTACCTTCCACAGATCATATCTCCAAAACTATTGCGAACCAAGCTCTGAAATGTTTTGATGAATTTCCTCAGGATTTCAGCTTCGCACCATATGAATTTCAGATTCTGAACCTTCGTATAAAAAAATTTATAGCGCAAATGCCACGATGACCTGTTTAGGAGCCTGAAAAAATACCTGACTTCCACAGATCATATCTCCGAAATTATTGCGCACCAAAATCTGAAATTTTTACACAAGCTTCCTCAGGATTTTTTCTTCGCACCCTAAAAATTTCAGCTTCTGAAACTTCGTAGAAAAAACGTTATAGCGAAAATGCCACGATGACCTGTTTGGAGCAGCGAAACCCTAGAATCCAAAGCTCCGATACCAAATGTTGTGTAACCAGCTCCAAAAAGAGAAGAAAAGAGATATCAACGCCTTAGAAATGAGCCACTTCGAGGGGGAAACCTCCAATACATTACATAAATGAACAATTCTTGGATGATACAATTTACAAAACCCCCTTTCTATATATAGGAGTCCATGGGGCCATAATGTAATCCTAGTGGGCCACAATGTAATCCTAGCCGACCTAACAATAATAATTTAAGGGCACAATAATAACAATATGGGGGTTACAGGGGTACAATAATAACAATAAGGGGGGCTACACTAACACAATAAGGGGCTATACTATTAATATAGGGACTTAACAGATTGCGCCTTGAATTAGGCAAATACTTCAGTTGCACTGCTAACTTTGGTTCTTTCCATGCAATGGAAGACGGGGACAGATTTGATGCTATCACATGGTGGGAAGCATATGGCGGCATGGGACTTTTGCCAAAGTTGGCTAAAAAAGTTCTCTCACAGGTTGTGAACACTTCTTCTGCAGAGAGGTGTTGGAGCACCTACAGCTTGATACACAATGTGAGAAGAAACAGGGTGAATGAAAACCGAGCTGAAAGCTTGGTTTATGTGCATTACAACTTGAGGTTGTTGAGCCATTACTGTGATTGGGCAAATGAGGATCAATCATACAGAGTCTGGGACAACAACCCAGAGGATGATAATTTGGAGGACGACACGGTACATATGGAAGAATTGGAAGCATAACTTTTTAGGGATGATGATGAAGCATCAGCAACACCGCCACACACAGGGCCAGTCCCACCATCTACTGGTAGCAGTGCGGGTGCCAGTGCCAGTGCTAGTGCCAGTTCTCGATATCACACTATTGTTCCTTTGCAGATCCAGCCTCCACCTTCTAGTCATGGTCGTGGTACTCCTGAGAGTACTAGAAGACCACCATTTCCTCGTGGTTCGCACAAATTAGACATTTCTCGTGGGCGTGGCAAGGGGCCAGCCAGTAGATAAAATAGATTTGTTGTTTACTAGTCTTTTCTAATTGTTGTTGACAGTTGAACAGTTGAAACTTGACTCTTTCATATATTTAATGACAATTTAAGTTTGAAGTTTGAATTTGAAAGGTGAAAGTTTGAAGTTGGCATTTGTAAGTTTACAAGTCATTATGAATTATGAATATGATGCTTCATGAAAGTTATATGGTGATCAATGAATCAATGATGATAAATGTTAAATATTGAATTTTGAAATCAATGAATCAATGATGATAAATGATATATATCAATGATGATAAATTTTATATATTGAAATTTGAAATCAATGAATCAATGACGATAAATGTTATATATCAATGATGATAAATGTATATTGAATTTTGAAATCAATGAATCAATGATGATAAATGTTAGATATTGAAATTTGAAATCAATGATGATAAATGTTATATATTGAATTTTGAAATCTTGAAACCTTCAGATTGATGATTCGCGAGACTCAAGAGTCAATATGTCGTATGCTTCCAACTTGTGGGCGTCGTTGATGAAGATTATAACTTCTAGATGATTGATCTTATATGATTCAACCATGTTTTTATGTTTTTTATGTCTAATTCATCATTCTACATGTTTTTGTTGACATATATGTATCAAAATATAAAAAATATAAATATATATATATATATATATATATATATATATATATATATATATAAAAAAACGCTCCGTACCTAAGTTTAAAAACACAGCTCACACTACTTCCCAAGTAACCTTGATAAAAACCCTCTATAGTAGTTGCTCCCTCTGATAACTGATTTCTCTCCCGGAAATCTTCCGCCAAAACAACTAAATCAATCTTCTACGATCACCCACCTGATCGAATCTTAGATTTGTTTGGCACAACTCTGCTGAGCGACTGTTCTCGTCCCGCTCTTGTCACCTTTGCTAGGCACTGTTCTGCACCGACAAAACCTATGACTCACGAGCAGGTTCTGAAGATTAGAAGTTCTGCTTCCAGACTTCGGCAATCTGCTCATCAATCTCCACGCAGACTGCGTCCCTTTTGGCTGGCCTTTGCGTGAGCAAACTGGCTCAACGCAACCTCTGCGCAGTGATTGCGGAGCGCAGGTTGGTCCTGCGTCACTTTGGAAGGCTCTACGCTGCCACTGCGTCAGCCTCTGCGTGGCCTCTGCGTTAGCCTGGCTGGGCTGCGTCCCTCCTAGTGTTGCGCTGCCCTCTTCTGGAACTTTGCTACTTTACTTGCCTTCTCTGCAACAATTTCTTCAGTTGCTTTGCTTGTGGATCAACTTGATCTGCAACGCTCTGATACCATGTGAAATTTTCAAAACAGAAACCCTACTGCAGTATCTAGATCTACTTCGCCTACTTGTTTAATTAACATTAACAAGTTATTTTACTGAAGTATTTAGAAAAACATTAAAGTAGACACTAATTGTAGCCTACACATTTACAGATCATTTACTGAACAATACACACATGTGACAAGATTACGCATGATTTTTTGGACAAATGCCCCCGGAAAAACCTAATGCGGGAAAACTGGTGCAACAACTCTAGAAAGTTTTATTATTATGCAGAAACTGAATACAACATTCTGTGCACCAGAAATGGTTGGCCATACAGAGAAATTACACGACAGTTAGTAGCTTTCACTCAGAGACAAAAAATATGGCTGTATCACACCCTCAAACGGGATTTACAGATCACGAGCCCTTGCTGTCCCACTGGAACCCTCAACACTGTCTCTGCAGCCCGTCAGCCCTCACTAGCTAGCATCCTCACTGCGTCACCCTGAAAGGTGTAAGGTGTGCATAGGACAACATATAACAAGGTGCTGACAGCAAGCAAGGATCTCATACAGCCGAAAAAGGAAGAGTACAAGCAAAGACCGAGATCTCTAGCCTTGGTGCTGAAAGGTGCAGGGAGGTGCAGGAAAGAAGGATCATCTTAAGGAGCCAATGAAGAAGCAGTGACAAGGTCTTGGAGGCATACATAGGTCAAGGGTATGTGTCATGGTCAAGGTTGCAAACATCGTGATCGGGATTAAATCGGCGAGGGGAAAAAATCGGAAAAAATCGTAAAAATCGGGAAAAAATCGGGAAAAAATCGGCACATACAAAAATATTCATTTTTTTTCAATTTTTTTAATATCTAAAGCACCCACAACATAAAATAAATGCATTGACACATAAATATGAAAAAAAAACTAATATATAAGACGTGTAATATCATGTCTAGTGCTACATCACACATAATAGTGAATCATGTCCTGAATACTAAGTCCCGAGTCTCAACTCAACCTCAAAATATCAACAAAAAATATAATAATGTATCTCATATCATGAGTCATAATGTTATATACAAAGGAATGCACCAAATAACCTATACCATTGATTTCCTCTGCCCCTCTTGCGAGAAAATGTAACAGCTTTCCCTCTAGACGAAGAAGCTAGCGGGGCTGGCAATGGACTCTGTTGTGCTCCAGATCCTGAAGCACCAGGAGCTAAAGGAGGCAGACCACGTCCTCTACCGGTAGCAAGGGTAGGTGGTGTCACCTCCTCCTCCTGCTGTTGCTCCTCCTCCTCCTCCTCATGAAACTCATCATTGATTCATCGCTACTAGAAATGGGATCATCAACAAGAGATACATAAACATCATCTAGCTCAAAGTCTTCAGACTTGGATTGCTCAACCTTATAACATGATAGAAATTGAAAAAGCTTAACATGCCTAACCAATGATTTTGGTTTGAGTGAAGGGTTCATCTCCTCAACCTTAAAACGCGGTAGAAAAAGATTAACATGCCTAACCAGTTGTTTTCCTTTGAGTGAAGGGTACATTCTTGTTAAGGCCATGATAGGGGAGTTCAACAATCAATACCACCAACATCAACAAAGTTCAACAATCAATGCCACCAACATCAAGGTTCTTAAAGGACTTCATACTCTTGATCAAATGCCAATCTCATACCCTTACACATAATAGAATCAAATGGAAACAATGCAAATCCTCAAACCATGAAACCCTGAAAACCATTAAGTCTGCTAAATTTTGAGTGAAATCTAAAATTCTAGTTTCTCCATATGAAATCCAATGAGGTCGAAACCACTCTTAAACATCCCGAGTCATTTCATGGTAATGTTAAAAATTTAAGTAAAAGGATGAAAATGAAAAATAAAGGAAATATCACTTTTACTTTAAGAATTTAACATTACCATTAACTGCCAACAGGGTGTGTCAAGAAAATGAGAGGGCTGCAAAAATGACAAAAAAAAAAAATCGATTTTTGAACTTATAGGGTTGCTGTTTGATGGGCCCACGATTTTTACCAAAAAATTGCGATTTTTTGGCGATCGGCGATTTTTTCAAAAAATCGGGAAAAAATCGCCGATAAAATCGTTGAGTTGAAAAAATCGCGATTCTTGCAACCTTGGTCATGGTCATGGTACTTGTCATCTGAAAGTCTATAAGAAGAATTTCTTGTGGGTTTTCCTGTCCAAGAGGGAGAGGTTTTGGCCCTCGCTTGAAGAGCCTATATTTGTGTCTCATGTGTTTTGGTAATTGACTTGATGAAAGACATAATAAGCTAAGAAGAGAATACATAAATAAGAAAAGTAAGCTTACAATTAATTACCACCCTACCTAATTCTCAACATGGTATCAGAGCTAAGGTGTTGAAAACAAGGGCTACTTGACAAGGAGACACTCAAGGAAGCAAGAATCAAAGTCTACATTGAAAAGTTAATTTAGTTTGCAAGGAAGATTCTCAAGTCATCTCGAGAAGACCTTCAATCTCATTCAAAAGATTCACTTACCAAGGAGATAATATTTTCCATCAAAGATTTATGTTCAAGACATTGTTGGAAGAGACATCATCTTTTTGGGGACATCCTTAATCCTCAAGGATCCAAGAACACCTACATTGGAGAATTCAATCTAAGAGGAATTTTCTGACTTCATCTTCATCATCATCAAGGAAGCTACTAGAAGGAGGAAGTCACTCTACTCAAGTAAGTATCTATGACCTTATCTAAATTTGTCAAAATGATTTATTGCAAAGAGAGCAACAAATTGGTTGGGTCATCAAACTTTAGTGCATGGAAGAAGATGGCAGATTTGAATCTAATTGAAAACGAAGGTATGGGACTCATTGAAGGATCTACAATTCAACCCTCAAAAGAAGATGCTCCAACTCATGCCATATACATGAAAGGAGAAATTAGAGCCCAAAGGATTCTCATAGAATCCATTAAGGACTCACTCATACCCTATGTATCAAAACTAAAAACTGCAAAAGAAATATATGAGAAACTGGTGGAGCTATTATCTGTGAGTACTGCAGAAGAAGCAATCTCTCTGAGACAAGAACTATACAAGATGAAATTGTCAAGAGGAAGGAATCACCTCATATTTTATGAGGATTTTTGAAATAAGAGACTAACTGCAGGAATTGGGAGAAGTAATGTTTGATAGTGAGATGACTACAGTGGTGCTGAATTCTCTACCGGAAGAATGGGGAAACTTCACTTCAAGCTTATACGGGAAGAAAGAATCAACACCATTCCACGATCTATGGTATCTATGTAAAATAGAGGAAACAAGATTAAAAGCCAAAGCTGTTACAGGATCAAATGAAGGAAATCAAGCCTTTGCAGCCATGTCTAGGAAGAAAGGAAGATTCGACAAATTTGGTCCTCAGAATAAAAGAAGAAATATGGAAAAAGTACAATGCTTTGGATGTAATGAACTTCGGCATTATAAAATGGATTGTCCTAAATCTGGGAAGGACAAGAGGAAAACGGAAGAAGCCCATGTCAGAGATGAAAGGGAAGAACCTGATGCAAAGAAATCTAAGAAAGAAGAAGCGAGAGATCTCTATTATGATTCAGATCATCTTTCTCTTTAAGTGATTTCTATTGGTTGTAAAATAGTATGATAGGAAGCAATAATAATAGCATCATGATAGAAGCATGGAAGGAGCACTTGAAGAAGTAGCTCCTGGAAACCTCACTGATATCTACATTGTTGGGAGGAAGTCATCAAGATCAAGGGTCATTATTCAATAAGCGATATGGAAACGGGTGCTGACATTTTCTAATGAAGTTCTCTGTGAATTCACTGGTTAGAAAGAAAGCAAAAGGTTTCATCGAGAATTCTATGTTATAGAATTCTGGGATTAGAATATGATGACATATTGATGAAGCAGGTCGAGGGAATGAAGTTCTTCATTCTAGTAAAATTGCTGCAGGATGACTCAAAAGGAATAGGATGAGGTACATATCTCTATGTGCTGACGCTAGATGTTGTGAGGTCATGTCATATGGTTGCAGGTAATGAACTTCTATCTTTAGAAATATGATCTATGGAAGGAGGATCTCTTCTGGTGCACATGTTGCCACTAACAGATGAAATTAAATATGTCCTCATATGGAACATGAGGTGGTTGTATACAATCAAGGAACTGGATACTAGAAGTTCCTGAGATGAGGTTGTGTGGAGAAAGAATGGAAGAGATCATGGAGTGCAACCATGTAAAGAGGCGGTTATCATTCGGAAGCCAAGAAGATGTGACTAGGAGATCTCCTCGGAAGATATATGGACAATGATAAAAGTATGGAAAAGAAGAAGACCCTTGACAAAAACATATCTTTAGGAGACGTGTCAATCTGAATAAAGGATATTGATGCCTACAGGAAGATGTCATGGTGTGTAATATTCTGAATAGGAAATAAACAACAATACAAAACAACATAAACAAAACTACATCTAATAGAGATGCACCATAAAAATCACTGCAAACATTTAAGAAAAGCTGAGCCATTTTATTATATATCTAGAAGTAGGGAATGAGTACAAGAAGGTGATCAAAATGATGGCACTTTGGCTTGCTCAAGGCAAGCTGAAATATCTCTCCAAACCCTGCTATGAATGGATGCTTCTCCTAGTGACTGCGTAACTCCTTGAGCTACTACTGCTGCTGGAAAGTGCTGCTACTGGCTGTAAATGAGCTGCTCTTTGGGGCTGTTCCCCTGCTCAGAAAATCTTGAAACTCCGGCTATGAAATCTCCTCCCAAAATCCAGAAAAATCCAAGAAGGAATTCCAGAAAGGCTGACCTCAGAATTTGACCTCCTTGGGAAAATTACGCACTCCTGGTGAGTACGCTGGCCTTTGGACTGTATGATTGGAAATGCTGGCCTGTCACTGCTCCAAAACACAAATTGTGAAGGGCTGATCCCCCTCACACTTCTCCTAGACTGAAACTCCTGAATCTCCCTCACTCCCGGAGCTGCCCTCCTCCAAGACTGCGTAATCTCTTTGAGTGACTGCGCTGCCTGATGAACAGCGTAAATCCTGGATGATGGCTCTGCGTTTTTTGCTCTGAAGACTGATGGGAAAGCTCCTCACTTGAGCGGGCACTCGAAGTCCCCCGAGGCTGAGGTTGGGATCTCCGCTCGGAGACATCCGCGTGCTGAATAACACTTGCAGACTTAGCTAAACAGCGCACGCGTGCTCATTATCTATTAGACAAAAATTCTGAAGATGAATGATAGAATGAATGAGAAGCTAGGCCCTCACTCCCTTTTATGCTTGAGACCCTCACAATCCCTTTGGCCCTACTGCGCTGCACTGTCCTCCTTGCCACGCTGCCCTGCCTACTCTGTGCTGTCCTGGCCCACACTACCACTGGGCTGCTTGGACCACGCTGTCCCTATGCTGTCCCTCTCCTTGCGCTGTCACTTGGTCCCCTTGGGCCCCACGCTGAAAGCATCATGTTGGTCAAGTGACTTTAGGAAGATTATTTCTCCTAAGTAGGGTTATGGGTCCCAACACCCTTTTTATTTATGGCTGAACATTAGAAAAGAAAAATTTGGGCAAAATTAATATTGCCAATTAGCTGTTGCTAATTGGGAATATTACAGTCCTCCCGACCAAAATGTTGCTTGTCCTCAAGCAACTACAAGGATGGATGCTGCAGGATCTTCTCACTCTCCCAAGTGGGCATCCTCATCCGGAAGATTCCTCCATCTCACCAAGTACTTCTTGACTGTCCTGTTCCGCAACTGTCTCTCCCAGGTGTCTAGAATAGCCTTTGGTTGTAACACCAAATGCCCCGCATCATCCGTGGGTGGGAGCTCCCTTGTTATAGTCACCTGCTGCCCCAAAGCCTTCTTCATGCATGATGCATGGAAAATGTTATGTATCCTGCTCCCAACTGGCAGTTCCTACTCATAAGCAACTTCTCCTACCCGCCTGATCACTCTGTAAGGCCCATAGAAGCGAGGCTTAAGCTTCTCGGCTCCCTTCTGCTTCAATATAGACTGCTTGTACGACTGAAGTCAGAGGTAGACCAAGTCACCAACCTCAAACTGTCTCTCTACCCACCTTCGATTTGCATAGAGCTTCTGTTGGTTCTGTGCTGTGGCTCAGTTGTCCTTAAAAGCCCAGAGTATATCTTGGCTCTCTTGGATCCAGTCCTTGGCCCTGGGGGCCTTGTTAGCTCCAAACATAACATCAACAAAAGTCAAAGCATGATATCCATACAAAGCATAAAATGGAGACATATCGATAGACATATGGAAAGTGGTGTTGTAGTAGTATTCTCCCAGGTGTAGCCAACACAGCCATGCCTTCTGCTGCCCCGTGACATAGTTTCGCAAGTAGCCTTCCAGCCACTTGTTCAATATCTCTGTCTGCCCATCCGTCTGTGGGTGATAGTTGGTACTAGGAGTTAACTCCGTACCCACCAAACGAAAGAGCTCCTGACAAAAGTCGCCCATGAAATGACTGTCCCTGTCACTAACTATGGTCTTGGGGAGACCATGCAATCTTAAAACATCACGAAAGAATAGCTCGACCACCTGTGAAGCTGTGTATCGTGCTGATATGGCGAAGAAATGGGCATACTTTGTTAGTCGATCAACAACCACAAAGATGCAATCCTTGCCCTGCACTGTGGGCGACCCTATGATGAAGTCCATGGAGATGCTTTCCCGCTTTCCTTCCGGAATGGGAAGTGGCTGTAGCAAACCGATGGGCTGGCCCATTTCCCCCTTATTCCTTTGACACACTTCACACTCCTTGAAATGCCGGAGTACGTCCTCTTTGAGGCCTCTCCAAGAGAACCTCTACTTGATGGCCCTGTAGGTCTTTATGAATCCCTGGTGGCCTGATAGCGGAGAATCATGGGATGCACGCAATATCTTCTCCTTGAGCTGGGAATTCCCAATCAAGAAGATCCTGTTCCGGTAATAGATGACCTCATCCATAACCCTATACCTGTCATATGTAATCTGGCCATCCAACACCTCATAGGCAAAGCGGTCCTTCGAATACTCCACCAGCAGTTGAGCCCTCCAGTCTGCATCTAAGCTCATCAAGGATAACGCTGTTGGCCTGCGTGACAAAGCATCTGCCACCACGTTGTTCTTCCCTTTGACATACTCAATGTCAAAGTCGTAGGCCTGAATCTTACTGACCCACTTCTGCTGCCTCTCCTGTAACTGCTTTTGCTCAAGGAAAAAACGGAGGCTGTTGTGGTCAATCCTCACCCGAAACCTGTTACCCACCAGACACTACCGGAACTTGGCCAATGCAGGCATAATGGCCAGCATCTCCTTGTCGTATATCGGATACAACGTCTCATGCGACAGTAGCTTCCAGCTCTCGAAAGCTATAGGGTGGTCCCCCTGCATCAACACTGCACCTACTCCTTCCACTGAAACATCACACTCCAGAATGAAGGGCTGCGTGAAGTCCGGCAAAGCCAATACGGAACAGCTTCTCATCACCTCTTTGAGCTTATGAAAAGCCCTTTGCACAATATTAGTCCAGCCAAATGCCCCCTTCTTGGTAATGTCTGTAAGGGGTGTAGCAAGTTGAGAAAACCCCTTGACAAATTTCCGGTAGTAGGTGCAGATGCCTACAAATCCCCAGAGCTCTGTCACATTCTTTGGTTCCTACCAATCCCAGATGGCTCGGATCTTCTCCTCATGGACTCTTACCCCATCCACACCAATGATGTGCCCCAAATAGAGCATCTTTGTCAGCCCGAATTCGCATTTGGAGAGCTTAGCATAGAAATGCTGCTTCTCCAAAATACGCAGTACAACCTCAATGTGCTGCAAGTGCTCCTCCCATGTGCGGTTGTAGATGAGGATGTCATCAAAGAACACCAACACAAACTTCCTCAACTGACCACATAAGATGTGGTCCATGCAAGACTGAAAGGTGGCTGGTGGGTTGGTTAGCCCGAAGGGCATCACCAAAAACTCGAAATGGCCATAGTGGCACCTGAATGCAGTCTTGGGGATGTCCTGGACCCTCACCTTGATCTGTTGGTACCTCGACCTCAGATTGATCTTGGAGAAGAACTTCGATCCCCTTAGCTCATCCATCAACTCATCAATCTTGGGAATGGGATATCTTTTCTTCATGGTCTTTTTGTTGAGTGCCCTGTAGTCAATGCACATCCGCAATGTGCTATCCTTCTTCTTCACCAAAACAACAAAAGAAGCAAATGGGCTAGTACTCGGTCGGATGTGTCCCAGTGCTCAGAGCTCATGGATAGCTCTCTCAATCTCATCCCTATAGGCCTGCCTGGATCCCTTGCTCCAACTCAATAGTATGCTCAAACCCCCGATCCGGTGGCTGCCTCGGTGGTATGTCCCCAAAAACCATGGAGTATCTGTCCAATATCGACCGCACATCGGGGTGTACTGGCTACCCTGTGACTCCTGCCTCTGAAATACACAGTTCTATTGCCCACTCTATGTCCCCCTTCCAGAAGTCTTCCTCCATCCGGTGTGTTGAAACTATTTGAGGAGGGTATGTGTGCATGCCTCTTATCATCACATGCTTCCCACTCTTCTTCTCTGTCCACTCCATCTCCAATGTTTCCTAATCTGTGGTGACCTTGCCCAGCGTAATCAACCACTGCACTCCCAATACCACATTGGCATCTGGGATGTCAACCACAAAGAAGTGGTCAGTCATCGTGTATGTCCCCATGATCACTGCCAATGTTGGAACATACCTCATACACTGCATGGTTCTGGCGCCCGAAACCAACACTGAGAATCCATCAAAGCTCTTTGTCGGTATGCCCCTCCTCTGCACTAGCTGGGCATCAATGAAGTTATAGTGGCCTCGCTATCCACCAAAACTGAAACACGTTGTCCTTGGACGGTGCCTTAGACACGCAGTGTCAAATACTTAGGAACTCCTCGCAAGGATGCAAGGACTCCTCCTGTGGGTGCAAACGCTACCCCTCCTACTCCTGGGGGACGTGGTGGGGGATGATCTCCTCTCGGTGCATCAACGCTGGCATTTCTCTCCAATTCCTCAGGCTCATACGCATCTCCTTCTCCCTCACTGTCGGAGAAGACCTTGATGTAATGTGCCTTCCCATGTGGCACATCGATGTCCCAGTGCCCATGGCTCTTGGCATGTGAAGCGTAGCTTCCTTTGTCTCAAATCTCTCTGGGTATCATCGTCCAAAGGCCCTTGACCCTGGTTCCCCTTTGGCAGTGGAACTCTTGTGTCTTTCCCCTTTGGTTGGAATGTCGGTCTCTAGGGGAAAGGAGCTCTGGTCCTCGGCAAAGCAGCCTGCAAGTCCCTTGTCCTCCCATCTGCGTCCTAAAGTGTAGCAGGCCTAGTAGACCTTACTAACCCACACAGAGGCTCTGCCAACCCATAAATGAACATGTAAATCCTCTTGGCTGCGGACAAGTCTAGTAGACTGGCACCATTATTGAAAGTCTCAAGAACTCAGATGTAGGTCTCTGGTTTCCTAGTCTGTTTGAGCTTGGCCAGCTCGACAAAATGCTCTTCCGGATCATTCCAGTCAAATCTCTCCACCAATCTCCGGGTGAACTCTGCATACGCTGTTACTCCTGAGTGACGCAGCATGGCCATCCCATGGAACCACCAGTCATGGGATTCCCCCTCAAGGTGCAGCGCTGCCACCTTGGTGGCCTCCACCTCCGCCATCTGGTTCAGCTGAAAGTAAATATCCAGCTTTACCACCCAAGCTTTTGTTGAACATTTTGATGACCCGTCATATGTCGGCAAGAAAAATCTGCCCATGGTACGTTGTAGTTCACCTCCCTGCGTGTACCCACCTCCTCTATTCTGGTTGTAGGGTTTGCTGCTGTTCTTCTGCTGTAAGAAATCGTGGAAAGTGAGGGCTTCTCCAAACTCTTGTCCGTATGACTGATATTCTGCAAAGTAATCCCCGTAATGAGCCATCTTCGGTTCCTGGGGTCCTCCCGTTCCCATACCTGCAGTTAAGAATGTGGGCATAGTGGAACGTGGAGTGCGTAGCACCACCTGCTGCGCTGTGTTCTGCTCCTGTGTGTGATGAGAAGTGTCAGACCCTTCCTCGATGTGAAATCCCCTTGGGGTCTCACGTTGTCTACTCTCCCTAACAATCTTCTGAGCCATCTCTTCTATTTTTCTGGGGAGTTCTTGTACAGATTTCAAGAGGAGATTACTGAACTCCTTCTCTTCATCTACTTCATCTGCCATGGGTGCTTCCTCTTCTGCTTCCTCTACTGGGACGCGGTCCCCTTCACCAAATGTGGGCTCGAGCCTCCGCTCTCTGCTCCTCTAACGCTGCTTCCGGTAGGTGATGTATTCTTTGTCTCCGAGTGTCATAGACTGATCTGCTCCACAGGCTGAGCCAAGTCTATGAGCTCTGATACCACTGTAATATTCCGAATAGGAAATAAACAACAATACAAAGCAAGATAAACAAAACTACAGCTAATAGAGATGCACCATAAAAATCACTACAAACATTTCAGAAAATCTGAGCCATTTTATTATATATCTGGAAATAGGGAATGAGTACAAGAAGGTGATCAGAATGATGGCACCTTGGCTTGCTCAAGGCAATCTGGAATATCTCTCCAAACCCTGCTATGAATGACTGCTTCTCCTAGTGACTTCGTAACTCCCTGAGCTGCTGTTACTGGCTGGAAAGGAGTTGCTCTTTGGGGTTGTTCCCCTGCTTAGAAAATCCTGAAACTCCGGCTATGAACTCTCCTCCCAAAACCCAGAAAAACCCAGGAAGGAATTCCGGAAAGGCTGACCTCGGAATTTGATCCCCTTGGGAAAATTACGCACTCCTAGTGAGTAAGCTGGCCTCTGGACTGTATGACTGGAAATGCTAGCCTCTCACTGCTCCAAAACACAACTTGTGAAGGGTTGATCCCCCTCGCACTTCTCCCGGATTGAAACTCTTGAATCTCCCTTACTCTCGGAGCTGCCCTCCTCCAAGGCTGCGTAATCTTTCTGAGTGACTGCGCTGCTTGATGAACTACATAACTCCTGGATGATGGCTCTGCGTCCTCTGCTCTGAAGACTGATGGTAAAGCTCCTTACCTGAGCGGGCACTCAAAATACCTCGAGGCTGAGGTTGGGATCTACACTCGGAGACACCCGCATGCTGAACAACACTTGCAGACTTAGCTAAACAACGTAAGCCTGCTCAATATATGTTAGACATAAGTTCTGAAGATGAATGATAGAATGAATGAGAAGCTAGGCCCTCACTCCCTTTTATGCTTGAGACCCTCACATTCCCTTGGGCCCCACTGCGCTGCGCTGTCCTTCTTGCCACGCTGTCTTGACCCACGCTGCCACTGGGCTGTGTGGCCCACGCTGTCCCTGCACTATCCCTCTCCCTGCGCTGTCACTTCGTCCCCGTGGGCCCCACGCTGAAATCATCATGTTGGTCAAGTAACTTTAGGAAGATTATTTCTCCTAAGTTGGGTTATGGGTCCCAACACCCTTTTTATTTATGGCTGAACATTAGAAAAGCAAAATATGGGCAAAATTAATATTGCTAATTAGCTGCTGCTAATTGGGAATATTACATGGTAAAAGATCATCACTGAGGTAACTTTTGATTTGAAAGTTCTTATGTATATTTTTATCTGGATAAGTTTATGCAGGGATGCTAATCATGTGGAAGGATGTAAGATCCTTGGGAGATGGTTAAGAGGAAAGCAACATGGCATAAAGGTGGACCAGATGAGAAGGACTGATGAATCACTTTTAGGTGGATGACATGACTCATGGATGAAAGTGAGGGATGATCTGTGCCCTATGAAGCCAAAAGTTGAAGATTCTTCAATATTGAAATCCATGACATTGAGGAGAGGAATTCTTCATGAGCAGCTGGGTGTCTCACCATTGCTGCTGTAGGTCCCTGGTTAAGAGGGAGTGACGTATATGATTCTCTAATACATGTGTCATGCACTAGACCAGGACTAACAACCGTAAGTCTTAGTGAAGGCCATGTGGAGAGAATGGATAGACACATCATTCTGGTGTTCACTTGGAAGACGTAATGGAGGATTGGGTAATCATCTGGCATTCGATACTCTTTGCGAATGTGATAGGGCATTCAAGATAAGAGTAGTCAGGGACCGATAAGAGTAGTCCAAGAAGGTCATACTCTGGGAACACCTGGGTGGAGTATGTACCTTGGAGAGACAATGACTATGGTGTCTATAAGTCATGTGTCTTGCCAGCATTGTAGCCCATTGTCTCGTTCATAGATGGGGCTGTTAGTCAAGGCCTTGCATTAGGACAATGTTGGTTGATATGATGCTATACAGATGCAATTACCAATCCGATTCTTCAGATTGAAAGTGACCATGTACCGGTATGAATACCTCCCTAGTTAAGAGGGAGTGTTGGAAAGTGTAACTAGGTTCGGTCTTCATATTGACTATGTAATTATGTATTTATGTAATGAAGAAGACAAAGATAATAAAATGTATTTTTGTTATGCTTACTTCATGGGTTTCATAAGCAAGGTTTTATTATAGGTCAAAAGGCTTCTTCTTGATGTCTTTTAGGGATTTGTCATCTTGTCATAAATGTACTAATTAAAAGTCATGTAAATGAAGAGTCTAGACCAAGAAGTATGCCTCAAGACCTTGTCATGTAACCTTGGAGAAATGGCTAAAGTATAATGCAATCCTACTGCTTAAACCAGCCTTCAAGACAACCTTCATCACGCTGGAAGATAAGCTCTACAAGTTGGCTTATAAGCAGTAAAAGATGTCGGCCTATGCAGAGTCTGTAAGATCGGTCTAAAACCCTGAAAGAAGTACACTATATAAAGGAAAATCTACGACTCATTTGAGAGTGATAAGTTCAGACAAGTCTGAAGAAGATTTGCGAGGTCAAGTTTGAGGTAAATGCCGTCATACCTATTTGCAAATATGAAATAAGGAATGCGTTGAAGTGCATAGAAGGGGTTGTATAAGTGCGTAATTAGTACTGCATTCAAGTGCGTAGAAGAGACTGGGTGAAGTTCTAAAATAGGACTGTGTCAAGTCTAAGAACAGGGTTGTGTTAAATAGGTACAGGACTGTGTTAAGTATAAAATGTATGAAAGAGTAAACTTCTCATGTGTACATTGAAGATTAGCTTGCAATGTTAAGTAAAGGTGCAAGGTGTGCACAGGACAACATATAACAAGGTGTTGACTAGAAGCAAGGATCTCATAAAACCGAAAAAGGAAGAGTACAAGCAGAGACCGAGATCTCTAGCCTTGGTGCTGAAAGGTGTAGATCGGTGCAAGAAGGTGCAAGAAAGAAGGATCATCTTAAGGAGCCAATGAAGAAGCAGTGACACGGTCTTCGAGGCATACATAGGTCAAGGGTATGTGTCATGGTCATGGTACTTGTAATCTAAAAGTCTATAAGAAGAATTTCTTGTGGGTTTTCCTCTCCAAGAGGGAGAGGTTTTGGCCCTAGCTTGAAGAGCCTATATTTGTGTCTCGTTTGTTTTGGTAATTGACTTGATGAAAGACATAATAAGCTAAGAAGAGAATACGTAAGTAAGAGAAATAAGCTCACAAGTAACTATCAAGAAGAGAATTTAAATTAATCACCGCCATATCTAAGAAAAGTAAGCTCACAAGTAACTATCAAGAACATAATTTGAATTAATCACCGCCATACCTAATTCTCAACAAGAGTAAACCATGCAAACTGGAAAATGTCTGCCTATTGGGTTTTTAAATTTCAGGCCATAAAAGTACCAACAACTCGCCCAACAAAAGAAGGAATCATAGCATGCTCCAACTGAGGTTAATCTCTTGCAACCCATACATTCTTCTCAGCTAGTAAACCGTTAACAAAATCGGTCCCTTGAAAAAACATTTAGTCTTACGCCCATAATTTGTTATGGCTCCTGGCTAGAAATTTACCAAAGTTATCCACCGATACTATTCAAATCCTTGAAATGATAAGCATGGATAACGCTGCCCACTAAGATTTTAATTCTGGAAACCGTAATTAGTGACAGTGCACTCGACCTTCTTTCATACAACTGCAATTTTGACCCTCTATCTCCACAGTGATATGAACCAATTGCTGAAGATTACACATAGAATCAATGTCCAGAGGTTTTAAACATTTCGACCCACAGAAGAATTAATTCAGCCCCTGATATTTGGAAATTCTTGTGGAGCTCAGGCACAAACCCACCATCAATTTCTAATTAATGTCACATATGCAAAATTGGTCTTCAATCTGCTCAGAACTGAGATATGGACTTAGTTGCAATTCGGTTCACTGCCATTCAAATGCATAGCCTCTGTTCTAACTTTTCTTCAAGATTTCTGGGCAATTCGTAGAAAATACTGTGACACACAATAGACTCAAGCCATACTTTCTTTGGACCAAGCCAATGTATCATCACGACTTTGAGCTCGTTGTTAGTTCGGGCCACACAAAAAACCCATGGATTTGAAGCACGTAATCCAGCTAACTTGAGGTTGAAAATAAGTTTTCAAGGTTTCAATTCTTCACAGGATTAAATAGGCCCGATCGGTTTCCTTTCTTGACTGTCGCAGAGGATCTACTTGGCTCCACTCCTGATCGTGATTCATTCGACCTTCAAACATCCCAAACTCGACTTCCATTGAAAGTCAACCCATGGCAATGTAGATTCCATCCTATTTCATCCTGAAATCTTCGACCCCCACAAAATTAATAATTGGATTCATCAATGTAGCTCTCCCGCCCCCTGGCGGCCAAGCCTCGCGGGTTTCTGTCTTGGGGCTACCAATGGAGTAGAGAACCGGGTTTTCAACCTCACATACAAGAAAAGATATCAAATCCAAGATATCCCCCAATGGCCTCGTCCTCTTCTTTTTGTAGATCTCATGGACCCCTCTAGAGCCTTCTATTTTATTATTATTTCAATCATGGATCACTTTTCCCTCATCTATTCTAGTTAAAATATTCTTTTTAATGCGGAAAACGAGTAAATTGGTCACCATGTCTCCTCAAGTCACTGAAACTCATGTCCAACCATCCCATCATGTAGTTATTCTTGTTCTGGTTCCAACGAGCTATTACACTAAGGTGCTCTATCATGTATTCCTCTCGGAATGCCACCTTGAGCATAATTAATTGAGTTAAGCCCAAAAATAACTCAGTTTTCCGAAAGTTGTCGGAATGTACTGGAACGGAAGGCAAATTGTGAGGATGATGGAATATACGAAGCGAATACCACTGGTCCTCGTAGAAACTCCTCAAAAGTCCTCCAAAAAGCCCCTAGGCCTGTTGATGACACCAACCGGCACCTGTGTTTTGTCTGCCCCTAACTCTAAGAGTCCATCCTAACCATGTCATAAGGAACACCAGAAAAAGGAATATTACAACAGACACTTGTCCTCAAGAGGTGTTGGAGTTTGACAGGATAGTTTTGCAGGAGATTGGTGGACTGGAGGAGCGTGGAGTTTCCTATCAGACAAGGGAGATGGCAGTGCATCCATCTTTGGGTCTACCCATTGATGGGGTGCAAACAGTTGTAGTGGTAGCCAACAAGGTTGCAGCATTTTCAGGCAGCAACCCTCTCCAGGAGTACATAAGGCTTGCAACACAACTTGCCCACTTTTTCCCATTATAGGGAAGGGGGCAGGATTTCTTAGATAGATTTTGTTGGTTAATCGGGCAGGGCATCAAGAGTTGAGCATGGACCAGTATCATTCTAGTAGGCATATTCCTTGCACAGGTGTCCATGCATTGGATTGGTGAGAGATCACGAGTTTGTGCCCTATTGATGGAGTATCATTTTTAGTCAGAAGAATTGTACTGCAAGAGCCCTCAGAGGTGAGGGATACTATATGCTTCAATTGGCAGCAGAATGTAGGTTTGTCACTTATCAATATTTCAGCACAACATCAACATGGTTAGATTGACCTTTGTTTATAACAAGGGTTGGATTGGAGAGAGGTGATGAGTTGGTACGCGGTGGATGGAGCAACACTCATGGTGGGAGTTATTAGCACAACAGGGGCCATGGAGCCTTGATACTTGTTCTTGGTGGCATCGGGATCCAGGAGGATTTGTTGAGGATAGATTCAATTAGAGATTGGTCTGGGATCTGGGCATTGAGGGGTCCGTTCATGGTGGGTTGACACAGAGGAAGAGCATCACCCAGTGGTTTGTATGGGATCAGGGCATTAGGTCTCAGTTGCGTTGGGCCGCCATATTGGTCCACAGGTTTGGATTTCTTGAGGGCAAGCAATCTTGGGGTGGGAGGATTTGTAATGTTCATTTTTTTGGTGTTCCTTATGACATGGTTAGGATGGACTTTCAGAGTTGGGGCAGAAATGTCACAGGTGCAGGTTGATGTCATTAGAGGGTCCAGGGGATTTTGGAGCGGTTTTGAGGAGTTTCTATGAGGTCCGATGGCATTCGCTTGGTATAGTCCATCATCCGCACAATTTGCCTTTCGTTCCGGTGCATTCCGACAACTTTCAAAAGACAGAGTTATTATTGGGCTTGACTCAATTAATTACGCTTAAGGTGGCATTTCGGGAGGAATACTTCACAAAACACCTTAGTGTAATAGCTTGTTGGAACCAGAACGAGAAGATTTACAGGATGGGATGGTTAGATGTGAGTTTCAGTGACCTGAGGAGACATGGTGGCCAATCTACCCTTTCCCGCATTAAAAAGAATATTTTAATCGAAATAAAAGAGGGAAAAGTGCTCCATTATTAAAATAATAATAAAATAGGAGGTTCTAAAGGGATCCATCAGATCTATAAAAGAGGAGGAGGAGGCCATTGGAGGACATCTTGGATTGATATTTCTTCTTGAATTATAGGTTGAGAACCCGATTCTCTACTTTAGCAGTAGCCCCAGGACGGAAACCCTTTGGTGATTCAGTGGGATTGGGCGAGTACCCATCTCCCCTTGGTGAATTCATCCATAATTCACAGGAGAGCTCAGCAGTGATATTTCAGTTCAGTTTTGGAGGGCCAGTACAACATTGGAGCAGATTCTTGAGGCCAGTTTCCATCTCAGTTATTTTATTGTATTAACATGTAAACCCCAGTTCTTATTATAAATAAGGCTGATATTATTTATGTTCTTCGTATTATGGAATTGCATGCACTATTTGGTTATATTTTTACATGGAAATATTCTGTAAAATGAATGGTAATTTTATGGAGAAATTTTGGTTGAATTAGTTTTCTACAAAATCTGCAAAATATCCCGTTTAGGATCAGTGTTTTAAAAACCGGCTGAACCGATTCGGAATCGGTCGAGGCGACCGAGCCGGACCCCTGCCTGGGTTGGCTCGGTACAAAAACCGATCTGGTGGCTAGTCCGTTACCTAATTGGCCGAGCCGGACACCGATTCAACCTTTTCGGTAATGGACTCACCGGTTCGATTGAGCCCGTCTTAAACCGACCGAGCTAGTCCGCGGGGAAAAAAGGCGGCAACTCAGACTTCAAACTCAATTTTTTTTCTTTTTTTTCTTTTCTTAATGCCTCTACCCTTCTTTCAAGCCTATAAAAGTGACCCAACCCCCTCACATTTACTCACAACTATCTCATTGCATTTGTGTGAGCATTTGTGAGGAGTTTGTGAAGAGTTTAAGTTGATTTTTGGAGCAATAGTGAGGAGGAGCCATGGGTTTCCCCGTCTGACTCTGATTCAGAGTCTGAGCCAAATGATCTTGCGTTGTTTAGCAGTAGTGACTAGTGATGTTTTGTTGTAGAGGCCATTTAGAGCTTCCTTGGTTACATGTTTTTGTTCTGATCTCTATATATTACATGTGTTGGACAGTGCACTGGGTGCCATTTTGATATAATAGATATATTCATGAGCATGCTTTGATCATATGTTGTCTTCTCTCTATATTCCAATGCTTTGAGTTTGGAAACACGAATGAAAATCTTTAAAAATATGTTTTTTCATTAAAAAAAATAAATATTTAATGTATTTTTTATAATGACCGAGTCATTGAAATCAACTAGGTTGAGTCAATACCGAGTCAAAGTCGGAGTCGGAGTTGACCCTTGGCCGGTTTCGAATCTAAGTAAGGCCAAACAAAGGCAAGGAAGGCTCGAAAGGTCCAGAAAAGGTCACGACAAGGGAAGACAAGCCCACAAGGGCTGGCATCAAGCCCTTAGAGGCTGATGCAGGAGCAAAAAAAGCCCTAGAAGGGCTAACGACTAGGGTTTAAGCTCCTTAGGTGCTGCGACTAAGGCAAAAGGGGAGGCCGAGAGGGAGGAGGGCCTCCTAGAGGCCACGACAGGGGTCAAGGAGGAGGGCCGAGGTCCTAGAAGCGCTGGACGACTCCTCTAAAGGGGGGGAGAGGCTTTATTAGGCCCACAACTAGCCCTAAAAGGTTGCGACCTAGGCAAAAGAAGAGGGCCGAGGGCCTTAGGAGGCTCTTAGGCCTCACAACTAGGCCAAGGGCTGCAAAAATTTCCAAAAACCTGCAAAAATACCAAAATGCCAGAAAATCACTACCAAATCACTGGATGCTGGGCCTGGAGGATGAATGGAGACGAGATCTTGCCTTCCTAGCCCTAGATATGCCTTAATACCCCAACAAAAGTCTTCTTGAGCAGCTTGAAGTTCACTTGCACAAATGAATAAAAAATGCCAAACCCCAAATATACATACAAAATTTCAAAACCCCAAAAATAAGAAAACCCAAATTGCTGCAAAACAAATAGGTTTGAAATAATGTATGAATTATTTACAAATATACAATATTTACAAAATTTTAAATTTTTTGGAGAAATGATTTTGGATAAATAAAAATGGATGAGCAAATTTTGAAAAATAAATATTGGTTGAAACCCTCCTGCAAAATCAAATGCCATAAAGAAATTTGAAAGCCCAAACATAGTCAGCCTTTCCCCACACTCTGTGAACTTGGAGTCCAAGGGCTAGCGTACTTGTAAATCTCTATTATATTTTCAAGAAAATTGTTAGATCATATAGTGAATCAGATCACCTGAGATAGAATATATTAATAGAATGTTCTTATTACCGACAAATGAAATAACAATTATTAATCAATATTCAGCTCAAAATAGGATCACACATAGCTAACACATACCACAAATCAGCGTAAGAAAAACACCATTAATTGAACCCCAAAGTCTTTATAATTTGATACAAATGTTCCCAACAAAGCAACAACTTAATACCAATGTTCAAGAATTACATCATTAAAATATCTTCAATAGAAGCAAAATGACTTGTTTATATAGAGAAACCCCTCAAAGTGGAAAATGACGACTAGTTGGCGTGATATTCATCAAAATAATCTCGACCGTCGAAAATAGTTTGATCATCTTTTAATTGCCATCGTCGAATTTTTAATTTTGAAGAAAAATTCGAAATTTTCTTAAAACCCATTTTAAATTAATCCAAAAATTAATATTTTGGATTAATTTCCTCAAAAAATTGACTTTGACTTAACCACCAAGGTCCAAGGGCTCAATTTTCTTAAAATATCCATTTTTTCCTTGGTGGGGGACTTCCAAAAATTGACTACTCTTTGACCCACGAATTTTTGATTATTTTCCACTTGCAGAGAAATTAATTTCTCTATAATTATTTTTTGACTCAAAATTAATTAATTTTCTGGCTTAAGATTTTTATTTAATTTAGCCAGAAAAATTAATTAACTGACACTAGAGGGGATTAATAATTTTTCGGCCCTCAAACATTTTAGCCATGGTGTCTAAGTATGAGGGACCATGCACCAAAATAATTTTTACATCAAGAAAAATATATCAGTGAAGTGCTTGGTTACTTATGACTGATTTTAATATGTCAACGTTGTTATTCTTGTTGTATTTACTATTAATTATAAAATGGTCGTGTTGTCATAAATTAGTTAAGTAAAATTTGGGCATTGTCTACTCATTAGAAACAACACCCAAAGAGATTACAACTACAACAATATTCCATGACTCTGTTTGATAAAAGACATCACTAGTAAATGAACACATTTCTGAAAAATAAAGTGGGCAATCACCTTCATCAAATGGTTTGACTGAAGACTTCACTGGAAAACTATACAAGCCTTGAAAAATGCAGTGGCCATTTTGGGATTTTCCCAAGGAGGAACATTACAATTCTTTTAGGTTATGTAGATTTTTCTTTTTTTGTTAAAGATACTTCTTACATATACAGAAACTATTTACATCAGCAGCAAAAAGCAAAGGGAAAATAGGTGGGTATATACAATGTACTTCATATCCTTTCAGAGCAACTAAAACAGACAGATATATAATCAGAATAAAAGGCCAGGTCTAACAATTTGGCATCTTCAATCGGTAACACTTCTTTTGCCAGGAGTTTCATACATATCTCATCTCACAATAATTGACAAAAAGCAGTGTGAAAAATTATCTTCTTTTCAAAAACATATTTTTAGTGGAGTTTCCAGAGAACATACAAAGACGAAACTCTCAAATAGCACCAAATACCAGCCAAGGAATTCCAGATCACAGATCTGGAATTGGCCAACAAAACTGCCCGCCAATGCAGATGTCCCTGCTAAATGCTTGCTAGCTGATATTGAACCCAATCCACAAGACCTCAGGACCTTACAAAGGAACATTCCCATAAAATGTGCTTCACTGATTCCAACTTTGAGCAAAAGAGGCATAGATGGCTTTGGAAGGAAGACCTGGATAGATCAGCAACCAAGCAAACATGTTACACACAGTGTTTATAGAAACTCCTATCGACCAGACACTGTACAATCTCTGATTCCAATGGCTCTCAGTGTCCGTGGAAACCCTCCTGTTATCAAGAACTGGACCTAACATATGCTACTGATGCAGAGTGGAGTAGAGTTTATGAGAATCATACTGAGTCAAAGGACATCCAAAACTCCACTACCAGTCTTGCCTGTATTCAGATCTGACATATTCTTCCACTTCAGAGATGTGTTGGTTGCCTTGAACTGTTACAGGAAAAGCATGACTGGGCAGAGACCCTTGATGGTTGCCAGCTAGATATTGCACTTAAATTGGGACAGACACTTGAATAGTTTGCATTTGTATATAATTTTTTGATGCCTCATAATTTAGAGCCCAACATGTTCCCTTGAGTGTTGGTGTATCATAGCTCTTGTAGTATTTTGTATTGGTTTTCTTTTAAGTTGGGGATTGTTCTCTCTTTTGTTTGTATTAGGTACTTATGCTATTGGGAAATTTGTTTTAACATATTATGGACAAGTATATTACCTGCCCATATTTTGGAAATTTCATATATGGTGTCATGATATTGCTTCTTGAAACTTTGATTGACTGTAGTTAGTTCATGTGCTGTTCATTTTAACAGTGAGCGCTTTACACTTTTGGTTCTAGAATGTGATGCATTATTTCCTAATATTTAAAGTGTTGTGTTATGTGTATCGTCAGGTTAACTCTTTGGCATTTAATCCCTTCAATGAGTGGCTTTTAGCAACAGGATCAGCGGACAAAACTGTTAAATTATTTGATCTCCGGAAACTCTCTTGTTCACTACATACATTTTCAAATCATACGTATGTTGCTTTTCCTCTGGTTCACATTACTATCTATAAAATTACACACATTTGCTTGGTGCTTTTGTATAAGTTGCCTTATAGAAACGTGAATTAGTCTAAGATGCCTTATTGAGAATCAAAGGGGGCAAGTCTTTTGATGATCTGATATAGATTCTTTTAACCCTTGATCTCTTAAGCACTGACAGGGATAAAAAACGAGGCGGAAACCTCTCAGTTCTTAAAGATCCAGTGTTAAGATAGATCTGTTGTACTTAAGTTTACTAGTTTTGTTATTATTTTTCCTCTGTTCTACAGTTCTTTCGTTCTTTTTAACATTTGATGTTGCACATAAAACTTTTTGCATTTCATTTTATTGGTGTAACATTCATGTGTTACACATCAAACTAGGCTATAAAAGCCCCTCACATCTTTTGGTGCAATTATGTTAATTCAAATGAACATTTTATCTAGTGAGAATTGCAGTGGGTGGCTTTTCTGTATCCTTACCTGTTGCAATTACACAATTAAAAGTTGAATTGAGTGCCCTATATTAGCCTTTAAACTCAGATAATGTTGATTTTCATAGCATTGGAAGTGTTCCAAGTCCCAAAATTTGCGAGGAGGCTTGGACACCAGTATTCCAAAGAACCCAGAAACCATTTGTGGAAATTCCACTCGGTTCATGTTTTATTAAAATAATTAATTATTTTAATGAGGACCCTAAGTCTGAACTTAGGGAAATTAAATAATTAAAGGATATTAATAAAACAGAGTGAGAATGTTCTAGAGAATGAAGATCAAGTCATGTTTTAATCTTAGCCATTGATTAGAGATCTAATCTGGGCTATTGATTCATCAACGAGAAGATTATAAGAGAAGGCTTGAGGCTCATTTAGAAATCAAGCCGGGCACACACTCAATACCCAAAGGAAATCGATTATGAAGGAATAGAATTCGATTTCAGAGAGAGAGTAGCAGGAGAGGGTTGCAGAGACAAAAGAAGGAAGGGGAAGTCAGCAGTGACAGAGAAAGGCAACAGGAGGACGCAGAGGGGAATTCGATTTCAGAGGGAGAGTAGTAGGGCAGGGTTTCAAAGACAGAAGAAGGAAGGGGAAGTCAGTAGTGACATAGAAAGGCAAGAGGAGGATGCAGAGGGCCACAGAGGACAACGTTGAGCAATAGCACTGAGTGCCCACGCAGAGTGATGCAGTCCAGCGTAATGATTGCACAAAGGATCACACAGAGTGACGCAGAGGGAGCTAGGGTGTCTTCCGGGTGTCAGAAATTCTCCAAGAGGATTTAAAGAATTTATCTCAGATGTATTCTTAAGAGATCTGCCCGTCTATTTCTTGTAAAGATTTTTTATTGCTGAAGAATAATACAAACCTTCATCTGTTGCACCAGTTTTCCCGCATTGGGTTTTTCCGGGGACAATTGTCCAAAAATAACTGTGTACATGTGATTGTTTCTATTGCATTATATGTGTTCTGTTCTATTCTCTGCTTCTGGTTAAGTGATTACTGCAGTTGTATTTATTTCAAAATTTACTGGAATAAATTCGTAAATAACTTATCATAAGAATAAGTAGGCGAAATAAATCTATCACTGCAGTAGTATTTCAGATTTGAAATTTTCACATGGTATCAGAGAAAAAGACGAACGGAAGAGGAGATTCTGCAATGGAACAAAGATCCGACATTGATGCAACAACATCTCGGAAGGGTTCACGCAGTTCTCCGGAATGCATGGAGGAACAGAGGGATCATGACATCTCAGTTCTGGCATCCAGACTAGAAGAGGAATTTTCTTGTGTGTCAAGTATGGCCTCTCCAGAGATCTGGTATATTGATAGTTGAGCATCTGCTCATATGACGGGAGTTCGAGAATGCTTCTTAAGCTACTAGGAGGAGCAGATGAATTTTCAAATCACTATGGGAAATAAGGAAAAATGTACCCCCGTTGGAAGAGGCACCATAATATTTCAAACAGACGCTGGCAACAAGCTTCGGGCCACCAATGTGCTGCATGTACCAGGGTTGGGGATGAATTTACTCTCTGTGTCTCAACTTTAGAACCAAGGTTATGACATTTACTTTATTGGCAACAAAGTTTACGTCAAACACCCAAATTGGAAAAAGAAGGCACAAATTGGAGTCAGAAGCCACAAACTGTACAAGTTATAGCTCGAATCCCTAATGGTTCTGATAGGCAGTACTAATGAGAAATATTTGAATGAGTTATGGCATAGAAGAATGGGGCATCTACATCATGGAGCCTTGAGAATTGTCAAGAAGACTGTCACAGGAGCTCCAGAACTTAGCACCAAGCAAGACGATGTCTGCAGAGGGTGTGTATTAGGAAAGTATACCAAGGCAATGTATCATAGAAGTAGCAATAGGGCCAAGAGTGTGTTGGGATTGATACACTCGGACATTTGCGGACCAATGTCTCCGAATGCTCTTAGTGGTGCAAAATATTTTGTCACCTTCATCGATGACCATTCTAGAAAGACATGGATCTACTTTCTGAAGAGCAAAGATGAGGTCTTTGATCGATTCAAGGAGTTTAAAGCTCTTGTGGAGAATCTGATAGGAAAGCGGATCAAGAAATTGCGATCAGACAATGGTGGAGAGTACATTGATAAGGACTTCACAAGGTTCTGCGCAAGGGAAGACATCAAAAGAGAATGGACCACTCCTTATAATCCAGAGCAGAATGGAGTCATAGAAAGGAAAAACAAGACTATTGTCGAAGCTGCAAGGGCAATGCTGTATGATCAAGACATGCCCAAATTCCTGTGGGCTGAAGCTTGTAATACAACTGTGTATGTGCAGAACAAGGTTCCTCATAACGCATTGGGTAAGGTCACTCCTGAAAGCGTGTTCACTGGCAACCAGCCTGAAGTGAGCCACTTTAGGATATTTGGCAGTATAATGTATTTCCATGTACCCGATGAGAAGAGGAGGAAGTTGGATCAGACTATAGAGAAACGATATTTGGTGGGATAGCGAGAATGCAAAAGCTTATCGCATCTATATTCCCGAGAGTAGGAAGATAGCAGTGAGACGGGACATGAACTTCATGGAGGAAAGAGCCTTTAGGATATCCCGAGAAATGTCCTCAGCTACGCAGTTTGAGGATGATCCGCTGGTCCAGCCACAACGACTTGCGGAAGATGGCTCTAGTGCCTCTCCAAGGCACAAGGATCCTAAGGATATCTTTCCCTAGGAAGTGCAAGAAGGAGAGCAGGTAAATCCACCCAACACTAGTGGAAAGACGAGCAGAGAACTATAACAAACTCTAAGGGATGCAGAGGAGTTTTTTGGAGCTTCTAGAAATGTGAAGAGGCAGCGCAGACAACTAGACAGGTACTAGGCATTGGTAGCACAGGTTGGAGAACCCTCTAGTTTTTAGGAGGCAACTCAACATCAGGTGTGGGTAGATGCGATGGTGGAGGAGTACAACTCCATCATGACAAATGATGTCTGGGAAATAGTTCCTAGACCTTAGGATAGATCGGTTGTAGGTTCGAGATGGATCTACAAGATCAAATATGTTGCAGATGGCAGTATAGAGAAATTTAAAGTCGGGTTTGTAGCTAAGGGGTACGCTCAGAAGGAAGGGATAGACTATGAAGTGACCTTCGCCCTAGTAGCTCGGTATACTTCAATCAGATCCGTCATATCCCTTACGGCGCAAATGGGATGGGAGATTCACCAAATGGATGTCAAGACTACGTTCTTGAATGGGGTGATAGAAGAGGAAGTATACATAGAAAAACCAAAGGGCTTTGAGACACATGAGCATAAAACTTTTGTGTGCAGGCTTAAGAAAGCCTTGTATGGGCTGAAGCAAGCCCCTAGAGCTTGGTATGGTCGAATTAACAACTATCTGCAGAAGATGGGATTTGTCAAGAGCAGAGAAGCAAACATCGTGATTTTTTCCGGCTGCTGATTTTATCGGCGATTTTTTCCCGATTTTTTGAAAAAATCGTTAATCGCCAAAAAATCGCGATTTTTTCGAAAAAATCACGATTCGAACAGAAAAAATCGTTGCCTCCTAAAACAGCGCGGTTATAATGCGATTTTGGTGTTTTTGTTTTTCATTTTTACTTGGACAGGTTTGGTTATGAGAGCTAAGGAGTGAAGGAGGAGAGCCAAAGAGGGAGATACGTGATCTACAAGCCCAAGATTGGACAAAAGTGAAGAATTTCTTGCAAGCCAAGCGAACAAAAATCGAATTTGGACCAAGTGTCTCCGGCAAAATGTTTTTTCCAGGTATGGGCATAAAATTTGACCCATTTTTTTTTGTTTTTTTCTTGTTCTTCCATGGGTTTCTATTACCCATGTATTTTTCATCATTTGTGATTGCATTTGGTTGTGTTTTTTTTTTGTTTTTGTTTTATTGAGAGGAGAGGGTTTATTTTGGTCAAAAATGCAAAAAATTGTTTGTTAAATTTTGTTTTTTATATTTCTTCTTGTGCTCTTAGTTTCTTCCCATTATTTTTGCATTGAGTTGAGGGTTTTTTTTGTGAAAAAAATCAAAATGTTGTATGTAAAATTGTAATTTTATTTTATTTTATTTTTTAACTTGCAATTTTTCTTGTGCCCTAGGTTCAAATTTCAACATTCAAAGTTCAAAGTTTCCAACATGCCAAGGAAATTAGATTCTTTATGGGAATTTGGTGAACCTGATCAGGGGTTTGACCGATCAAACTTGACTTTCAAATTATGTGGTCAACACATGACAGGGGGGTATACAGGTTGAAATACCACCTGGCAAAAATTCCTGGGCATGAAGTAGGCCCTTGCACAAACACCAATCTAGAAATAATCAGAAGAGCCATGAACTCATTGGGAGAAATAGAAACCACTAAACTTAGCAAAGCAGCTCTGAAGAGTCAAATATCAGGGTTTGGAGTTGACCGTGAGAGTGGTAGTGGCTCTTCAGCATCAGCCTCTTCTACAGGCAGCCCCGTAGCTGCCTCCTCATTTTTTGTTCCTAGAACCACTCCCGGGGCACAACCATCTATCTCCTCCCTTATTAAAAAAAAGGAGAAGGAAGAAGCTGATAAGTTGTTGGGCAAACTGTTTCTTTGGAGTGATATTCCTTTCAATGTTGCCAGGAACAATCCATTTTATCAGGCTACGGTTGATGCTATCGCTGTTGTTGGCCCAGGATACAAAGCCCCTTCATATAATGACCTTAGAGGGCGCATTCTGCAAAATGAGAAAGCTGACTGCACTAAGAGATTGGAAGGGTTAAGGGCATCATGGGAAGTCACAGGACGCACTGTGACGTCAGATGGTTGGACTGATCAAAGGGGTAGGACCCTTATTAACTTCTTGGTCAGTTGTCCCAAGGGGACAATGTTTATGAAATCTGTTGATGCATCTGCACATGTCAAATATGCAAGATTATTATGTGATTTATTAGATGTGTTCATTCTGGAGGTTGGGCCCCAAAATGTTATCCAAATCATAATGGACAACGCTGAAAACTATGTTTCTGCTGGCAAGATGCTTATGGAGAGGTATCCGAGCATATTTTGGACACCTTGTGTTGCACATTGCCTTGATTTGATGTTGGAGGACATCGGAAAGATTGATTTTGTCAAAGAGATTGTAGAATCATCAAAGAGAATCACAAAATTTATATATAATCATGCATCTGTGCTTCATTTGATGAGGACATTCACCAACAAGAAGGAGTTGGTGCAGCCTGCTATTGCACGATTTGCCACTACTTTCATCTCTCTTCAATCCCTCTTGAATTCTAAGTGGGATTTGAAGAGAATGTTTCTTTCAGATGAGTGGCGTGCTTTGACTATCAGCCGCAAATCAGAGGGACAGGCCATCTGCAAGTTGGTGTCATATCAGGAAAGTTTCTAGGCTGGAGTGGAAGAGGTGTGCAACATTAGTGAACCTTTGGTAAAGGTTCTTAGATTGGTGGATGGAGACAAGCCTGCAATGGGCTACTTGTATGAGGCCATGGATAGAGCCAAAGAAGCTGTTCGCAACTATTATGATGATAAGGGTGATGAGGGGTTTCAGAGACAACTTCTTTTATGGGAAGTGATTGATGATTGATGGAACAACACACTCCATCGTCCCATTCATGCTGCAGGGCTCTTCCTGAACCCCGCATTTGCTTATTCATGTGGTTTTCTATTTGATGCTGAGGTCATGGATGGCTTTTTCACTTGTGTTCAAAAGATGGTGCCAAATCCATCAGAACGTGCAGAGATATCCAAAGAGATGGAGGTATACAGAATGGCAGGTGGCACCTTGAGCTTCGACATGGCTGTCCAGGATAGGACTACTAAAATGCCAAGTAAGATTTTCATTATTTTAAAAATTTTCTTATGTTTGTAACTTTATAAGTTTATCTTATTTGTTGTAACTTGTAACTTGTAGATGCATGGTGGAGGAGCTACGGTGGCAGATTACCAAAACTCCAAAAACTTGCTATTAGAATACTCAGCCAAACATGTAACGCTTCAGGATGCGAGCGCAACTGGAGTGTATTTGAAAAAATACACACCAAAAAGCGCAACAGGTAAAAAACTTAAAATATTCCAACTGATTTTTTGAATTCATTAAATATTTTTTTATTTTAAATATTTAATTTATTAATTTATGACCCTTGTACAGGTTGGAGGCCCAGCGGCTCAATGACATGGTTTACGTCTACTACAATCTTAGATTGTGGGTGAGACAACTTGAGAGGACCCCTGATATGGAGGCCATCTCTTTAGATGCGATTGACACCACTGTTGAATGGAGGGTTGAGGCTGAGAGGCCTGTCATGGAGTCAACCCCTGATTGGATAGAGCAGGAGGTAGTGGAGGGGGAGGACTCGGAGGAGGACGAGGAGGAGGAGCAGCAGCAGGAGGAGGAGGAGGAGCAGGAGGAGGAGGTGACACCACCTACCACTACTACCGGTAGAGGACGTGGTCTGCCTCCTTTAGCTCCTAGTGCTTCAGGTTCCCGTTCTGGTGCTTCAGTTTCTACTTCTAGAGCACGACAGAGCCCATTGCCAGTCCCGCCAGCTTCTTCATCTAGAGAGAAAGGCAAAGCTGTTGTATTTTCTCGCAAGAGGGGCAAAGGAAATCAGTAGTATAGGACCATAGGTTATATGGTGCATTGATATTCCTTTGTATATGACATTATGACTCATGATATGAGATACATTATTATATTATTTGTTGATATTTTGAGGCTGAGTTGACTCTTGAGACTCAAGACTTAGTATTCAGGACAGGATTCAGTTTTATGTGTGATGTAGCACTAGACATGATATTACACATCTTATATATTAGTTTTTTTTCATATTTATGTGTCAATGCATTTATTTTATGCTGTAGATGCTTTAGATATTAAAAAAATTGAAAAAAAATGAATATTTTTGTATGTGTCGATTTTTTCCCGATTTTTTCCGATTTTTTCCCCCCACCGATTTAATCCCGATCGCGATGTTTACAACGACCAAGTGACGCAGATTCCAATCTCTACTATCTGAGAGTAGGGGATGAGCCTCTAATATTGGTGCTATATGTAAATGATCTGTTTCTAACTGGATCATCTAGGCTCATCAAAGACTGCAAGGAAAATCTAGAAACAGAGTTCGACATGAAGGATCTAGGGCAGATGCACTATTTTTTCGGTTTGGAAGTTTGGCAGCAGAAGGGGGAAATCTTCCTTGGGCAAGGAAGATATACTATAGAGATTCTAGATGGAGGACTGTAGACCCATGTCTACCCCAATGATAAAAAACTGGATGAAAATCGATACGTCCGAGGCTGATCCTACTTTGTATAGGCAACTCATAGGATCATTGATGTACCTGGTCAATACTAGACCAAACATCTGTTATGCTGTGAATACCCTCAGTCAGTTCATGGTAGAACCAAGGAGGGCTCATTGGGGAGCAGCCAAACATGTTCTTAGGTACTTGAGGGGGAAAGTCGAGCTTGGATTGAGGTACACCAAAGGCAATGACATCCAGTTGAGTGGGTTCACTGACGCAGACTGGGCTGGAAGTCCATTAGATCGGAAGGGTACCAGTGGGTACTGTTTCAGTGTCGAATCAGGAATGACTTCCTGGTGCAGTAGGAAACAAAAATCCGTGGCATTGAGCTCAACCGAGGCAGAATATATGGCAGCTAGCACAACTTCGTGTGAGGCGATATGGCTTCGTAAGTTGCTCATGAACTTACTCAAGAAAAGGATGGAAGCGATCAACATTTTGTGTGAAAATCAGAGTTGCATCAAGCTCTTTGAAAATCTTGTGTTTCATGATTGGTCGAAGAACATTGACATTAGGTGTCACTTCATTAGAGACTATGTCCAATGGGGAGCTGTATAATTGAAGTACATTCCTACAGGAGAACAGGTCGCAGATATCCTCACGAAAGCTCTGGGTAAGACTAAGTTTGCTTACTTCAGAGAAAAGATGGGGATGGTCAAGAATCCATTCTAGCAGGAGGAATGGATAAGCTCGAAATTCAGAAGGAGCTACAGTACGGATGAGGCAATGACAGTGATGGTGTCATGGGCAGCAGTATAAAGGGCAGCAGCGCAACAGATGAGGGGCAACAGCCGAGACATCAACAACGCAGTAGATGCTTCGGGACAGAGCAGATGTAGGGAGTGTTGATTTTTGTAGCATTGGAAAGTGTTCCAAGGCCCAAAATTTGTAAGGAGGCTTGGACACCAGTATTACAAAGAACCCAGAAACCATTTGTGGAAATTCCACTCGGTTCATGTTTTATTAAAATAATTAATCATTTTAATGAGGACCCTAAGTCTAAACTTAGGGAAATTAAATAATTAAAGGGTATTAATAAAACATAGTGAGAATCTTCTAGAGAACGAAGATCAAGTCATGTTTTAATCTTAGACATTGATTAAAGATCTAATTTGGGCCGTTGATTTATCAACGAGAAGATTATAAGAGAAGGCTTGAGGGTCATCTGGAAATCATGCTGGGCACACACTCAGTACCCAAAGGGAATCGATTATGAAGGAATAGAATTTGATTTCAGAGGGAGAGTAGCAGGGCAGGGTTGCAGAGACAGAAGAAGGAAGCGGAAGTTAGTAGTGACAGATAAAGGCAAGAGGAAGACGTAGAGGGCCACAGAGGATAGCGCTGAGCAACAACACTGAGTGCCCCCATAGAGTGACGCAGTCCAACGTAGGGACTGCACAGAGGATCACGCAGAGTGACGCAGCGGGAGCTAGGGTGTCTTCCGAGTGTCAGAAATTCTCCAAGAAGATTCAAAGAATTTATCTCAGGTGTATTCTTAAGAGATCTGCCCGTCTATTTCTTGTAAAATTTTTTCATTGCTGAAGAATAATACAAACCCCCATTTGCTGTACCGGTTTTCCCGCATTAGGTTTTTCCGGGGACAATTGTCCAAAAATAATTGTGTACATGTGATTGTTTCTATTGCGTTATATGTGTTCTGTTCTATTCTCTGCTTCTGGTTAAGAGATTACTGTAGTTGTATTTATTTCAGAATTTACTAGAAGAAATTCGTAGATAACTTATCATGATAATAAGCTGGCGAAATAAATCTATCAGTGCAGTAGTATTTCAGATTTGAAATTTTCATAGATAAGCCAGTCTTCAAGTCGTGCTTGTGAAAATTCTACTGCAGTGTATTGGTTTATTTTTTCCTACTTGATTTAACTAATACAAGTTATTTCCAGAAATTAGATTAAGAAAATATCGAAAATTAACACAACTACAGCCGACACATGCAGATCATTTACTGAATAATACACTCATGCAACAAAGTGACACATGGATTTTTGGACATAAGTCCCTGGAAAAATCTAAAGCGGGAAAACCGATGCAACAGATATGAGGGTTTATTATTAAGTAGTTCTGAGTACAACAAATCTGGGTTCCAAACTTGGAAAACCCGATAGAGAATAAAAGATATCAAATATGTAGCTAACATGAAGATCTAGTGCCAAATATCTAACTGATCCACATCCTCAAACGGGATTTACAGGACTTAGCCCGGATTTGACCCTAGAAACCCTCAACGCTGCTTCTGAAACCCTAGTGTTGCCCTAGAGGGCCTGCGTCAGCCTCTTTGTGGCCCTAGGAGGGTCTGCGTCACCCCTAGAGGGTCTACGCTGCCCCTGCATTGCCTTTACTAGGTCAACGTCAGCCTTGCGTGGCCCTAGCTGCCTCTGCGCTGCCCCTGCTACTCTGTGTGGCTCTGAAACCCTTCTACGCTGTCCTTGTTGCTGCTCCTCTACCTCTTGCCGCCTCTTGGCTCTTGGAATCAGATCATTCCCTCAGCCAATACTACCGCTCACTGCAAGAAATTCTTTCGGAAATTCTTAGCAAACCCGCCCTAGAATTCCAGATTTATTCCTTAGTTCTACCAAAATTGTGTCTTCAACTGACCCTCAAGCCTTTCTCTTATACTTTTTCGTTGAACCCTTCAACGACCGAGATTAAATCATCCATCAATGACTGAGATTAAAAGATTGCTTGATCTATGTGACTTATGACAATTTCAGCACGTGTTAATTAATTCACTTTAATTATTTTATTTTCCTAAGTTAGACTTAGGAAATCCATTAAAAATAATTAATTATTTGAATAACTTGAACACCAACTAAAATTTCTCAAATCCATTTCTGGGTCTTGTAGATCAAGTGTACTCTAGTCCCTCCACAAAATTTGGGAGCTAGAGCACAATTGATGCTACCCCAAATACACAAAATCTCAACACTCCCTCTTAGCATTAGGAGTGTGCTCTAGCAATATATCACACCATGTATCACAAGATCTTGAGTACTGGATCTGTGCTGTTGATGCATGGTTTGTTGCCCTCCATCTACTTCACTGCTGCTCTCTGTACTGCTGCCCATGCCACTGCCACTGACATTGCCACATCTGTACTGCAGCTTCCTCTCAAATTGCTGCATCATGCTGCCCCATAGCACTGCCACTGCTAACTGCTGCACTGCAACTCAGTTGCTGAGAAGTAAGCAACTGAAAAACTTTGCCCATCTGTTTGACAGACAAGTCAAGTTGCCCTCCACCACTGAAGCTCCCTGGATGCTGAATCATGCTGTCTTCCTGCAGACACTGTCATGCTGCAATATTGCACTGCATGAGCCCAGCTTCTCTGCGTCACTGAAATCCCATCAGCCTCTATGCACTGCTGTCTCCACGCTGCTCATTCTTCAGCTTCTTCAGCTCCCTCTTGCTCTTCAATGTGGTCATCTGCAACCATCTCCTGACTCATCCTACTACTGTCTTAAGGCTTCGTACCTCGTATGTGATCCAAGAGTAGGGCTAACTCAAGGATCCCGCCAAACTGTCTATGGATTCTCTATATATCCATGTCACCCCACCTCTTTTCTCGAGGTGCATGAGCACTCATCGCTGCATCATCATCAGAGGCATCGTCATTTGCTGCTGCAACCTTGGAATCAGAAGCTCCTTTGTCCTTCTTCTTAGGACAACTGCTGGCGAAATGACCAAGATCACCACAGTTAAAGCACTGGACCTTGGAGAGGTCCTCCTTCTTCTTCCCTTGCTTCTTTTCCCTTGATGCAAGGGCTGCATCCTCCTCTTCTTTCTTCACTCTGGCTGATCCGCTTCCTCCACTAATAGACTGCTTCTTGGTGATCTTCCTGATCTCCTCCTGGTGGAGAATAGCCCACATATCTGCCCATGATGGTAATGCTGCCCTTCCCAGAATGCTCTGGACAAACATTTCCCATTCTTCAGAAACAACATTTAGGGCTTGTTGTCGCACAGATTGTCAAGGCACCGCGACAACGACTCAGATTGGGGGCTGTCACCTTTATTCCCAATCTCTCTATTTAAGCTATCTCCTTGCAAGCTAAGGGAGGTAGACCCTATTAGAAATGAGGATGAATAATCCAAGAGACACAGCTAAAACATCAAATACTTGATAAAATGAACGAGATTCCACAGATCTAAATTAGATTTCACGTTTAAGACCAGTGCCTTATGGAGTCAAACAAGATCCCGTCATGCAAATATAAACAAGTGACGATTTACTACTGCTTATTAAAACACGATTGGTCACAATGATATTTAATTGAAAATGCTACGACCATGAATAACTTGAACTCACAATAATATGAGAATGTCAGATGCTTGAAAAATTTCCGAAATTAAGATGTTCCAATATAACCTAGTTCGAAAATTAAAATGATCCATAGTCAAACTTTAGATAAAAAAATTTAGTGTATTTGACTATAGAAAATTTGAAATTTTTTTATATTTTTGTATTTTCTAATTTTTTTTTAGAATTTTTGGAATTTTTATTTTTTATTTTTTATCATTTTATTATTTTTATTTTTTTAATCTAAAACAAGCTAAAAAATCTAAATCTAAATTAAAACACAACTAGAATTAAAACTAAATGAAACTTAAAAAAATTAAAATCTAAAAGCTAAAACTAGACAAAACAAATTTAAAATCTAAATTAAAATTAAATTAAAACTAAAAAAAAAATAAAAATCGAAACCTAAGATCTAAAACCTACGCTATCACCTAAACTAATAAAACAAAAAAAATCAAAATTTAAACTAGGAGCTAACTAAAACTAAACTAAAGCAATAAAAAAAACGCAAATCCTAACTCAACTAAAATCAAAATAAAAAAATAAAAAAAATAAAATGCTAACCTTATCTATCCTACGAATCAAATCTACAAAGTCTAACCAAATCGATTTAAATCCTAACCCTAAAAAAAAATCGAATTCAAAAATTTTAATTAAATCTAAGCTAATAAAACTATACGACTACAAAAAAGGGAGACGACTATTCAAATCTGAAGTAAAAATAAATCGAATGTATGTAAAGATTTAATCATGCGCTGTGCGTTTCCCTGTCGTTTTGTGTCTTTGCTTGCAGGTCGGACGTGAGAAATGGATCGACGGCGTGAAGGAGACAAGCTTGACTGCTTGTAGAGGCGGCGTGTCGTTTGATGAGCAGATTGGACGGCAGGGCTCGACGAGAAGAGGGTTCGACAGGAAAGATGCTGGACGAGGGCACAGAGAAGAACAGTCGAATGGCAAGAGATGGATCGTAAGCTGATTGCATCAAGGCAGAGAACAGAAGGGTCGATGGGGAGGATGGTGAAAAAGAAAGGTTTGCGGATAAGGCAGGACGAAGGCACAATGGGGGACGGATGACAACGTTTAAAAGGTAGATGCGTGCTTTGCTGGTCAGTGAGAAAATGCGTTAAGAAGAAAATCGATGGTAGAGGATGGACGTCTGAATAAATGAGAGGGTTGATGGCTCAATGAGACAGCGGGCAGGTTCACTTGGACACGGAAAGGAGCTCGATGGGTCAAAAGCATAGATTTGAGGCAACGACAAGAATAAACCCAGTACATTCAATTTCTTCCATAAAATTTTCAACGTTTAAGCTCAGTTTTTGTGCTCTTTAAATCAAAGCAGTGTCTAGATTCGTCCACAGTTGTAATTTGAGGCTAGATCTGGCCTTTGGAGGCTAGTTTTGCCTCAGATCTTAAAAAAAAATTACGATTGAACCCTGAATCTGCAAGAAACCAGCCAGATCTGAAGATTACACACCAAGAAACGATTAAACCCTTACAGTCCTAAACAAAATTTACAAATTTACAACTAGTTTACATATTTAAAACCCTCATGGTCAGATTTGAATCCATCTTAGCACAATTTTCAGAGATAAAAATTTTTGGGAGAGGCACAAGCCTCAGAAAACCCTGCAAAACCACCAATTTCGTAAGATAGACTTGGAATTTAACAAATAAAGAGCTTTTCAGACTTATGTTTATTGAGAGTCAGCTGGTCCAACTGAAGACTTCCCCAGACGCTCAATCTTAAGAAAAATTTCCCTGCACACTTAGATCTGAACCTTAGATCGATAGAGATTTAAGAAAACAACATGAGACATTTTCAGAAAAATCAGAATGTTATTTTATAAACCCAGAAAACTGCACAAGATACCTGTATGCAGATTAATCCATGAAGGCCATCAACCATAAAATGCAAGAAACAAAGTAGCAGAGTTTAGAGACAATTCACCACATAGATCCGAGAAGGAACATCAAAATTTGTAACCCCAAAGTCTTTATGCTTTATTCCTCAAAAATTTACAAGAGCTTCTAAGAACAAGTGCACGATCCTGAGATCGGATGACTCAATACTGACAATGACCTCTAAATTTATAGGACAAAATCTCTAATGGCTAGTTTGGATGATCCTCGTCAAAATAATCTCAACCGTCCAAAAGATTTAATTATCTTTTAATTCAGAGCATTGAAATTAAAATTTTTGGGAAAAAACGAATTTATCAATTAATTCAATTTTAATTAAGTCAAAGATATTATTTTTGAGTTAATTACCCCAAAATTTTGATTTTGATTTAACCACCAAGGCCCAAGGGTCCACAATTTCTTAAAATTCTCAATATTCCCTTGGCCTGGGGCTTTCAAAATCATTTTCCAAGGACCCACAAATTTTGCCTTTAAAGATTTAATCCTAACTTAGGACCCTAAATTAATTAAATTTCTGGTTTAAGATTTTTTAAATTAATTGACTAGAAAATTTAATTAATTGACTGAGAGGGGATTTTAATTATTTTTCCAACCCTCTTTACATGAGATAATACATTTACATACATGAAGGGGGAATACCCATTTGTATAGACCCTCAAATAAATACCCAATTCTGCGACTCAAAACATGATCTAGTAGACCAAGTAGCTCAAACTACTTTTACAAGGACTCGATAGAAACACTAGGACTCACTTAGTATGCTGATGACAAAATCCACCCTAGCTTTGGGGTGACGCTGGAGGGAAAAACTCTGCCGATCACTTTCGTGAATCAGTGAGACAAAAAACCTCCTAGGATAGAGATCATCAACAACATACTAGGCTTACCTAGGTTGTTACATACATTGACAGTCTTACTTAGATCATTTACATCATAACATGCAGAATGGGTTTACATCATTTAAAAAAAACTATCGTCTGGCGATGAAATCTGGATGACACGAGCCTCGAACATGATAAGTCCCATTTGAAAAAATGGGGGTGTACTGCTATGGGGTCGTTGACAAAGTGCGGTCAACAGGGCTGTCCTCACTAGGAGCCCTTCATCTGGATTAGCACCCATGCCAATCAGTTGGTCTCAGATAGCTTGAAGTCTGAAGAGGAATGGATCTATCTCTTCACCCTTCATCATTTGGAACATCCGCATCTGATTCTCAAGAAGCATTCTTCTTTGCACAGAGCCTCCTTGGTACATCATCTCCAAGGCTGATCACATGTCATTTGCTGTAGTCTTACCAGCAATATGAGGAATCACGTGGTCCTTGACTCCGTTTATGATCAAACGCTTCGTCCGTGCTTGATTTTCTTCATACTTCTTGAGTGGATCTGCATCGGTTCGTACAACAAGTGTTTTCTCTGCATGATCTTTGAGAGCATACTCATCCAGAACTGAGAGGATTCTGGCCTTCCACATAACAAAGTTGGACATGCTGGCCAATCTATCTTGATCCCTCAGTCCATATCGAGCCATCTTTGCTTAGATTTGAGGAAAACAATACTCCTCCCTCTGGATCTGGGTTTCTTGGTGACTAGAAACCCTCAAGTAGCTGCTTCTTGACGAAAAACTGACTTCCCTCCTGGATGTCTTCCACCAAAACTCAAACGGACAGTATTCTCCGATCCTCTTGATCGAATCTCAGATATGTTTGGCTCAGATCTGCTGAAAGACTATCCTTGTCCCGCCTTTGTTGCCTTAGCTACGCACAATTCTGCACTTGTAGAATCTCTACCCCACTAGCATTGTTGAAGATCTGAAGCACTGCATCCGGATCTTTTCAAAATTCTTTTGCAACAGGAGAAGTGACTAGACAACGTCTTCCTGATTGGCCCAACGTTGCTCAGAAGTGGACTGCGTAACCCCAGACTGGGTGTCGCAGTCCTTATGCTGCCCTGGGAAGGGTTCGCGTAAGCCTAGAGCCCTTCTGCAGCTTCAATGCTGTCTCCTGGATTTGCTTTCTCGTGCTGTCAAGATGCCCCTTTCGGGTCTGGTGCTTCTTCTGCCACCTGCAGAAAAATATTTCTTCAGCTGATTGCTGGAGATTCAGCTTGATCCGCTATCGCTCTGATACCATGTGAAAATTCTACTGCAGTGTATTGGTTTATTTTCTCCTACTTGATTTAATTAATACAAGTTATTTCCAGAAATTAGATTCAGAAAATATCGAAAATAAACACAACTACAGCCTACACATGCAGATCATTTACTGAATAATACACTCATGCAACAAAGTGACACATGGATTTTTGGACATAAGTCCCCGGAAAAACCCAAAGCGGGAAAACCGGTGCAACAGATACGAGGGTTTATTATTAACTTTTATGTAGTTCTGAGTACAGCAAATCTGGGTTCCAAACTTGGAACACCCGACAGAGAATAAAAGATATCAAATCTGTAGCTAACCTGAAGATCTAGTGCCAAATATCTGACTGATCCACACACTCAAACGGGATTTACAAGACTCAGCCCGGATCTGACCCTAGAAACCCTCAGCGCTGCTCTGAAGCCCTAGCGTTGCCCTAGAGGGACTGCATCAGCCTCTGCATGGCCCTAAGAGGGCCTGCGTCACCCCTGGAGGGTCTACACTGCCCCTGCGCTGCCTTTACTAGGCCTGCGTCCGCCCTGCGTGGCCCTATCTGCCTCTGTGCTGCCCCTGCTACTCTGCGTGGCTCTGAAACCCCTCTACGCTGTCCTAGTTGTTGCTCCTCTGCCTCTTGCTGCCTCTTGGCTCTTGGAATCAGATCATTCCCTCAGCGAATACTACCCCTCACTGCAGGAAATCCTCCGGAAATTGCAAACCCGCCCTTGAATTCCAGATCTATTGCTCAAAAGTGGACTGCGTAACCCCAGACTGGGTGTTGTAGTCCTTACGCTGCCCTGGAAAGGGTCCGCGTAAGCCTAGAGGCCTTCTGCAGCTTCAACGCTATCTCCTGGATCTGCTTTCTCGTGCTGTCAAGATGCCCCTTCCGGATCTGGTGCTTCTTCTTCCACCCTGCAAAAAAATATTTCTTCAGCTGATTGCTGGAGATTCAGCTTGATCTGCTATCGCTCTGATACCATGTGAAAATTCTACTACAGTGTATTGGTTTATTTTCTCCTACAGTGTTATGAAACCAACTCCAAAAAATAGAAGAAAAGAGATATCAACGCCTTAGAAATAAGCCACTTCGAGGGGGCAACCTCCAATACATTACATGAATGAACAATTCTTGGATGATACAAATGACAAAACCTCCTTTCTATATATAGGAGTCCATGGGGCCACAATGTAATCCTAGCCGATCTAACAATAATAATGTAAGGGCACAATAATAACAATATGGGGGTTACAAGGGTACAACAATAACAATAAGGGGGTTAAACTAACAACAATAAGGGACTATACTAGTAATATAAGGACCTAAAATGCTCCTCCTTCAAAAAAGTGTTGTCCTCAACGCTTGAGTAGCTCTGGGTGCTTCTGTATAAAATTCTCATCCTCCCATGTAGAATCTTCAGTGGGTAAGTTCTTCCATTTGATGAGATACTCTAAAATTGATCGATTTCGTAGCTGTCGAGTTCTTGTTTCCGTGACTGCTTCCGGTTCCAATATTATTTTTCCTTCCTCATCAAGTTCTGGCAATATTGTTTGAATTGGAAGTTTGTCCCCTATAACCTTTTTTAAGCGTGAAGCATGGAAAATTGGATGCACTCGCGAAGAAGTAGGAAGCTCCAATTTGTATGCCATAGTACCAATCTTTTGCAACACCTTATAAGGACCATAGTACTTTGGCGATAATTTATTATCCAACTTAGTTTGCTTGAGGGACATTTGTTTGTATGGTTGTACACGTAAAAATACCTAGTCTCCCACATCAAAACTTCTCTCACTGCGATGATGATCTGCCTGTTGTTTCATTCGATTTTGTGCCAAATTTAGATTATTCTTTAAGAGTTGGAGAACTTTTGTTGATGCTTGATGTGATCCTCCACTGCTTGAACCCTAGAATTTTCCCTTAAAGAAGATGTGATGGACGGTGGATGATATCAGTAAAGTGCCATAAATGGGGTCATTTTTGCTGTAGTATGGAAGGAAGTGTTATACCACCATTCAGCGAGAGGTAACCACTTGACCCATTTTGCTTGCTTATCAGATACAAAACAACAAAGACATCCTTCCAAACATTTATTCACTATCTCTATTTGACCATCAGATTGAGGATGATAAGATGAGCTATGAGCTAGTTGAGTACCCAAACAAGAAAATAATTCCGTCCAAAAATTTCCTGTAAAAATGGGATCTCTGTCACTTACAATAATCTTCGGGTTTCCATAAATGCAGTAGCAACTATACTTGCTTTAAATGGATGAGATAATGCACAAAAGTGTGCATACTTGGTAAGTCTATCAACTACCACCATGATGACACTCCTTCCTTCGGACTTAGGTAAACCTGTGATAAAATCCATTGAAATCTCCTCCCAACGTTGACTTGGAATGGATAAAGGTTGTATAAGACTCGGGGTCTTAATTGTCTCAACTTTATTTTGCTGGCAAACCAAACATTCCGCCACAAACTTTTGAATATCAGATTTAAGGCCATTCCAAAAAAATTCTTTCTTCACCCTGTGGTAAGTTTTTAAAAATCCCGAGTGTCCTCCTAAAGGAGAAGTGTGCAATTCCAAAATAATCTTTTGTTTTAGTTGGGAATTCTTACAAAGATATAAGCGATCTTTGTACCATAAGGAATCATTTCTCCAACTAAATGTATCAGATGTACTAGGATCTTGCTGCAACTTTTGAATGAGTGTCCACACTTCTTCGTCCTTCTTCCATTCATCTCTTGCTTCGGTTATCCAATCTGGCTGGATAATAGAAATGGCACAAAGAAATGCTTCCACCTCTTCATTCTTTCTTGAGAGTGCATCTGCAACAACATTAAGCTTTCCTTTTTTGTAGATTATTTCAAAGTCATAACCCAACATCTTTGTGACCCATTTTTGCTGCTCTTCTGAAGATAGTCTTTGTTCCAAAAGTGTTTAAGACTATCATGATCAGTTTTTACCTTGAAGTGTCTTCCCATTAGGTAAGGTCTCCATTTCTTTAGTGCATGTAGTATTGCCAACATTTACTTCTCATAAATAGCCTTTTGTAAATACTTTCCTTTGATTGAACAACTTTCAAAAGCAATGGGTCTTTCTTCTTGCATTAAAACAGCACCAATTCCATTTCTTGAGGCATCACATTCCACAATAAAGGTTTTTGTGAAGTCTGGCGTAGCTAAGACTGGTGCTAGGCACATTGCCTCTTTAAGATGTTCAAACGCCTTAGTTGCTTCAGGAGTCCATGAAAATGCATCTTTCTTCAATAATGTTGTTAGAGGTGCTTCTATTCTCCCATAATTCTTAACAAACTTGCGATAATACCCCGTTAACCCGAGAAATCCTCGCAACTGCTTTATGGTTGTGGGGAATTTCCATTCCTTAATGGCTTTAATTTTGTTAGGGTCTACTTTAACACCCTCGTGAGATACAATATGACCCAGATATTCCACCTCTTGTACTCCAAAGAAACATTTGGATGTTTTTGCATATAATTGTTTCTCCTGCAATAGTTTGAGCACCATGTCAACATGTTGAACATGATCTTTCCAAGACCTGCTATAGATTAGTATATCCTCAAAAAATACTAGCACAAATTTTCCAAGGAATGGTTTGAAAATGGAATTCATGAACCCTTGAAATGTAGAAGGTGCATTGGTAAGACCAAAATGCATGACCAAAAAATCATAATGACCCTCATGAGTTCGAAATGCTGTTTTCGGAATATCTTCAGTCTTCATTCTAATTTGATGATATCCTGAACGAAGATCCAACTTGGTAAAATAAATTGCTCCATGTAATTCATCCAATAATTCATCAATCACGGGAATGGGAAATTTATCTTTAATAGTGAGCTTATTGAGCTCTCTATAATTCGGACACATGCGCCATGATCCATCCTTCTTGTGCACCAATACTACTGGAGCAGAGAAAGAACTTTGACTAGGTTGAATTATACCAGCCTCTAACATTTCTGCAATAATACGTTCAATTTCACTCTTTTGGACATAAGGATATCTGTAAGGCCGGATGTTTGGAGGAACACTTCCTGGAATCAAATGAATAGCATGGTCATGATCACAAATAGGTGGGAGTCCTTTGGGAGTGTCAAACACCTTGGAATGATTGTCCAAGACTCTTTGGAGATCTGGAGAAATAGATGATTTTGATGTTGGAACTTCTAGTGAGCATAATTGTGCAATTACGCTTCGTTGTTCTTTCTTTAGAAGCTTTGTCATGACATTAGAGCTTATTATCTTTCCTGGCTTCCCTTCAATACCCCGTAATTCGACTTCCTTTCCTTCTGAAAAAAATTTCAAGAAAAGTTCTTGAAAATTAAAAGCCACCGTCCCCAAAGATTGTAACCATTGTACTCCTAGTACAACATCAGCACCTCCCATAGGAATGGCAAGCATTGGACTAGTCAATACATATTCCCCCATGGTTAGCTTGATATTATGGCTTTTTCCAGAGCAATTTATAGTTCCTCCATTTGCAACCATCACTTGACATTCTGGTGCTGGGTATAGGAAACAATTTAATTCCTTGGCTACCTTACAATGAATAAAATTATGGGTGCTACCTGAATCAATCCACACTATTACCTTTTTCTTCTTGATATGTCCTTCTATCTTGAGAGTTTGAGGAGTGGTAATTCCTACCAGTGCATTACACGATATGGTTGGATTCATTTCTTCCTCTTTTAGGGCTGGTTCCTGGTGTATATCCTCTTCTTGTTCATTTTCTTCTTCCTCTTCACAATCTATGTAAAATAATTTCTTCTCAGCACACTTATGACCTTTAGTGTATTTTCTATCACAACTGTAGCAAAGCCCTTTTGCTCTTTTTTCTTCCAATTGTTGTGGTGTCAACCTTGTAGGTTGTGGAAATCTAGGTGTAGCAACACTTCCTTCTTTATAGAATTGAGTGGTAGGCTTCCTTGTCACCATAACTTTACATTCAACTTTTCTTGCCAACCTGAATGCCTTCTCCAATGAATCAGGTTCCAGAACGCGAACTTCATGTTGGATGTTATCCTTTAAAGTGCCTATGAAGAGATCAATCATGTGTTCCTCTGGAATATCGGTTACCCTTATATTCAATTTTTGGAAGTCCTCAATGTGCTGCCCCACTAAACCCTTTTGTTTGAGATTTATCAATTGGCTAAAGAAGGTGTTGCTCTTTGTATCCTCATAATGTGCTATCATTTCCTACGTAAAAATTGACCAAGTGACAATTTTTTTACGGGAGCAAAGCCATCGATACCATACAAATGTATTTTGTTCTAAATGTAAAGTTGCAATGCGTACCTTTTGTGTGTTTTGCACATTATGGAGACCAAAATATTGCTCCATCTGTAGTATCCATGTTACAGGATCCTTTCCATCAAACTTCCTCATATCCATTTTTGGAATATGGTGGTTCTTCCCGCCAACCTTAGAGTTTATGAAATCACAATTAACATTTATTTTGTTCTCATCATGAGGTTCTTCTACTATATTTCCGCCATTAGGAATCATTTCTTGTATCCTTTGCCAAACCTTGATGTCTACTTTGATACTACTTTGATCTGTTCTTCATGGGCAGCATGTTGTCTTTCATTTTCATTGATTTTAGCTTTCGCATAATCTGCTCTTTAGCTTCCATGCTGTCCATCTTAGCTTCCATGCCCACTTCCATGCCATCCATCTTAGCTTCCAAACCATTCATCTTAGCTTCCACACCTCTGTTCAAACCATCCATCTTAGTTTCCACGCCTTTCTTCAAAACTTCGATTTCATTTTTTGTTGCTCTCAGTTGTGTTTCTTCGTCTTCATGAGTCATAGTGGAGCATTCTGAAGGCTTAATGGGTGTTGAATTATTTTTACGGGGCATTTTAGAACCCAATACTGATATCTATTCTTCTATATGCCCTTGGAACAAATTCAAACTAATTTTTTTCAAACGAGACTTATGTAATTCGAAAAAAATACATACCTTTTTCTTGCTTTTGAGGAGCTCGATATTGAAACTGAATTATCTCTGTGATTTCAGATCTTCAATATCTGAAATTTGGCCCTGAGGTAGCCCTCTGAATCCTCTTTCGAATGCCACAGGTCTGACCTGATTTGGATTCTTGAAGGCAAAGTTGTGCCCAATCTCCTACGATGACCTAATTATGGACTGGTTCAGTAGAGCGAAATTGTACGACTTGCCACGTGTCACTGTTTCCTCCTTTGGCTCTGAAATTGATAGACAGGAAACTGCAGTCTGTGTACTTGCAGCCACTTTTTACAAAATTCTAATCCGATGCTCAGAGAGAGAGTTATGAAGATTTTCCCACGATCACCTCTTTGAGATGAAATTTGGGAGCCTGAAAAAGACCTAACTTCTACAGACCATATCTCCAAAATTATTGTGAACCAAGATTTAAAATTTTGCGACGATGTTCCTCAGGATTTTGGCTTCGCGCTCTAAAAATTTCAGCTTCTGAACCTTCGTAGAAAAAAATGTTATAGCGAAAATTCCGCGATGACCTGTTTAGGTTAAATTCAGGAGCTTGCAAAATTCCCTAACTTCCACAGATCATATCTCCGAAAATATTGCGAACCAAGCTCTGAAATTTTGCGACGATGTTCCTCAGGATTTCGGCTTCACGCTTTAAAAATTTCAGCTTCTGAACCTTCGTAGAAAAACATTTATATTGAAAATGCCGCGATGACTTGTTTGGAGCAGCGAAACCCTAGAATCCAAAGCTCTGATACCAAATGTTATGAAATCAGCTCCAAAAATAGAAGAAAAGAGATATCAATGCCTTAGAAATAAGCCACTTTGAGGGGGCAACCTCCAATACATTATATGAATGAACAATTCTTGGATGATACAAATGACAAAACCTCCTTTCTATATATAGGAGTCCATGGAGCCACAATGTAATCCTAGTGGGGCCACAATGTAATCCTAGCCGACCTAACAATAATAATGTAAGGGCACAATAATAACAATATGGGGGTTATAGGGGTACAACAATAACAATAAGGGGGTTAAACTATCAACAATAAGGGACGATACTAATAATATAAGGACCTAACAGTTGCTTTAGCTAGGCACAATTCTGCACTTGCAAAATCTCTACCCCACCAGCATTGTTGAAGATCTGAAGCACTGCATCCGGATCTTTTCAAAATTCTTCTGCAACAAGAGAAGTGACTGGACAACATCTTCCTGACTGGCCCAGTGCTGCTCAGAAGTGGACTGCGTAACCCCAGACTGGGTGTTGCAGTCCTTAAGCTGCCCTGGGAAGGTTCCGCGTAAACCTAGAGGCCTTCTGCAGCTTCAATGCTGTGTCTTGGATCTGCTTTCTCATGCTGTCAAGATGCCCCTTCCGGATCTGGTGCTTCTTCTGCCACCCTGTGGAAAAATATTTCTTCAGCTGATTGTTGGAGATTCAGCTTGATTTGCTATCGCTCTGATACCATGTGAAAATTCTACTGCAGTGTATTGGTTTATTTTCTCCTACTTGATTTAATTAATACAAGTTATTTCCAGAAATTAGATTCATAAAATATTAAAAATAAACACAACTACAGCCTACACATGCAGATCATTTACTGAATAATACACTCATGCAACAAAGTGACACATGGATTTTTGGACATAAGTCCCTGGAAAAACCCAAAGCGGGAAAACCGGTGCAGTAGATACAAGGGTTTATTATTAACTTTTAAGTAGTTTTGAGTACAGCAAATCTGGGTTCCAAACTTGGAAAACCCGACAGAGAATAAAAGATATCGAATCTGCCGCTAACCTGAAGATCTAGTGCCAAATATCTGACTGATCCACACACTCAAACGGGATTTACAGGACTCAGCCTGTATCTGACCCTAGAAACCCTTAGCGCTGCTTCTGAAGCCCTAGTGTTGCCCTAGAGGGCCTGCGTCAGCCTTTGTGTGGCCCTAGGAGGGCCCGCGTCACCCCTGGAGGGTCTATGCTGCCCCTGCACTGCCTTTACTAGGCCCGCGTCAGCCCTATGTGGCCCTATCTGCCTCTGCACTGCCCCTGCTACTTTGCGTGGCTCTGAAACTCCTCTACGCTGTCCTAGTTGCTGCTCCTCTGCCTCTTGCTGCCTCTTGGCTATTGGAATCAGATCATTCCCTCAGCCAATACTACCCCTCACTGCAGGAAATTCCTCTGGAAATTGCAAACCTGCCCTAGAATTCCAGATCTATTCCTCAGTTCTACCAAATTGTATGTCTTCAACTGACCCTCAAACCTTTTTCTTATACTTTTTTGTTGAACCCTTCAACGACCAAGATTAAATCATCCATCAACGACTGAGGTTAAAACACTGCTTGATCCATGTGAATTAAGACAATTTCAGCACATGTGCTAATTAATTCACTTTAATTACTTTATTTTCCTAAGTTAGACTTAGGAAATCCATTAAAAATAATTAATTATTTGAATAACTTGAACACCAACTGAAATTTCTCAAATCCATTTCTGGGTCTTGTAAATCAAGTGTACTCTAGTGCCTCCACAAAATTTGGGAGCTAGAGCACAACTGATGCTACCCCAAATACACAAAATCTCAACACTACCTCTTAGCATCAGGAGTGTGCTCTAGCAATACATCACACCATGTATCACAAGATCTTGAGTACTTTTTCGTTGACCCCTTCAACGATCGAGATTAAATCATCCATCAACGGTTGAGATTAAAAGACTGCTTGATCCATGTGACTTAAGACAATTTCAGCACGTGTTAACTAATTCATTTCAATTATTTTATTTTCCTAAGTTAGACTCGGGAAATCCATTAAAAATAATTAATTATATGAATAACTTGAACACCAACTGAAATTTCTCAAATCCATTTCTGGGTCTTGTAGATCAAGTGTACTCTAGTCCCTCCACAAAATTTGGGAGCTAGAGCACAACTGATGCTACCCCAAATACACAAAATATCAACAATGCTCATTCAAGCTGTAATCACAGGGTTCTTATCTTGTATTTTGCAATTAATTGCAGTTTAATTGGAGTCTTTGTTGCTTATGCAGATGGATACTTCTCCGCATCTTTTTAAACTTAGGCTACCTTTCTGATGGAGTTGTCCAATCTCCCTGTTATCTATATAATAAGGATATCCTGATCTTCAACATTCTAGACCCTGAGTTTCATACTCAGCAAAAACACTTTATATGGAAGGACAACAATTTGAATATTGTATACTCTATCTCCAGTTTCTTATGTGATCTTTTTTCAAGGGTAAACATTGAAATGAGTTCCTGTGTTAAGAGTTGTGCGTGTTTTCTGTTAGTTTTTGTAGCATCAGATGTGTTCTATCCTCGAGATTTGGCAAAGAGGTTAGGACACATGCATTCTCCATAACCCATTAATCGTTTCTGGAAATTCATCTAGAGATGACTTAATTAAAATAAATAATCAATGTTTTAATATTTCCTATGTCTAAACTTACGAAATATGATTAATTAAAGGGTATTAATTAAGTCAGATGTGAATCTTCTAGAATAAGACATGGATTGAGTTCTAGTTAATGTTAGCAATTGATTAAGTTTTAATCGTGGCTGTTGATGTCACAACGAGAGATTATAAGAGGAAACTCGATGGGGCTTGGAGAACACAAAAATTGTAGAGATCGAATTTACTGGCAGATCGATTTCCTGAGTGGCAACACTGAGTTGCCGGAGAGAGAGCTAGTGAGCTCGTTGCAGTGAGAGAGGGGCAGGGATAGTAAGGTTGGAGGAAGATTTTCCAAATCCGGTGAGTGCACAACAGAGAGGCAGTGAGTGTCACAGAGAGGCACTGCAGAGGCCATGCAGAGGCAATGCAGTGCTTCAGAGGAGATCCACATTTTTTTGCTGGGAGGCAGAGTTGATTCAGTGCTAGAAGCTGGAGAGAGAGTCTGGAGGCTAAGAGAGTCTAGTTTCCAGACAACAACTGATCAGTTAGCGAAAGGGAAAGTTGTTCCTAGTTGTGGGGATGCAATATTGCCTAGGCTAACGCAGTGACTACGCAGAGTAGCTCATCTTGAGCCAAGGTCAGTGTCAGATCACCTGTGGAAGTGATATTTTTCTCACTAGACTCTTTGTTAGATTTTTCTCTTTATGGTTTGCTAGATTTAAAGCAACCATAGATTTGTACTCAAATTTACTACTGCATAGTAAACAAACCCTTAGCTGCTGCATTGATTTTCCCGCATTGATTTTTTCAGGGGACGTAGTCCAAAAATAACAATGTTATTTGTGTTTGTGTGTGCATTTATCTTTCCAGCGCTATTTTCTTCTGCAGTATTTTTATTTGTGAAGGCTACAGTGTATTAGTTTCGATATTTACCGTAGAACAAAGTAAATAATTTGTTCAGGTATTTAACAAATAGAAGAAACTTAATCAGTTGTTGCAGTAGGATTCCAATTTGTGGAATTTTCACATGGTATCAGAGCGCAGATAGAAGTAGGGAGAGCTCAGTTGCAGATGGAAAGAGGGAGATTCAAGGCATTGCGTGAGCAACTGCTCGAAACCGCAGGAGGCTGTGTAGTCCATTGGCCAGGAGGGAAAATTTTCAAGGAAAATTTATTTCTCTGAGAGAGTCGACAAAGAATAAATTTTCCAGATCGAAGATTGTCAAAGGTAAAGGGAGCAACAACATTTTTCTGGCAGAGCAGATCTTCAGCTGGGAGTCAGTTATTCTGCAGCAAATTGCTAGAGTAAAATAACATCAAAAGGAAAGAAGAGCACACACTAAGGGAATTCTTTCCTCATGGAATTTCTAGCCCAAAAATTCGAATTCGCACTGCATTGCAGCAGTAGCTATGAGCAGATTTACCCACTCCAGCAGGGAGTACGTAGCGCCAGTCAGCAACTACGCAGAGGAGAAGAGGAAGAGTTCGACATTTTTGCAGAGATGGCATCAGCAGGGTTGAGAGATCAGGATCGGTTGGACGATTCATCCAACTATGTGATCTAGAGGGCCACGCTGCTGTTGCTACCTCTCCCACGTTTCCGCTGCGCTGCCATGCTGCTGCCTCTCCCACGCTGCCACTAGGACGCTGTCTCCTTCGAGTGGCTGGCCTCATGGGCCCCACTTCAGCTTTAATATCTGCCTTAGTGACTTTAGGAAAGTGAATTAACTATATGGTTTATTTGTGGGTTCCCTCATCCACATTGTTCTTGTTGAACATTAAAGAAGGCAAAAATTAACTAAATTTAATATTCCAATTAGCTAATTGCTAGTTTGGAATATTACAGTCTTCCCCGCCAAAACATTGCTTGTCCTCAAGCAACTGCAAGGATGGATGCTGCACGATCTTCTGACACTCCTAAGTAGCATCTTCATCTGGGAGGTTCCTCCACCTCATCAAATACTCCTTCACTACCCTGCTCCTCAAATGTCTCTCCCAGGTATCTAAGATGGCCTTCGGCTGTACCACCAGATGCCCCTCATCATCAGTAGGCGGGAGTTCCGTGGTTGCAGTCATCTGCTGTCCCAAAGCCTTCTTGAGGCATGAAACATGGAAGATGGTGTGTATCCGGCTCACTTGTGGCAATTCCAGCTCATATGCCACCTCTCCAACCCGCCGAATCACCCTGTATGGCCCATAAAAGCATGGCTCGAGCTTTTCATCTCCCTTTTGCTTCAACGTGTATTGCCTGTATGGCTGAAGACAGAGGTACACCAAGTCACCCACCTCAAACTGCCTCTCCATGCGGCCTCTATTTGCGTACATCTTTTGCTAGTTTTGGGCTGTGACCAAGTTATCATTGAGAGCTCGGAGTATGTCCTGGCTCTCTTGAATCCAGTGTTTGGCCCTGGGGGCCTTGCTAGCTCAAAACATCACATTGGCAAAATTCAGAGCATTATAGCCATACAAAGCATAAAATGTAGACATATCGATCGACATGTGGAAAGACGTGTTGTAGCAGTATTCCCCCAAGTGAAGCCAGCGTAGACAAGTCTTCTGTTGCCCTGTGACATAGTTCCTCAAGTAGACCTCCAGCCACTTGTTCACGATCTCGGTCTGCCCATCTGTCTCTCGGTGGTAGTTGGTGCTGGGTGTTAACTCTGTGCCCACCAAACGGAACAACTCCTGCCAAAACCCTGCCATGAACCGGCTGTCCCTGTCATTAACTATGGTCTTTGGAAGACAATGGAGTCTGAAGATGTCCCTGAAAAATAGCTTGACTACTTGTGAAGCAGTGTACCAAGCTGAGATGGCGAAGAGATGGGCATACTTCGTTAACCGGTCAACCACCACGAAGATGGAATCCTTTCCCTGTACTATGGGCAATGCCGTTATGAAGTCCATAAAAATGCTTTCCCACTTCCCCTCCAGAATGGGAAGTAGCTAAAACAATGCCGCCAGATGGTTCAGCTTCCCCTTGTTCTTCTGGCAAACTACACACTCCCTGACATGCCAGAGTACGTCCTCCTTGAGGCCCTTCCAAGAGAACCTCTCTCTAATGGCCCGATATGTCTTGGTGAATCCCTGGTGGCATGAAAGCGGTGACTCATGGGCTGCATGCAAAATCTTCTCCCTTAGCTGGGAGTTGCCTGTCAAAAAGATCTAGTCACTGTAGTAGATGACCTCATCCATCACCCTATACCGGTCATCCATCACCTGCCCATCCAGCACCTCACATGCAAACCTGTCTTTGGAGTACTCCACCAGCAGTTGAGCCCTCCAATCTGCGTCAATGCTCATCAAGTATAGAGACGCTGGTCTCCGGGACAACGCATACGCTACTACGTTGTTCTTCCCCTTGACATACTTGATGTCAAAATTGTATGCCCAGATTTTGTCGACCCACTTCTGCTGCCTCTCTTGCAGCTGCTTCTGCTCGAGGAAGAATCGAAGGCTGTTGTGATCTGTCCACACGCGGAGCTTGTTCCCCACAAGATATTGCCGAAACTTGGCCAATACATGCATGATGGCCATCATCTCCTTGTCATAGATGGGGTATAGTCTCTCATGCGGCGACAGCTTCCGGCTCTCGAAAGCTACGGGGTGACCCCCCTGCATCAGTACTGCGCCTACCCCTTCCCCTGAAGCATCACACTCCAGCACAAAGGTCTGCGTGAAGTCTGGTAGGACTAATACCGGACAACTCCTCATCACCTCCTTGAGCTTGTCAAAGGCCCTCTGCGTAGTCTTAGTCCAGCTGAAAGCCCCCTTTTTGGTGAGGTCTGTGAGGGGTGCTGCAAGTTGTGAAAACCCTTTAACGAACTTCCAGTAGTAGGTAAAAATACCCAGAAACCCCCGAAGCTCTGTCACATTCTTCGGATCTGGCAAATCCCGGATGGCCCTAATATTCTCGTCGTGGACTCTCTCTCTGTCCACTCCATTGATATGCCCCAAATAGAGCATCTCTGTCAAACCAAACTCACATTTGGACAGCTTGGCATAGAAGTGTTGCTCCTCCAAGATACACAACACTGTCTCTATGTGCTGCAAATGTACCTTCCATGTGTGGCTGTATATGACAATGTCGTCAAAGAACACCAGCACAAACTTCCTCAATTGACCACGAAAAATGTGGTTCATGCAAGATTGAAAAGAGCCAGAGCATTGGTTAGCCCAAAGGGCATCACTAAGAACTCGAAATGGCCATAGTGACATCATAATGCAGTCTCGGGAACATCCTGGTCCCTCACCTTGATCTGGTGGTACCCCGACTTCAGATTAATCTTGGAGAAGAACTTTGCCCCCCTCCGCTCATCCATCAACTCATCGATCTTGGGAATAGGGTAGCGGTTCTTCATGGTCTTCTTGTTTAGAGCCCTGTAGTCTATGCACATCTGCAATGTGCCGTCCTTCTTCACCAAGACCACCGAAGAAACGAATGGGCTTGTGCTAGGCCTGATGTGCCCCAATGCTAATTGCTCATGAATAGCTCTCTCAATCTCATTGCTATAGGCCATGGGATGCCTGTGTTGATTTTTATAGAATCGGAAAGTGTTCCAGGTCTCAAATTTTGAGGAGAGGCTTGGACAATAGTATTCCAGAGAACCCATAAATCGTTTGTGGAAATTGCACTTGGATTTTTCTTTATTAAAATAATTAATTTAATTATTTTAATGTGATCCCTAAGTCTAAACTTAGGGAAATTAAATAATTAAAGGGTATTAATAAAGAACAGTGAGAATCTTCTAGAAAACGAAGATCAAGTCATCTTTTAATCTGAGCCATTGATTAAGGATATAATCTGGGCCATTGATTCATCAACGAGAAGACTATAAGAGAAGGCTTGAGGGTCATTTGGAAATCAAGCCAGGCACATTCTTAGTACTCGAAGGAAATCGATCATGAAGCAAGAGAATTCGATTTCAGTGGGTGAATTTGTAGAGGCGGGGTTGTAGAGACAGAAGGGATGGCAGTGCTGAGCAACAACACTAACCCTCCATGTAGGCTTACAAAGTCCAGGCAGGGACTGCGCAGAGAGGCTACGCAGAGGGTGCCAAAGGCCATCTCATGCGTCAAGAATTCTTCGGGATTGTTCGGAAAATTCACATCAGGTGTATACTATTTTATTTTGCTCGTGAGGACTTTTGGAAATGATCTTTTCACTGCTGAAGATAAATACAAACCCTCATCTGCTGCACCGGTTTTCCCACATTGGGTTTTTCCGGGGACTCTGTATCCAAAATAACTGTGTTCATGTGATTGTTTCTATTGTGCTATATATGTTATTTCTGTTCTTCTGCTTTTGATTAGAGTGAAGTACTGCAACTGTATTTATTTTAAAATTTACTGAAGCATCTATAAATAACTTATCAAATAAGTAGGCGAAATAAATCAATTACTGCAGTAATAATTTTCATAGTGAAAATTTCACAGCTTGTAGGGAGTGGTGATCACGGCCTGAATGTCAGACTCCAGCTCAATAGTGTGCTCAAACCCCCGATCCGGTGGCTGTCCTGGTGGAATGTCCCTAAAAACCGTAGAGTAACGGTCTAGGAGAGTTTTCACATCTGGGTGCGTAGGCTGGCCTGAGACACCTGCATCTGAAACCCTCAACTCCACATCCCACTCTATGTCTCCCTTCCAAAAATCTGCTTCCATCCTATGTGTAAAAACTGTCTGAGGGGGGTATGTGTGCATGCCCCTGAGCATCACCTGATTCCCACTCTTCTTGTCCATAAACTCCATCTCTAGTGTCTGTCGATCAGTGGTGACCTTCCCAAGGGTGATAAGCCACTGGACTCCCAACACTACATTGGTGTCCGGAATATCAACCACGAAGAAGTGATCTGTCATAGTGTATGACCCCATGGTCATTGACAATGGCGGAACATAACGAATGCACTGGATGGTCCTAGCTCTTGGAACCAACACAGAGAACCCATCAAAGCCCTCTCTCTGTATGCCTCTCCTTTGTACCAGCTGGGCATCAATAAAGTTGTGTGGCCCCACTGTCCATCAACACTGAGACACGTTGCCGCTGAAGTGTCCCTTGAACCCTCAGCGTTAAGTACTTGGGTACTCCCTGCAAGGATGCAAGGAGCCCTCCTGTTGGTGCAAACGCTAATTGTCCTGCTGCTGGGGGAGGTGGTGGTGGATGATTCTCTCCTGGTGGTCCGGTGTCGACATCTCCTCCCAACTCATCATATGCCTCCTCTTCCCCCTCACTGTCGGAGAAAACCTCAATGTAATGTGCCTTCACTCCGGCACATCTGTGACTCGGTGTCCATGGCTCTTGACAGGTGAAGAGAAGCTTCCTCCGTCTCAAATCTCTTCGGGTGTCATCATCCAAAGGCCCTTGGCCATGGTTCCCTCCGGAGGTGGGGCTCTCACGTTTTTCCCTCTCTGTTGGAACGCTGGTCTATTGGGCATGGGAGGTCTCGTCCTCGGCAAAGTGTCCTGCAAATCTCTGGTTCTCCCTTCTGCGTCCTGCAACGTAGTAGGCCGAGTAGACCTCACTAGCCCGCGCAAGGGTTCAACCAGTCCGTCAATGAACATATATATATCCTCTTAGGCACGGATAAATCCGGAACCATCGTTGAAAGTGTCAAGAACATAGAAATTTAGGTTTCTGGGTTCCCTCTCTGTTTGAGCTTGGCTAGCTGAACAAAATGCTCCTTCGGATCTTTCCGATCAAACCACTCTATCAATCTCCGGGTGAACTCATCATACGCTATCACTCTTGAGTGACCCAGCGTAGCCATCTCATGGAACCACTAGTCATGGGCTTCTCCCTCAAGATGCAGCGCAACCACCTTTATGGCCTCCACCTTCGCCATCTGATTAAACTGGAAATAAATGTCCATCTTCTACACCCAAGCTTTGGTTGAACATTTCGATGACCCATCGAACGTAGGCAAGAAAAGTTTGCCCACGGTACGTTGCAGGTGATTGCTCTACGTTTACCCTCCTCCTCTAGTCTAGCCTCGTGGTCTGCTGTTATTCTTCAACTGACAAAATTCATTGAAGGTGAGGGCATCTCTGAACTCTGGCCCGTAAGACTGATACTCAGCGAAGTACTCTCTATAGTGAGCCACCTCCAGCTCCTGTGGTCCTCTTGCTCCTATTCCCGAAGCCAGGGATGTGGGCATGGTGTAACGTGTTGGAGTGCGTGGCACCACCTGCTGCTCAACGTTAGGCTTAGGTGGGTGATGGGAGGTGTCGGATCCTTCTCCGATCTAGAATTCCCTTGGAATTTCCCTCTGCTTGTTATCTCCAATGACCTTCTGCCCCATCTCCTCTATCCTCTTAGTGAGCTCCTGCATTGACTTTAGAAGGAGGCTAGCAAACTCCTTTCCATCATCTCTTTCCTCTGCCATTGGTGCCTTTCCCCTCTCTTCTTCCACCAGAACACTGTCTACTTGGTTTGGTGTAATTTCAAGCCTCCTTTCTCTGCTTCTATATCGTTGCCTTCGGTATGTGATGTTTTGCCTATCCTCTGGTGTCCAGTGTTTTAAAAAACGGAATCGGTCAGCTACCAGGCCAAGGGTCGACTCCAACTCGGACTCCGAATTGGTAATGACTCGGTCGACTCGGTTTCACTGACTCGGTTTTTGTAAAAAATACATTAAATATTATTATTTTTTGTACAAAAACATAAATTTAAAGATTTTTATTCATGTTTCCAAACACAAAGCATTACAATATAGACAAAAGACAACATATGATCAAAGTAGGCTCATGAATATATCCATTATATCAAAATTGCACCCAGTGCACTGTCCATGGACCAATACATGATGATGATAGAGAGATCAAAACAAAAAACATATCTAAGGAGGCTCTAAATGGCCTCTACAACAAAACATGAATAGTCACTAGTAAGTTCATACAACAGTCATCAAAGGGAGGCTGCAAAGCTTGAAGACTAATATATTACTCCGGATCTGAAGCTTACTTTATTTGCAGGCCCTAATCTCTGAAATAACACTAACATAAGCCCCAACTATTCTAAAGTAACACACAGTAATTTCAAAGTATCATGGCTTTCATTTCTTGCTATTTGGGTGACTGGTCTTGGCCAATTGCATCTCTGATCTGATTCTTCATTGACTGATTTAATCTTACTGTAGCTACAGTGGTTCATTTTGTTGGCAGAGGTATACTAAGGGTCTGATGCATTCTTTCTTGTGGTATTTGCTTTAAGACTGATATATATTTTTTCCTTCGGAAGCATTATACACGGTGACTGATCACATAAAGTATAGCGTTGGATTTTGAAACGTTGTGATCACTTGTTTGGGGAGCTAACATCGAAATTTTGAAGCCTTATCCTTAGTCTCTTTGGTGATTGTCTCATATGAGATTTGGTGTGGACTTATTGTAGACTTTTATCACGAATTGAACCTCAAAATAAGCCTAAAACACTCCTGAATTATCTCATAACATTCACATAATAATTGCAAGTTGATTGGGGTGATATTTTCATGCTATTAGAAGACTGATATCTTTGTTGCAGAGGTTTGGTCTCAAGCTACATTTGATTGATCTAGCACAACAGTGGTATCTTTTGAATGCTTGTTTTTGTTTCTTGCATCCTTTGGTGGTTAATGTTGTCAAATTTTTGACTGGGCTTTAATTACGAAATCTGATCTCACTCGACAGTGCCATTTTCATATTGCATTTTAGCACTAAAGCTTGAATCTCTACCATCAGTTTCTATTCTTTGCATTTGGTGGTCAAATTGGACTAATTTGGTGGACTGATCTCATCACATTAAGGACTGATATACACTTGACAGTGGTTATAGTGGGCTTATCTTGTCTCTACAGTGGTATATTGAAAGTCTAACATATTGTTTCTAGCATCAAAATTGGTCCCTATGCTAATCATTGTTTTGCAGTGATATTGTTACTGAAATTTGGTTAGTTAAATAGGATGGGGAGGGGTTAGAAAACCTAAAAAAAACCTAACAGCAAAATTAATTTGAGTTTTAAGTCTGATTTTTTCAATTTTTTGGGCCCACCGGCCGGCTGGATTGACTAGGCCGAGTTAACTCGGACCAGGCCTGGTCGACCGGTTTGTTACCGAGCCGGCCGAGTCGGTCAAAAAACCGGCCGACTGGCCGTTTCATCCACCTGGTCAGACCGGTAGGCCTTTTGGCTTGGTCAACCAGGCCTGGTCCGATTCGAATCGGGCTGGTTTTAAAACTATGCTGGTGTCATAGACCGAGCGCTCCACAGGTTGTGCTAAGTGTATGACTCTGATACCACTGAAATACCCCAAATTGGGAATAAACAACAATATAAAGCACAAAGACTAAAACTATAGCAAAACAAGAAATGCTATTAAAACACCATGATATGAGCCACAATCATCTGAGCCATTTTATTAATTTTCTGTTGGGAAAAGGTACAATGAGGTGCTCAGAAGGGTGACACGTTGGCCTGCACAAGACAGGCTGAAATATCTCCACAATCCCAAACAGAAACTCTGTTGCTCTGCTGCTTTGCGTGGCTCCTCGTCTGCGCTGCTAGTGCTGGAGGCCTTGAACTATTGCTGATGGCTGGAAATGAACTGCGTGTTGAGCCTGATCTGTTGCTTAGAAAATTCCGAGAATTAAACACCGGACTCCCCTGAACAAACCCACAAAAAAACCGCAAAGTGTTTTCAGAAATCCCGACCCCAGAAATTTGATCCCTTGGCAATCTGGTTCTCTGGCTGAATTGCTAGAAGATCCTATCGGAAATCTACCCAAAAACCCTGTTAGGAGGTGCCTAGCCTCCCCTCCAAACTCTGGATTGAAATATGCTCTCACTCCCTCTCTCCCATTGCTGCTCCTCAACTGGACTGCGTATTCCCTTTGTTACCTGTGTGGCCTCCACGCTGTCCTAGAGGGATTGCGTATGCCTGGATGTGTACATGCAAACCTTCTCTAAAAACCGGATGGAACTTCTCTCCTGAGCGGGCACTTGAAGTCCCCCGAGGTAGAGGTTGAGATCTCCGCTCGGAAATCTCTGTGCCTAAGTCACCTGACACCTCAGTCATCGGGTTCGGCGAACATTAAGGATAAAATTTGAAATTCGGCGAATTTAAACCGAATCCGAACATGTTCGATTTTGTTTGGCGAACACAAAGCCGAACCCTAAGCCGAACAAAATGCCGAATCCGAATAGGAAAAAAAAGTCGAACAAATTCGTTTTTTTTTATTAAATTCGGTTTAAAATCGATTTTGTTCGTTTAGGTTTGGGATTTTGGTGCAAAATGCATTGGCATTGGCATTGGTAATGATTTTCGTAAGCTTTCGGCTGCTGACGCCACACTGCTGCTCACGAATAGCTCGCTGACCAACTCTCAGCTCTCAGCTCACGAGTGGACTCCGGAGTCACAGCCTCTCGGCTCACAGCACACAGGTGATAGGCTACAGCTTGTGAGACGCCGTGCCACAGGCTACAGCCACCGTCCAGGCCACACGCTACAGCTCAAGCCTCGGCCCTCACCTCTCCGCAGGCTCACACTGCCCAGTGCCGGGCCAGGCTCACACTGCCCAGTGCCGGCCCGGGCTCACACGGTACACGGTAACTTACAACTTACATACCTATTTGTTCCATGTTTTGCCCAGTGTTCTTTCAAATCGATTGACTTGGTCACATCAATGCCCTGTAACGAAAGCCTTACCAATGGCTTCTTAAATGCACCTGCACTCATTTTTCGACCTGGAAATCGATAGCCTTTCTTATTAGGATTCATAGGCAATGGATACATCGACACCATTGTAGTACAACAAGCTGACTGCCAACCTCCATTTCCCCATTTGTAAGTTACAAATTCACAGGGATAAATCGGATTTGACACAGAACTTCTACCCATCCCTGTAATTTGTTGACATTATAGAACAACATAACAGTAAAGCCTAATTATTGTGTAACGAATACTATTACAGTTACTGGGAATAAAGCCTCTTATGGAAAAAGAGTATTTGAAGCAAATCCCATTACATGACATTCATTTAAGCATTTAAAGCTTTTCTGACTACAGGTTGTGACAGATCAAACCTTTGACGCAGCTGAATTTCGAACCCCTTTTGAGGCCAGTTTCTGAGGCTGTTTGAAGCCAGTTTTGCCCCTCACTGAGATTGCTACTGAGGCCTATTTTTGGGCTCTGTTTGACTCTTGTTTAAGCCTCTGCTCTGTATATTCTTTTGACCCTGTGGTAGCCTATCTTGACTTGTCCTTAAGCAGTTGTTGGAGCAAACTTTTATAAAGTAGTGAAGGTGTCCAAAGCCTAAAACAATTCGAACTAGAAGGAGATATGACACAGAATCCGAATTTGAGGAAGGATGGACTAATCCAAGGGTCTGTGAAAGACATCAAAGGATGTAGGGCATACTTATTAGAGTAGATTTGAAGCTGAACATGTTTACATAGCACTCTTAGGATGTAGGGCAGCTTAGTAATGAAAACACAGATCTGCTATAGGAAACATCACCCAGAAGTTTTGTAAATGATTGCCTTGTTATGGCTGCCCAGTAAGTGGTGGAATCACAATGCAGACAGCTGCCAACCTGCCAGTGATAGAAAAATTACATAAAATTGGCGTAAAAACATTTCAATTGGGTTTATATAAATTAGTAAAAAATGTATATACAAAATCTAATAGGTGGTGTAATGACCTGCAGGCTGCAGGCAACAATTATAGACTACAGGCTATAGCACAGGCTTACAGGTTACAGTGTCCAGTGTCTAGGTAAGAAAAGAATTTTTTTACTGCATTTTTATTTAAATAATTAACATATACAGGTTTTAAATATATTGTGTTTGGACTGTCAGACTAGACAGTCCAAACAGAATATACTGTAAGTCTGTATATTAAAAAAAAATTAAATTACAGTCTAGAAGAAATTTCATTATGCAAAAAAATTTAGAACTAATTCAAAAGTAATTTAAAAAAAAAATTGTAGACATTTCACCCTTCACAGTTCACTTCAGCAATTAGGATTCAGAACCTTTAAACTTCAATGGCACCCCCAAAATCAACTGTTGTAGCATGGAATTTTGTCAGAAAAGATGGGAAAAATATTTTGTGTGAGATTTGTGGACATCAATTCACTGGTTCTTTAACTAGAGCTGTGGATCACCTTCTCAGTATTAGCAATGGAAGTGCAGGTGGGCTGCACTAAGATTTCAGATGAACAAAAAGCCGCAGTGGAGAAAAGCTATTCCTCTTCAAAGATGGAAAAGGAAAAAAGAGAACAGAAGAGGTAGTGAATTGAGAGGGAGATTGCCATGTCTTCCTCAAACACCATTAATTCAATCTCAGCCATTGGTGGATCAAGTTCTACTGCTGTAAAAATAGGTGGAACCAAAACATTAAATCGTGGAAACCTGTGGAGAGACAAGAAGTTGATGATGCTGTTGCAGAATTTTTTTATGCATGTGCAATTCCCTTTAATGTGGCCAGGAGTCCATATTTTAAAAATGTAATTAAAAAGGCCATTGATTTTGGAAAGGGCTATGTTCCTCCTGGATCTGAAGCTTTAAGGACCACTTTGCTAAAAAAAACAAAAGACAGAGTCACAGAAAAATTGTCTGAGATTAAAGAGTCTTGGAAGCATACAGGATGCACAATTTTGAGTGATGGTTGGTCAGATTTTTGTCATCGCCCATTGATCAATGTGCTTGTTTACAGTCCTCGAGGGGTACTTTTCTTGAAGGCAGTTAATGCAATGGATCAGGTGAAGACATCCGAATTTATTTTTGAAATTTTGGATGAAGCAATTCAAGAGGTTGGGGAGGAAAATGTGGTCCATGTTATTACAGATAATGCATCAAATTGTGTTGGTGCAGGGAAGATGATTATGGAAAAGTATAATCATATTTATTGGACCCCTAGTGCAGCACATTGTTTGGATTTGATGTTGCATGATTTAGCCAAATTTCCTTGGGTCAATGAAACAATACGAAGAGCCAAAACAATTGCAAACTTCATCATCAACCATCGTCTCACTTTGAGCATATACAGGAAGAATGCATCTAAAGAGTTGTTGAGGCCTTGTGATACAAGGTTTGCTACTTTTTATATTACTTTGAAAAGAGTTGTTGAGGAAAAAGGAAGCCTAAGAGTTGTTTTCTGCAATACTGAGTGGGAAAGATCTCCCCTTTCAAAAAAAACTAAGGGGAAACATGTTGAACAAATAGTGTTCAATAATGGCTTTTGGGAAAATTTAGACAAGGTTTTAAAAATATGTGGCCCAATTGTTAATGTGCTCCGCATGGTTGATGGTGACAAACCTTGTATGGGTTTTGTTTATGAAAGTATTGATCGTTGCAAAGAGGCCATTGCAAGTGCTTTTAATAATGTGGATGTTGATTACCAGGAGATATGGGAAGTAATTGATCAAAGATGGAAGATGATGCATAGTCCATTACATGTAGCAGCATGTTATTTGGACCCCAGATTGTTTGGGTTATCAAGACATAGGGATGAAGAAGTCATGAATGGACTTATTCAGGCTATTGAGAAGCTAAATCCAGATCCAACAATTGCAGGTTTGGTCAGATCTTAGTTGAGGGCATACAGGTTAGAAGAAGGGCTATTTGGTACACGATCAGCAAAGTATGATAGGAGTAGAAGTGATCCAGCAGTATGGTGGGAGTTTTATGGTCCAGGGGCGCCAAAATTGCAAACTTTTTCAATTCGTATCTTAAGTCAGGGATCAAGTGCATCAGCGTGTGAAAGGAATTGGAGTTCCTTTGACCACATTCATTCCAAGAAATGAAATAGATTGTTATCTGGAAGATTAGAAGATCTTGTTTATGTTCGTAGTAACTTGCACTTGGCTTTGAAAAATGTGTCAAAAGAGTCATCCAATTCCTCTACTCCGTGGATCGATCCTGTTCTTAATGCATCAAAGGATGAAGCTGATTTTTAGAATGATAGTGACATTGACAGGGAACTGTGTAATATCCCTTTTCAGAGATATCTCTCAAACACAACAAACTCCAACCAGAGATGGACTGGGAGGGCGTTTACCAGATATGTCACCTCTAAAAAGAGGGTGAGATCTGGAGGCTACCTGGCCCTTTCCAGACTCTGTCTAAGAGTATGGGGTAAACACACCAAGTGGTATACTAACAGTAATGCTCAGATAGATGAAAATAACAGTAGTGCAAGCATATAATAGCAATGTAGACATAAACAGATACTCAAGAAATATAGATAGAATGCCAAGCCATTTTATTATACTGAGAATAGAAATGAGTACAATAGGTGATCAGAGTGATGGCACCTTGACTTGCACCAGGCAAGTGAAGAAAAGCTCTCAGAATGATAGAGAAATGGCTGCAAACTGATCTGCGTCCAAACTGCTGGAGAACTGCTGTGCTGCTGCTACTGCTGGGATCATATGAAGATTTGGGGCTGCTCCCCACCTCAAAAAATGCTGAAACTTTGGAATCAGCCTCTACTCATCAAAAAGCCCAGAAAGCTTTTCGCAAATAGCCGACCCCCGAAAAACACCTCCTTGGGGATCTACGCTATCCCTCAAGGCTCTGCGCTGCCCCCAAAGAGAACACTCCAAAATACAGCTTCAAACTCCACCAAAAATCTCCAATGGGCAAGGGCTGGCCCCTTGCTCAATCTCAGAGCCTGAATCCTCCGAACAAGATCAAACCAAACTCCCCACCAAGTGAACTGCGTCCTCCCTCTCAGGACTGCGCAGTCTCTAGGAGAGAAGCTCCTCCACAAACAAAAACTCGATCCTCCCACCAAAATATTGAAGAGAAAACCTCACCCGAGCAGGCACTCGAAGTCCCCTGGGGCTGAGGGTGAGATCTCCGAACGGAGACACTCGTTGCACTAAACAGTGCTGCAGACAGGCTAAACAGCCAGCGTGCTCAAGAAGTCGAATGACCAGCTCAATATCATAACATCGAATGCTCCAAATGAGGAGGCTCTACTCCTTATATAACGTTGGCCTCTCTCTCTCAAACCCTAGGCCTCTCATCCAACGTAGCCTCCTTGGCCCCCACGCTGCCAACTCAACCTGCACTGTCTCTCCAAGTGTTCACGTGGGCCCCTTCCCTACGTGGTATTTTTGCCCCCCTTGGTTCACTTAAGTTACAACGTTGTGCTACTAGGGAGTGAACTTTTATTTCTAAAGTGAGTTATGTCCCCTCTACTCACCTTTTATTTATAAATAAACTATAGAAGGCAAAATTGAGCAAAATCGAATATTCCAATTAGCCATTGCTAATTAGGAATATTACAAACTGAGTGATGAATCTGATGCTGAGGCATCTAGCGGATTCACAACCCATACTGCTCTTGATGATATAGAACTTTTTGTTATCACAAGTGGGCCACGAGAACATCAAGAATAAAACTTGTGTTCTCGTTTTAGACTTCTAGTTTACTTTTTGCTAGACTTCTTGTTTACTTTTTGCATGAACAATATTCTAAAACTGCCAAACTACTTTAAAGTTTATATATTTTGAATACTTTTTTATCAGATTGTTTTCAATATATGAAATCTGATATGGCCCATGGTTTTGTTGAATTTGATATTCTTATAGTGCTACTAGCCTACTGCCAATGTCTATGATGAATTTCTCACCTTGTTTACTATGTATGGAAGATTGAAGTTGGTTATTTATTGGAAATTTGGCACTCACTTTCATGGTTTATATGTGGAAATGATGTAAATGTTTGAGCAATAATCCTATCATCTATGTGTTTGCAATGTGCATTATGCACTTTGAAAATTGACATGCTTATTTATTTATGTGCATCATATTTATCTTTCAACATGCTTAAAATTGTTATATATATATATATATATATATATATATATATATTTTTTTTTTTTCAAATTTCTATATGTCAAATTTTATGCCGAACTTTATCGGCAAAATTTTCGGTGCCGAACTTTATTCGAATTTCAACGTCGCCGAACTCGAACACGAACACGAACCTGGTGACTTAGCCTGACACGGGCACACGGGACACGATGGACATGCGGATTCGAGTGTCAGAGACAGACAAGGTGACCCCCCGGAACAGGACACATCTGGACAGATTATATATTATTTTATTAAAATATATATATATATATATATATATATATATATATATATATATATATTAAAAATTAGATATTTCGTACACAAATTCATACAAATTCATTGATTCAAACATAGATCTTCATCTAGATGTAAGTTTTACAAAGATACGTCATACAATCATACAAAGTAATAAACATTCATTGATGATCCAATAGGAGAAGGTGATTCTTGAATTCGATAAGGCGAATAGATCCCAGGGCTTTCACCATGGTAGACGACAAATCCAAAAAGTACCCAGTTTCATGTAAGTGACAGGTTGAATCCCAAGTGTGTCCGATTCCCATCTGGTACACGAAGAAGTTCTCGGTTTGTGCATCAGTGGAAAGTGGTACTCTCTAATAAACGATTCTAAACATGAGGATTGACAATATTTTGTTGCAGATTAACAATGAAATTTTGTATTTGTGTTGTTGCTTTACAAGTACTTTGGCTTTCTTGCCTTGTCCTTTTTGTTGCCAACATAGTACTGTTGTTACTACGCATTCATCAACATCATATGTTGGTGCAGTGATGGCTAGTATGAACATCCTTTAAATATTTGTTTCTCCATTTTTTATGCATAAAATTTAAAAGTACACCTACATGAGGTTGTTGGCAAACCATCTTGCTTGGGCAACAATGAAATCTAATCTCATACCTAAAAGAGTGATCACAATTTGTAATTCCTAAATTAGTATAGCAATAAAAGAGGCTCAACATGAGAAGGATAGTAGTCTTCGTTCAAGCTCAGAAGCTCAGCTAGCCTAATAGTGAAAACATCTCTTCATTCCACAGTTCCATGTCACTATACGGTAGCATGAAACATACATGCATAATACCCATATTTCAAGCATTTCCCAAGATGGAAATGCCATGCAGTATGACCAAACATATAGTTTGACCAATGATGTTACTAAGGCATTTCAGAACTTTTTTTTTAGTACCCGAGCTGACCTCAGTGTGCAAGAGGGGCATGGGACTTATAGGAAAATATCACCCTGTCCGTGACAAAACAACAATAAGGGATTGAGTTTTGTAGATTTCATCACCTAGGTAATTGATGGTAATATTAAATTTTTCTTAAAGTAAAAGGATAGAAAATGTAAGATAAATGAAAATGTCAAGTTTTCAGGGTTGGCATGATTGCTGGCATTGGATTTTCTCATGTAACATTATGAGGCTCTGGGATTGGAATTAGTCAAGACCACCAAGCCATGGGATTTTCCATAATGTAATCATTCTATGAGAATTAATATAGACATGGGACTCCTAAAATGTCATTTATGAATATCATTCTTATTGTCTTTCATATTTTCTTAAAAGATATGTTACTTGAAATATATATGTATTTTGTATTTTTTATATAACATGTTTCTCCCATATACCCATTTGGGAGGTCATGTTTTCAAGAATTCCCATTTTAGAATCTTGTACACATTCCAATGTTTTGTGCAGCTTAGTCTTGCATAGTATGTGTACTATATATTTCACAGATCACTCTTTAACTTCCTAACACTTATCTCCCATCCAAAAAGGTCAGAAATCAAGCAGTGAATGATTTCATGCAGTATAGGTCCATGAAGTGTATATACTATATGTAGTGAATTTACATTTCTTCCAAATTTAATCTAAAAATTTGACAATTTTCTGGTGAATTTAGCCTCTTCAGAAGATTTGAAGGTCGAAAATTTACCATGAAAATTGGCATGCTTAGTAACAGAGGTGTCTCTATCAATATTTTAACAAGATCCATGTATACATTATTAATCTAAATTATATGTTCGTAGAGGGTAAAAATTTCTCCTATTTGATAGTGGGATGTCATAATAGATCTTGGAAGCAGACCCATCACTAGAATTGGTCAAGTAATTCATTTCCCACATGAAAAGTCTTGCAACGTGGATAACCTGACCACTGAATTATTTGACATGCTATCAAAACATCTAGATACTTTTTCCGAGAACACAATGTCTAAAATTCAACATGGGTGAATACAGATCCTTCAATAAATGCCACTTTTGTGGCCACAAAACATAGAGGAAGGGCCTCATATGAAACATGAAATCAATGTACAATTTCAGTTTGCAATGTCAGCTACAAAGAATACTTGCTAGGAACTTATTACTTATCATTCAAGCTTTCTTATTTTATTTCTATTATGGTCTTTGTTCATCAAACAAGTTTTCACTGGAAGGAATGTAATGGAAAAAATCACAATCACTAGATATGCACTTCATACCATCAAAACCTAGAAACTGGCCTCCATGTTCCTATAAATTGACATGAAAAAGGCTTGTCATAAGTTAAGATGACACTACCTAATACCAATCCTTCAGTTTAACAACATATATTAGCATAATCTCAATTAAGTTAAGAGCATTTGGTATTCAACAAATATTTCAGTCCCAGTTAGTAGCTCTCCAACCTGTTTGTATCCCACTTAAAAAGAATTCAAACAAGGCTATCAGCTTGTATCAATTCTTTTCATTCGATATAGATCCTTCAATAAATGCCACTTTTGTTGCCATATAACACGGAGGAAGGGCCTCATATGAAACATGAAATCAAGATACAATTTCAGTTTGTAATATCAACTACAAAGAATACTTTCTAGGGACTTACTACTTATCATTCAAGCTCTCTTATTTTATGTCTATTATGGTATTTGTTCATCAAACAAGTTTTCACTGGAAGGAATATAATGGAACAAGAACAATCACTAGAGATGCACTCCATACCATCAAACCCAGAAAGTGGCCTCCATGTTCCTAGAACTTGACATGGAAAAGGCTTGTCATAAGTTAAGTTGACACTACCTAATTTCAATCCTTCAGTTAAACAACATATATTAGCATAATCTCAGTTGGGTTAAGAGAATTTGGTACTCAACCATCATTTCAATCCCAGTTAGTAGCTCTCCAACCTATTTGTATCCCACTTAAAGAGAATTCAAACAAGTTTGTTAGTTTGAATCAATTCATTGCATTTGATATAGATCATTCAATAAATGCCAGTTTTGTGGCCATAGAACATAGAGGAAGGGCCTCATATGAAACATGAAATCAAGATAAAATTTATGTTTACAATGTTAGCTACAAACAATACTTGCTAGGAACTTACTACTTATCATTCAAGCTCTCTTATTTTATGTCTATTATGGTCTTTGTTCATCAAACAAGTTTTCAATGGAAGGAATATAATGGAAAAAATCACAATCACTAGAGATGCACTTCATACCATCAAAACCCAGAAACTGGCCTCCATGTTCCTAGAACTTGACATGGAAAAGGCTTGTCATAAGTTAAGATGACACTACCTAATTCCAATCCTTCAGTTGAACAACATATATTAGCATAATCTCAATTGGGTTAAGAGCATTTGGTACTCAACCAATATTTCAGTCCCAATTAGTAGCTCTCCAACCTGTTTGTATCCCACTTAAAGAGAAGTCAAACAAGGCTGTCAGCTTGTATCAATTCTTTGCATTTGATACAGATCCTTCAATAAATTCCACTTTTGTGGCCATAGAAGATAGAGGAAGGGCCTCATATGAAACATGAAATCAAGATACAATTTCAGTTTGCAATGTCAGCTACAAAGAATACTTGCTAGGAACTTACTACTTATCATTCAAGCTCTCTTATTTTATGTCTATTATGGTATTTTTTCATCAAACAAGTTTTCAGTGGAAGGAATATAATGGAAAAAATCACAATCACTAGAGATGCACTTCATACCATCAAAACCCAGAAACTGGCCTCCATGTTCCTAGAACTTAACACGGAAAAGGCTTGTCATAAGTTAAGCTGACACTACCTAATTTCAATCCTTCAATTGAACAACATATATTAGCATAATCTCAATTGGATTAAGATCATTTGGTACTCAACCAACATTTCAGTCCCAGTTAGTAGCTTTCCAACCTGTTTTTATCCCACTTAAAGAGAAGTCAAACAAGGCTGTCAGCTTGTATCAATTCTTTGCATTTGATCAGCACAGGACCTTTCTAACATCTTGATATGGATCCAAGAAGCAAGAATCCAACAAGGCAAGGCATACAGTAGCCAAAAAGCGAAGGTAAACCACAACTCATTTGTTGATGATACAATTCTGAGCATAAGAAAATAGCTAAAAGATTTCCCTTGACATCTTTTGTGAAGCTTCAGGATCAAAGGTCAGCTTTCAAAAATTGCAGTCTACTTTTGATGTAATAATCCCTTGGTAGTGGTGCATCTTAAGCTAGGCTTTATGTTTTGTTGTTATCATGATAGTTTTGCTAGGAAGAACATGTTTTATTTACATGGTATCACGGTACAACAATTTATTAAAGTGCACCCTTCTTTGGCACACCTTCTCATAGTGATTTAATTTTTTGGTGACTAATTGGTCATTGGAAGGGAATTATGGCCATATTTTAGCATTAACCTTTGTAAATGCATCTTGAGGTTGATTTAATTTTTCAATGGTTAAATGAATCTAATTTATCCAAATTAAGTTTAATAGCTTGGGCACCCTACTTTATTGGGTTTCTTTTCACACTTGCAAAGGGAAGGTGGCACATTACTTAGTCATCTTACTAAATTTGGAACATATCCTTGTAGGGAAAACTTGTGGAGTCACTTCTTACTATTCTTTAAGGTGTATACTTATTTATTCCATGGAGTTTTGGCATTGTCAAACATATATTTCAGTCCCAAACGATATCAAAGCAAAGTCCAGGCATAAATAGTTTTTTGCAAAATAAAAATCATCTTTTGCAGAGATGGTGAATTCTAGTTGACACATTAGCTCTGATCTCCTAATACTAAAGAAAATATGACATAATTCAAGGAAGCACATGGGATCAGTAGAAGAGCCACAATGCACCCCTAAGGTATCACATCTACTTTCTAGAATAAAACTAACCATTGTGAAAATCAGAAAAGGCCCATGTGTAGACCATTTCAGTTATCTACTATTGACAGATCACATCTTAGGCCCACCTAGAACCACCCCATTCCCAAATATTAAAATATGAGAAAAACACGCTCAATATAAGGTGTTAGTCATGTTCCTACTAGAATGAACATTAGATATACTGCAAACAATATATATATATATATTACCGGCTCCATTGACAACTCCAGAAGAATATCCAGGAATCATATAACCTTCATCAGCAGAGAAATTCACTCGATGTGTCACCTCTTCTTTAGATACCTCATAATCAGAACCTGCTATTACAACATTGTGTGTAATTGTTAGTTGGTTTCCCTCATCATGGTGAACTGTGTGACTGATTTTTTGGTCACTTTTCCATGACTCCCCTTCTGTTGATCACTCAATTTTAGAACCAGTAAACACCCTTCCCATTACATGAAACATCGTGATATGATGACTAGCCCCATGAACATCTTCCCTTTCTGTTCCATTAGGAACAAATTCACCTGTTAATCCACGATCAGGAACAAAATCACCTGTTTGTCCCTGATTTTCTATTACTTCAGCCACTAGTTCAACTTCACCTACAATGCTCTTAGTTCTATGGACAGAAACCTCAACCCCGTGTATTTCAGCTTCATGGCTGGCACCCATCCCAATACTTCCACCACTTATTCCTAAACTAAACCCACCTCGTGCTTCAAAAGTAGCATTTCAGCATTTAATGTCCCATCACCTTCATCATTAGTGCTCAAGATTTTTTCTTTCGCAGTGTGTCCAGCATCAGGCTGCAGACATATACTCTGTTCTGCTTGAATGCTGAAATTCAGTTTTGACATCTCATTTACCTCAGCATTCTTATCAATGGGAGAAGGCCCGTGTACATCGTCATAATTACCTACTGGGAAATTCTCTACACTTTCCATAGAATTCTCTTGTAGACTATAATAAAATGTATCCATTGCAACAACAGAAGAGACATGAGCCAAATATATTGTAGAATGACCACCAATTGGTTGCTGATTTCTGAATGCTTCCATGGCACTTTTTTTAGAAGGATTGAGACCATCTACTCCAATATCTATTTCAAGTGTTGCTGAATGGCTGGGACCTGTGTATGAAACATCTCCGCCATAGGATGCTCAATCTATAGCCAAGCTCTCTGTTGTCCGTGTGCACTTTAATGTTCCACCAGAATACTGACTTCAATCATTGACTTCATCGGCATCGCGATTAACCACAGTTCCTTCCACACTATCAACATGCTGGACCGTGATTGCCAGCCTGTCCATTGTTCTTCCTCCTTCATCCATACTGCATTTGTGAGCCTGAGGACCTCGTGACTCATATGATGTTGCATGATCTCCAACTTCACTGCCAGTAGGTTTCCCTAACATTGGATCCATGTCTTCTACAGGATCTTCCAAGGGTGCAGCAATAGCAGGAGTGTTGAAATGTGTCGGAGGTGGCCCTGCAGCTATTTCCAGATTCAAGTACATACCTACATTCGAGTGTTATTTTCCATCAACTGTAGTTGCAGCTTCCTCTACTTCATATCGACCTTCAAAATTTTCGCTATCCCTTGAATCAATAGCATACCATCATCCAATTCCACTCGCTGCACTTACCCCACGAGTAAGTACTAACATTTTTCTCGTCTCTGGAAGATCATTCCCACTAGAAAGAACACGAGATGGACGAGGGGCTGTAACAAATCCCAGAGCCTAACAGTCACTCCACATAAGCTACAATCTAAAATTGTTGTTGAAAGATTATGTTGAGATCCAGATGTGGTAATATTTTTCTTTGTGATTTCTCTCTTTTCAGGCTGTACTGACCTTGAAAACAACAACATGCTTGGGCCTGGCTCACATGTTGGATGAAATTGACCCTAACCTGGACCAACAGAACATTCATTTCTTACTAACTAAGATGAATGCTCTTCAGAGACTACCACCTTTGGGAGCAATCGAGGTTCCCACCCACATAAATTCATCAGCCTTTGTGCTTGATGATGCAACAAATTTTTCATTTTAATTATTTCAGTGAGAAAAATAAGAAGACAACTACAAGTGAAACACGAAAAATCAAGATAATTTGCAACAAAAAGAGAACAAACCTGATAAAAAATGCTCGCAACCTCTTCTCGAGAAAATTCTGCTAAGAGCATATTATCTGCTCTAACACTAGACTCGCTAACAATAACCGGTTGTTGCTCGGCCAGAATACGATCTATTTGTGAGCCCCGACAAAGCTTCATCCTGTCAATGGCAGAACCAGAGATTACAGGAAGGGCCGACAATTATAGAAGTGCTTCACACTGATCATTATAACCTTTAATTAGTGCAGATGGAGGGGTGGGGGAAATTGTCCCAGGGTTTGAGAACAACTATTTCCTTTCCAGGGACATGAAACTCTATGGCCGTATCCAGCTGCTCAGCAAAAGCTTCACTGGCACCTTGCACTTCATCACAAAATAAGTGGAATTGCCGTCAGTTCAGTCTCTATAGCATCCAATTCATCTTTTAGTAGAGATATAGACTGTGGAAGTCAGCCAGTTATGCAATCTAAAATATCCAACCTTAAGAACACTAAATTCAATAAGTTTATGAATGATCCTCTGAAAACACATTCCCAGATTCACATTACATCACCACTATACAACGCTTTAAAGTTTAAACCAAGTGGTTTTACTTTTTAACAAACATCTAAAAGCATGTGAGGCAGTAAATACTAACAGAAGATAAAACTTAAATTCCAGCTAGGCAGTCCATCCAAATGATATTACCCATTATGCATAAAGTTTAAACCAAGTGGTTTTACTTTTTAACAAACATCTAAAAGCATGTGAGGCAGTAAATACTAACAGAAGATAAAACTTAAATTCCAGCTAGGCAGTCCATCCAAATGATATTACCCATTATGCATAAAACAGACCACTCCAACACAATAATTTCTAGATCAATCCACAAGATATTGACGAAAGACAATGAAGGAGGAGGCTTGAGTGTTGAAATTAGCACCGAGCTATATGGAAGTGTCTAAGGTGGAGCAGAACCATTTTTTATATAATATATATTTTATATATTATAATGCATTTATATTTAAAAAAATGCAGGATTCCAAATTAGTTGCAGATAAGAAAATAGACATATTTGTGCTACTTGTTAATAAGATAAGATAATTCTGTTAATATCCAACAAATGAAAACAAATAGGTCAATACAACTGCTAAGTACCAAAATATCGATACACTCATTTCGCCCTTTTCTCCCTGGATTTCTTTTTTTTGAGTTTTCCCACTTACAACTTCGAGATTTGCCTATTTCATCTTGCACATTCATCCATGGAATTGGTGGCTTGGGATTTACTCATGTGAAGTTGGTGGGAGATTAATTAATTTATTGTTGTTGACTCGTTCCTTGTACAATTCTTGTGGAGTTGTAAGTACCTCAAAGATTATTTAATTATTTATTGAGGCAGTTGCACAATGGAGAAAGAGTCCATAACGAATCTTTCTACTTTGAAAAAGTTGGAAGCTTTACCAAGACTTTCTTGAGGAGCACTCCATCTAGTTGATATAGTCCTTTGGGGATGCAGTTGGACCCAAATTCTATGGGTCAGATGGCTTGAAGCTTCCAATATAGAAAACCTAGGAATGAAAACATTCCAAGAAAATCAATATTTTAGAGATTTTCCACATTCCCAAATCTGTGATAATTTGAAAGAGAGGTTGGGGAGGTTCAATCAAGCCAAAAGCCTAAAAACATTATCCCACAAGACCACTACTTACACAATTTGGCAGAATAGAAAGAACGCTTTATTTTTATGAAACAATCCCACCTCCATACAATGATTAGCAGTATGTAGGCCACAAAGTTGCAAGTAGTATTAAGCATGGCACCTTGTCAAATAAATGCATTCAAGGTCTGAACCCTTCATTTCCAAAGGAGTTCCTTTCAGAAATAGCCTCTCTCAGACTATCAATTCTTTTTAAGACAAATTAAGGATATCCCAATCAACAATTTAGTAATTAGGTTCAGATTACAATGAATGTGTTGTGGTTCAAAACTGTTACTATGGAGGTCCTCACCAGCTTCAATCCTTCAATGAGCTTATTTTCAGCCATATCTATCATGGGCCATTATTAATATAAAAAAGTTAAAATTGTATAGCTTTTCATAAAGGTATCAAAGTAACAAAGTAATCCCCATGTCCATGTAAATCCACACATGCAGGGTAAAAGGTGGGCAAACAATAAGGAATGGAACTTAAATTTGAGATTCTTGGAATAATCCCATTATCGTCCCAATTTCCTATCTGTATTTTGGGAAATGACTATTGAAAGCAGAATTAGACTTTCATGCCGACATGAATCATGTTTTCATCTTACTTTCAAGTTTTGGATCTACTTGCAAACAACTGAGAAAGTTAACAAGTCTCAAATATCTGAATCTTGATTTTAATGGTGCATGAGATGTTGCAAACTTGCAAGCATATTTTTATAACCCCGACATTATATCATACTCAAAAATTATGTTTCTTGACCAATTACTAAACAAATTCCACTAGTCAGACATGAATTTTGAGATGCAAAATGCATCAGCAAAAAGTATCTATAATTTAGATCGCGCAACTAAGAACCAAAACAAATTAATTAATTATAAAATTAAATAAAGAGATGAGCTTCAGGGAACCATTTTATGACACAAACTACATTCCACTACCACATAAGATGTAAACATAACCGAAAACACAACCACAACTATTGATCCACACTACCCAGATGGTTCAAACATCTAAGAAAAAAATGCCTACACCTATGTTAGAAGTCACTGAAGATTGCTTGGGGTGAAGAAAATCTGTGAAATGCTGGCATGCACAAGAAACCAAAGATCAACACTACTACACAAAGAAAATCCTACCGTTTTTGTAACCCAAACTCTTGACTCTCTTATGGAACTCTTACAAACAAATCATCCCTCCTGTTGCTACCATTTTAAACATGACTTCCACTCAAACGATGGGGACGTGAACCAGGAATACCAGAGTTATTTCCAATAGCTTTCGAGTCATTGTTGACTAGGAAAAAAAAGCTTATAGCCCTCATTGACATAGACTCAATTCTAATTTTAAACATGATAAATAATGAAAATGTACTTAGTAGGCAATTGTTGTCCACCCAGTGCGAATGATATGTCCATTATAATATTTCTTACCCATATCAAATGAGACTTGAAATTTGCATTGGATGGTAGAAACTTCTAAAACGCTTCCATATAAGGCACATCAACCTGACCAAAGAATTTCATACTGGGCATGTGTATGTGTAGAATCCAATATATAACACACTCATCTATCCCCATTGTTGACAAGATACATAGAGAAAAACTTATCAACTATATACAATCGTTAAGATAAGGCTCCTCTTGAAATAATGTCCAAGAAAAACCAATTTGATACTTTCATTTAACCACTTGCTAATCAATAGTCATAGATTGATAAAATCCAAAATGATTGCATAAAAATCCAAAATGATGATCAATATTTCTCCATGCATAAAAAGCAATAACAAAGAACAATGGACACTAAGTGAGATCACCTTAATAGGATCCTTCCTTGTATCCTCTACCATTCTAAGACATCATGTATTTCTGTTGTTAATGAACCTCAGATCCCAAAGTGTTTAGAATCTATATAATGTTTTTGTTGGATCAGTACTGAGAAAAACAATAAACCCATTCCTTGAAAGAAAAAAATTATTGTACCAATAATAAACTAAGAATGTATGCATGTGTTGGTGAGATAGTGGCAAGGGAAGAAAGTTTGGCATACATAAGACACAATTAGAAACACTGTCATCACCCATCGGGCCTATAAAATAGGGTTCATGACATCATGATCCCTAATCAAATTCCGCATACAAGATCCATGGTCTTTTCTCCTCACAATCTATATCCTCTATTCCCCCACATTGGCCTCCACAATATCTACTACTTTCAATAAGAAACTTAATGAAGCCCTTTTTATCTAAGGTGTGGAATATGATGAGATATTTGCATCAATTTCCTGATATACCACCATCTGTTTGATTATTTCCCTTGTTGCCTCCCAGGGATGGAATCTACATCAAATGGATGTAGAAATTGCTTTCTTACTGGCTCGCTTAAGGAAGAAGTTTATGTAAAACAACCCGAAGGGTTTGAAGTTCTGGATTGAGAGTCACATGTATGTAGGTTGAATAAATCCCTTTATGTTTTGAAGCAAGCCCTAGGGGCTTGGTATGAGAGGATTGACAACTATCTTATGAAGTTGGGATTTACAAGAAGTGAAGTTGATCTGAACCTTTACTTCTAGGTTGAAAATGATAGGCCCTTCATTTTTGTGCTCTATGTGAACGATCTCTTTCTGACAGGTGTAGACCCTCTCATTCATCAATGAAAGAGGGATTTGGCTTCTTCATTCGAGATGAAAGACCTAGGACTGATGCACTACTTCCTAGGCTTGGCAATTTGACAAAAGCCATGTGAGGTTTTCCTTTCTCAAGGAAAATATATTGTGAAGTTGCTTGAAAGATTTGGGATGTTGGACTACAAGTCTTATGAGGAACTGTTGTTGGTTCCGATTTGGGAAATCCTTTCGAGTATCATCAACTCATGGGGGCCTTGATGTTCTTGGTGAACTCTTGTTCTGACATATGCTTTTCAGTCAATACTTTGAGTCAATTATGGTCGAGCCTCATCACATACATTGCATTGCTGCTAAGAATCTTTTGAGATATATCCGAGGCACAATCAACTATGGATTGACATACACTGTTGGGAATTTGAGGCTCCATGGATATATTGATGTTGATTGGGCTGGCAGTGTGGTGGATTGTAACAGGCTAACAACACATCTGGATGTTGCTTCTCACTAGGTTCTGCTTCAATATCCTAGATGAGAAGAAGCAAAAATTGGTTGCTTTGAGCACCGTTGGGGCCAAATACATTGCAGCTAGTATAGCTTGTTGTGAAGTTGTTTGGTTGAGGAAGCTCTTTAGTGAGTTTTTTGAGCATGTGTTGGATACCACCGTGATATTCTGCGACAACCAAAGTGGGATTCTCCTTTCAGAGAATTCCATGTTCCACGACCACTCTAAGCATATTGATATCAGGTACCGCTTTATCTGAGATATGGTACAATGGGGAGCAGTAAGGCTCCATCACATTGGAACTTACGATCAGATCATAGATATTCTCACAAATCCCTTGGGGAAGGTCAAATTCTTAACCTTCCGTGAGAGACTTGGAGTCGTGGAAAGACCCTCCTATGAGGGTCCCGCATGAGTTGGACATTGAGCTCTAGGAGCTCCGGGGGGCTTGGGGGTACTTCGTGAAGCTATGAGCAACCATAAGGTGAATGGTTCACCTTTCCCTAGTGGTGCGATGTGTATAGGGTGAGTGGTTCACCTTCCCCTGTGATACCCCTTTTTTTGGTTGATATATGAGCAGGATGAGTGGTTCACCTTCTCCTTGTGATGCTCCAACAAACATCATACCCATGTAGTCTGAGACTCATGGGAAGTACCTCTCATTTGGCCAATGAGTTGGGAAATTAGGATAGAGACCATAGCACTACCGATGGACGCATCGTGTACTGTCGTACACCCTATGCTAGGATGTATGGTGTTCAAAAACTTGATCTGGGATCAAGTCTGATTGAGGTTTTACCTCTAGACTGACTTTGGGTCAGTGGAGAGTGGCAAGGTCTTGTGACTCACTCTCAATCAATTCTTCTTCATTATTTCTTCATAGTTCAACAGAGCAGTGCAGGGATAACAGAGATGGTACAGGTTGACAGATGGATTGGCAGGTGGATTTCTCCCTAGTTGAAAGAGAGTGTTAAAATTGGAAATTGGGGCCAAACTCTGCCTTGGACAACTCATATTATGGAGATGATATATTTATTGGATTCCTCTTTCCGAGAGGTGCAATATTGATCTAAAGATCATCTTGTTTGGATGAGCAGAAGTGTGATTTTGAATTTATTTTCTCACACATGTGGAAATTGTCAAGGTCTACCGGAATCTAATGTAGGCTCCTGAAGCCCCAATAGATGTGTATCCACCCTCAAAGAATTGTATAAATAAGAGAGACCCTCCCCTAATTTGGACATCATCTCATTACACAGCATTCTCTCTCCTCTCTTGATTGGGTCGTACAACAAGGAGAAGCTCTCCCTCACGTGTGAAATCAGAAGACTAAAAAATGCAGGAGGACTTCAGGACTGTTTTTAGGGCTGATTGCAGGAGCGTTGACCAGCGTTTACCGAGGGTCAACACCTCTCTTTTGACTGTGGTTTTAGGTAGTTCATCTAATTTCTTGAGGCCACATTGGCTGGCACATATCCCGAAGCATTTGGAGAAGTTTGACCAAAGTTGACTTCAGCGTTGACTTCTATTTTGACCGCAGAAATTATAGCAACGTTGACTGGGTTTGACTTCCATGTTTTGGGCTAACTTTCTCTCTCCTGGAAGACCGAATTTGTTTGTTGTTGACCGAGCTGCATGGAGGAGGATTTATTACTGATTTGACCAGCGTTGTCTTTCTGGTTAGGGCTTCTAGTTAACTGCTATTTATTGTTGATATCATTATGTCAGAGTTGATTTGACAGTGTTGGGCATGTAAAATTGTATTTTGTACTCTCTCTCTCTACTAAATTATTGAAGAATAATAAAAAGAATTTGATCAAAGGGTTTTCCCCACATTGGGGTTTTTCCTTGGCATCCGCCAAATAATGTGTCTTGTCTTGGCTTGTCTTATGCTTATTGTTTATGTTCTATCTGCATTTACTATCAATGTTAATGTGATTGCTAATCTGGAAATTGATATTGGGCTAATAAGGAAAATTGAAGTTAATTGCACTTAAGCATAGAACATACCATTGTTATCTAAAATTAACACCACTACTTGGAAAGCAGGAAAACATCCACCATAAATATCAAATTAGAATAAAATGAGCTTTTAAAACTTAAAGAAAAAATGAAAAACCCCCTAGTATAAAGCACTAAATAAGTAAGCCATATAATCAGGATCAAGATTCACTAATTAAAGAAGATAAGCAAATTAACTGACAGAAATATTAGAAAACATTTAATTCTAAACATTTAACTTTATAATCTACCTAGGTTAAAAATAGCACAAACCTAGAACAATTCCATTCACAGTTGGGAAAAAATGTCAAGTTTTCAGAGTACTGCTAGAGACCAAAATTCAGCTCAACCCTGCTGCTGAAGCGAAGTCTGACTCCCTGATGGCAATTCAAAGTCAGAAACAACAAACCTGCAAGGCCTTGTTGCTGAAGCGAAGTCTGACTCCCTAATGACAAGTCAAACTCAAGAACAAAAAACCTGCAAGTACTCATGGGTGACAACCTGACCTGCAAGTAACTTGCAGGTTATTCACTACCTAACAAATCCAACTTGTGGGAAGAGCGTGAAATCACCCACATCAAACTAAACACCAAAAAGGAGATGAAAAACCCTCATTTGTGACTAATTTTTCTTGCTAAGTTGTTGCAAGGTCTCAGTCCAACTCTTGCACTCCAGCCTCACCAGGTCCTTTGCCAAGCTGAATTTTTCAGCGTTGATTCCATTATACCACACAAATATATTATGTGCATGGAATGTATTCCACTTAAATTTCAAAAATATTTTCAATCTCTTGCATATTCGTGAGATTATCGATCTCATCAGAAGCATTCCAAATGCCTTTAAAAAAAGAATTCCACCCAATTCCCCTAAAATGCCTTGTAAACAAGAAACTGGATTAGTATTAAGAACATCACACATATTACAGACCAACAAGTTTCTTCAAGAGACACTTTCTAAGGCCATGCACTATTTATGAGGCCTCTACTCGCATTGATTAGCATGTTATCCCCTTCCTATGGAGAGCACAATGTAAGGCTCATAGACCTCTGTTTTAAATTTAAATCGTATTAAGAATATACAAATATCTTCCTTTAATTTCCAGTTTACATATGTAATTTGTAGCTATTTTTGTTGCGAATTGATGTGGTATTTTGAGGAAATTTCTTCCTGTTGAATCACAGTGATCTTATTTTTGTGTTAATAGAAATAAATTTTGGGAAAAACAGTTTTTGAAAAAAGTTTGGAGATCATTCCATCATAATTTAAGCAATCGAACCGCAAAAAAGGGGAAAACAAAGGGGATTGCAGTCGACTAGGGTTCAAGCCCATGGGAAATAAAAACATAATGAAAATTAATTGGTTTGCATGGAACCTGTTATGGCCCAAAAACAAAAACCGTAAAGAGTCAATTCTCAGGAAATTAATGACAGAAAAGAAATAAATCGAATACTGACCGCGAAATGGGCGAGATTGAAAATGGTCCAAGCTGTGTCAGCAGTGCATCCGAATAGAGAGAATACGATGATCCTTGTGAAGAAGAGTATCAGAATTTAGGTCGTCCACACGCCGGGATACATAAACCATGATGTGTTCTTGTTCAAATCCGACAAAGGCACCGCTGCACGTATAGGTTCCCCATCCCCATGTCTGGGAAGCTCAAGCCGCCTTCCGCCATAGATGAATTGATCGAATGACAAATGATATCCCACTTTTCCCTCTTTCTCTCTTCTCGGAATGATACACAACCCCTCCTTCCGATTTAACCAATCTAAAGCATATGCATTGCGTGGTTTGGAACTAATTTTAGTAAATATAAAGATAGCAATGACGATGCATGTTCTTTAGCTTTTAGCTATTTTGAGTACCATTTTAATCAGTATAAAATGAAACTAGAGTACCATTCTTAGCTTAAAATGAAATTATTGAAATTATTTTTTATACCTCTATAGCATCTCGTTATAAGGATTCAAAATCAGATTCCCTAAGTTTTTCTTTTCAAATCTTTAAGATTTTAGTGGATAAGCTATGTTTCTTACAAACAAAGCAATAAAGTAAATGGAGGTCCTTTAAAAAATGAGGGTTTATATGTTCAAGCCATCCTTTAAGTTTACTTGTGTTTTATCAAACATGAAAGAACGTTGTGATATTCATAATCAACACATGTCAAGATACTCCCAATTTATGTGATATCAAAGCAAAGGATGAGATGTAAAGGGACTTATTCACCATCTTCACACATGTTAGAATTAACTCTTAATTGGCATTTTGAATCCTTTGTGTCACATATCAGGACTCAAGTGGGATAATGGAGCAGTTTGTGAGTGGTCTTGGTGACATAGTTTGATGGCAATTAGGTTTAAACCTATATTCCTTCTTGGTAAGAACTTCTCAATGTCTATGGCTTTTTCTTTAGAACTTTTATCTTATGGTAAATGTTTTGATGGTTTTTCGATACCCTATCAATGTTTTATTTTGGAGAATCCTATATTTTTCGTGATGTCTAGGTTCTAGGTGTTTGTGGCCTCGGGATTCTTTTGGGTTGTTTGGACTAGTTGTTGGACTCTACATACCATACCTTGCCTACCCTACTCTATCCCCCTAGCACAATTCTTGTTTGCAAGTACACCCTAAAGAAATATATCAATTATTTTATAGGACTCTCATTTTTGGGCACTTCGTAGTTCCCTCCGAATTGGGAAATATCTCCTAAAGATGCACTAAAGTGAAACCCAGGAATTTAATAGAGAGCTCTATAGACATGATGAATCTATCAAAAAAAATAGAATCTCAATTTTCTTAGTAACCACCAAGGTTTGTGAAAATGAACATCAATGTATTTATCAACATGCTTTGGTCATGGACACCCTAGTTTAACAAAAGTAACAAATAAAAATGTTGGAAATAGAATATTTTCATGCTAAGAAACATGGTTTTCAATAATGATAAAGGATCAAACTTAGCTTCGTCTAACCACATAATGCTAGTTAATTTAGATCAATAAGACCTCAACAAAGAAAACAAAACACATCAAATAACGAAAGACATGGACCTAGGCAATAAAAATTCCCACCCTACCAATAGTAAACAAAATGAAGCCATCAAAAAACACATATTTCATTAGTTTCCATGCTTTGTAAATTAATATTAGGAATCACTTTAGAGTGTCTACTAGCAAGAAATAATTATTCGGGTCTAAAATGGGGAGAATTGATTGTTATCATCCCCACCTAAATTCAACTCCCACAAGTGAGATGTTGAGCTCCTAACAAGTATATTGTTAGAATGGCCTTGAACCCCATGTTGCAGAGCCTAGAGCTTTTAATAAATATAGTTTACTTCGGGTATCATTCTCAAAATGAGAAGAAGTACCTAGTGAGTTTCTTGGGGATATGTATTACATAGCATAGTACAACAAATGATGATTTTGAATTTTTTTTTTGACATATTTTGTTTACTTGCATTGCAATTATTATTCAATGATGATAAGTGTGTTGAAAAGAATTGCATGAATTCCATGATAGCAAATAGAGACACTTTTGGAAGTTGAAACGTCGAGAAAAAATGGACTCTGTAGGATGCTCTAGGGTTTCTCTCTCTGATTTTTTGTTTGGCATTGTCATTGGTTAAGAGTATGCGACATACAAGGATGGAAGGAAAAGGTTTGTAGTTGACAAGCCCACTACACTCCATGGCAATGGACAATGGATGCTTTGGTTTTGTTTCTCTGAAGAACGAGTAGCGCTCTGCTAGATTTTTCTCTTAGACTCCACAGATGAGCAATGGCTCTGCCTCATTAAATATTCCTTCATTTGGGCTCTAGTCATGCTAGGTGTCATGGTACAAAATTTTTACATTTGTTCCAAAGTTCGTTTGTCTGACAGGGGTTCATTAAGCCTAGGGAGCTTGCAATGGGAAAGCTCTATACTGGGGTCTAGGGTCTAAACTTTGTTTTCTCTCTGTCACGTGCTTATTCATTTTCCCCACCATATTTATTATGGATTCCATGGTAATCCCCCACTCCCCAAACTATGGTATGTATGAAAGGTAAAATGAAATGGACAAACGAAATTTTTAGATATTCATAAAAAATATCAATGGGAAGTCTTCCCTATTCTAGTCCGGGGATTCAGAATTGGTGGAAATTTTGTAACAACACATCAAGAACAAAATGGGCATCTCTGCAATGTCTCAATGTATGTTATTTGGAGGGAAGATAATGTGGGACTCCAACCATATGATGGAATGTGACATTTCAAGGAAATCTACCATTATTCTAAATTTGAGGTTGCGTGGAGGAGCTTTGAGCATCAAAAACCCTAGTGGATTTTCCTCTTTTAAGTATGCAATGCAAGGGAAGAATTTTATAATCTCCATTTTATGGGATGCCTTAACTAGAATTTTATAGGATGGCTTAACTATAAAAAAATTTATAGTCTCCATTATAGGATGGCTTAACTATGAGATGAAATTGTGAATCTGACAATGAGAGGCCTATAATGGACTTAGATTTCTCTTTCCTTTTTAGCCAATTAACTAATAATTTAGGGTCTTCAGGTGTTGGCTTTGTTCCTTTTAGTAAACCCCAAAAATTTTTATGCATTCAATTCATTTTGCATTTTACCTCAAGCCCTAGCTCTAGGATCAAGTTTTGCATAGGTGTTCCCAAGACTAGAACCTAGTAGGATCAATTTGACCCATCGAAGTAAAAACTCTTGTTTGATCCTATCCCCTCACATTTTCTAGGATAGGAATATCATTGGTTGCTAAATTCCATCCCCGAACCTAGGCTGGGTCCACTTGGCTCCGTGTGGTCCCATTTGGTGTCATAGGCCTTTCATCATGGACCATTTGGGAATCCAAGTTCCCAAAGGATTTTAGGGATTAAGAACTTCCTTCATAAGTCTTATTATTCTCCCTCAACCCTTC
>CM076570.1:725885043-726140125 GCA_034641835.2 Pinus albicaulis | reverse complement strand
TTCTTTCTTTCTTTCTGTAGTTTTCTCAATCATACATGATTTTACCAATCAGATCTCATTTAAGCTTAAAATTTTGTTCTTGGGAGGTCATTCACTGATATTTTGTAGGACATGGATGATGGCTCGTTATGTATAATTGAAAACGAAACTATATTGTCTTCAAAGGATATTTATTGAATAATATATAAATATTGATTGACCCCAATAAAGGAAATGACCTATATGATAGTGTTAGACAATACATAGGTTGTCTGCCTGTATTCATGATGAAATTGTGGTCCTAATGGCCCTTTCTTCAGAAATGACTCACATTTAGTGGGTTGTTATAACCAACATAGGTGGCTGTTCGGTGGGCTTGTGGTGCCATGCTTTTATGGGATTAGGTTCAACTAATCTACTAGATATTTAAGGCTTTGCCTCAAATGTAATATATTCAAAGTTAATTTAAAGCTTTGATTTCTTCCACAGCAGGTTCTGCAGGGATGAAGGAATTTCTTGCCCCCCCACAATAGATGGTCAACGGATTTGTACCCATGGAAGGTGCCGAAGAGGCCAATTTGGCCCCTACAGATCTTGAGCAGCTCCCCGTCATATCTGAACTTAACAGAACGGGATTCGGTTCAGAAATTTGAGCTGATGAAATTAATGCAATACAATACAGACAAAAGCCTGTTTACTCACCCACTATGTTTTGAACCTAGAATTGAAACAACAAATATATAATATGAAGAAAAATAACTTATTTTATAATGTTGGATGCTTTTCCTTGCTAAGCGAGTTCGGCAAATTGGGATTTGATCGTGTCCTTACAGGACACGATCGGATTCGGTCAAATGGACACGAATCTGTACGAATCATGTCCGATTCGACCGATTTGGGACACGTGGAGGGTGGAGGACGAATCCGGTTTCATAGTTGTGCTAAACAACACTTGCAGACTCGGCTAAATAGTTCAAGCGTGCTATAGTCTATCAGACAAAAAATTAGTGATTGAATGAATGAGGAATGAGCTGCTCTCATCCTCTTTTACCTAAGTCGAGCCCCTAACGTTCCCTTGGGCCTAGCTTGACTACGCTTCCCCTTTGCTAGCTTATCCCTGCGTTGCCATTGCACTGCTGCCTCTCCCACGCTGCCACTGCGCTGCCACGCTGCCACTAGGGCGCTGTCTCCTTCGAGTGGCTGGCCTCATGGGCCCCACTTCAGCTTTAGTATCTGCCTTAATGACTTTAGGAAAGTGAATTAACTATATGGTTTATTTGTGGGTCCCCTCACCCACATTATTCCTGCTGAACATTAGAAAAGACAAAAATTAACAAAATTTAATATTCCAATTAGCTAATTGCTAATTTGGAATATTACAATTCTCCCCGCCAAAACGTTGCTTTTCCTCAAGCAACTGCACGGATGGATGCTGCAGGATCTTCTCCCTCTCCCAAGTAGCATCTTCATCTGGGAGGTTCCTCCACCTGATCAAATACTTCTTCACTACCCTGCTCCTCAAATGTCTCTCCTGGGTATCTAAGATGGCCTCCGGCTGTACCACCAGATGCCCCTCATCATCAATAGGCGGGAGTTCCGTGGTTGTAGTCACCTGTGGCCCCAATGCCTTCTTGAGGCATGAAACATGGAAGATGTTGTGTATCCGGCTCCCTTGTGGCAGTTCCAACTCATATGCCACCTCTCCAACCCGCAGGGTCACCTTGTATAGCCCATAAAAGCGTGGCTTGAGCTTTTCAGCTCCCTTCTGCTTTTGCGTGGACTGCTTGTACAGATGAAGACGGAGGTACACCAAGTCACCCACTTCAAATTGCCTCTCCACGCGACCTCTATCTGCGTACATCTTCTGCTAGTTTTGGGTTGTGGCCAAGTTATCCTTGAGAGCCCGGAGTATGTCTTGGCTTTCTTGGATCCAGTGTTTGGCCCTGGGGGCCTTGCTAGTTCCAAACATCACATCGGCAAAAATCAGAGCATTATAACCATACAAAGAATAAAAGGGAGACATACCGATCGACATGTGGAAAGTCGTGTTGTAGCAGTATTCCCCCAAGTGAAGCTACCGTAGCCAAGCCTTCTGTTGCCCTGTGACATCGTTCCTCATGTAGCCCTCCGGCCACTTGTTCACGATCTCGGTTTTCCCATCTGTCTGTGGGTGGTAGCTGGTGTTGAGTGTCAACACTGTGCCCACCAAACGGAACAACTCCTGTCAAAAACCTCCCATGAATTGGCTGTCCCTGTCACTAACTATGGTCTTTGGAAGACCATGGAGTTTGAAGATGTCCCTGAAAAATAGCTCGGCTACTTGTGAAGCAGTGTACCGAGCTGAAATGGTGAAGAAATGGGCATACTTCGTTAACTGGTCAACCACCACGAAGATGCAACCCTTGCCCTGTACCATGGGCAATCTCGCGATGAAGTCCATAGAAATTCTTTCCCACTTCCCTTTCGGAATAGGAAGCGGCTGCAACAACCCCGCTGAATGGTTCAGCTCCCCCTTGTTGTTTTGGCAAACTACACACTCCAATACATGTCGGAGTACGTCCTCCTTGAGGCCCTTCCAAGAGAACCTCTCTCTAATGGCTCAGTATGTCTTGGTGAATCCCTGGTGGACTGAAAGCGGTGAGTCATGGGATGCATGCAAAATCTTCTCGCTTATCTGGGAGTTGCTTGTCAAAAAGATCCAGTCACGGTAGTAGATGACCTCATCCATCACCCTATACCGGTCATCAGTCACCTCCCCATCCAGCACCTTGCAGGCAAACCTGTCTGTGGAGTACTCCACCAACAGTTGAGCCCTCCAATCTGCGTTAATGCTCATCAAGGATAGAGACGCTGGTCTTCGGGACAACGCATCTGCTACTATGTTGTTCTTCCCCTTGACATACTCGATGTAAAAATCCTATGCCTGGATCTTGCTGACCCACTTCTGCTGCGTCTCCTGCAACTGCTTCTGCTCGAGGATCAATCGAAGGCTGTTGTGATCTATCCTCACTCGGAACCTGTTCCCCACAAGATACTGCCAAAACTTGGCCAATGCATGCATGATGACAAGCATCTCCTTGTCATAGATGGGGTATAGTCACTCATGCGACAGTAGCTTCCGACTCTTGAAAGCTATGGGGTGACCCCCCTGCATCAGTACTGCGCCTACCCCTTCCCCTAAAGCATCACACTCCAACACAAAGGACTGTGTGAATTTTGTTAGGGCCTATGAAACCAGATTCGTTACTTAGCCCTGTGGTGTCCCGAATTGGTCGAATCAGACACAATTCGGTGGGACACATGTCCTCTGGTCGTGTTCAATTGTGTCCCATCAGGAGACCATTGTGTCCCGGTTGTGTCCCATCAGGACACCATCGTGTCCTGATTGTGTCCCATCCGAACACCATGTGCCCTGATTTTGGGACACCTGTCCGACTTTTATGAGTGCCACGTGGCCCATAAATGGTCGTTTTGGCGCATTTCAACTTGAATGTAGGTGCATTTCAACTTGACATTCAAGTCTCTCTTGATGTGGGTTTGTTGTGGGTGTGTGGGAGCGAAGAGCAAAGGGCAGTAGGGAAGGGGCAAAGGAAGGGGAAGAATGGCTCTATTTTTTTTGCATTTTTATTACAATAGTTTGCATGTGCATTTTTTTTTTTTACAAATTTGTGCATTTTTTCTTTATTTTCTTACATCATTCATGGCTCAATCAAGGGCATGTAGAAATTTCTGAATCTTTGCACTTTACTTAGGAATTATCACTGTTAATCTGGTTATGCTCCTCCTACTTAGACAAGTTTTTAACTGAATAAATTCAAGTTAAAATCGAAGCAAAACACATAACAGATCTCTACCAATCCAGATCTAGAACAAGTACATGCACACATAGACAAAGTGACAGTTATTTTTGGACAAATAGTCCCCGGAAAAAACCAATGCAGGAAAACCGGTCTCTGGCTACTGGAGGGTTTTATTATTAAGAATTTTTTTGAATACACAAATCTGGGTTCCAGATCTGGAAAACCCGATAGAGAATATACTAGATCTACAGCTCACTGGCTGATCTAGGGCCAAAATAATGACTGATCCACACCCTCAAACGAGATTTACAGAACTAAGCCAAGATTAGGGCCTAGAAACCCCAGTGCTGCCCCTGAAAGCCTTTGCGTTAGCCTTTGAAGCACCTCAAACCCTCAGCGCTGCTCTGGAAGGGACTGCGTTACCCCAGACTATTTGATGTAGTCTCTACGCTGCCCTTGAGGGTATCTGCGTAAACCTCTGAGGGTTTTCTGATGAAAATCACGCTGTCCTTGGAGGTACTGCGCTATCCTTGCTGCTGCTGCTGCTCTCCTCTTCTGCGCTGTCCTTGAGCTGATCTTTGCCTCTTGTGTATTCTAGACCCCGGGATTAGATCATCCCCTTGACCTAAATTCCCCTCTCTGTAGCTGAAACACTTCTGAGTATTCTTAGCAAACCCTGCCCTAGAATCTTAGCTTAGCTTCAGTGCTTTGCCTCTGTGTGTCTTTACAAATGACTCCAAGCCTTTCCTTTATACTTTTCTCGTTGACAAATCAATGACCATGATCAAATCTTGAATCAATGGCTAAGATTAAACGAAAGCTTGATCTGTGTGACTTAAGACAATTTCATCACATGTTTTATTAAATTCACTTCAATTATTTAAGTTTCCTATGTTTTAACTTAGGAAATACATTAAAATAATTAATTAATTTAATATCTCCTAAACCAGACGAAATTTCCCAAATCAATTTCTGGGTGTTGTAGATCAAGTGTACTCTAGTCCCTCCACAAAATTTGGGAGCTAGAGCACAATCGATGCTACCCCAAATACACAAAATCTCAACACTCCCTCTTAGCATCAAGGGTATGCTCTAGCAATACATCACACTAATGCATTACATGATTTTGGGCACTGGTTCTGTGTTGTTGATGCTTGGCCTGCTGCCACTCAACTCTGCACTGCTGCTGCCATTCTGTATTGCTGCCCATGACTCTGCCATTGCCATTGCAACTTCTGTACTGCAGCTCCCTCTCAATATGCTGCACTTGTGCTGCTCATAGCATTGCCACTGCTGATCTGTTGCACTGCAGCTTCAGTTGTTGAGAGAAACAACTGAATCTCCTGCCCAATCTTTGACAGACAAGTCAGATGGGCTACATCCTCATCACTGAAGCTCCATATGCTACAGATCTATGCTGGCATTTAAGGAACGATGCATAGCTACAACTCTGCCTACGTAATCAGACTCCTTCTGCACTACTGAAGTCACACCAGCCCCTTGTGTTGAAATCTATCACGCTGCTGCTGCACTGCGTTGTCCCTATGAAGCCTTCTGTGCTGTTGCAGCTCTGCACTGCGTAAGCAGTTCTGCTCTGCGCTGCTGAAGTCACATCAGCCTCTGCTGCTGCCTTGCTTTGCACTGCTCCTCCTAGTCGTCAGATCTGCCTTTGCTTCTGCTTCATCTGTGATCTATGCACCCACTGCTCCACTTGTCACGCTACTGTCTTAATACTGCCGTAGCTCGCTTGTGATCCAGGAGATGAGCTGCTCAAGGATCCCACCTTCTTCTATGTAGCTCCTCTACATGTCCATGTCACCCCACCTCCGTGGTTCATGAGAACTCATGGCTGCATCATCTCCTGACCCATCATCTGCCACAGCTGCTTTGGAAGAAGATGCTTCCTTGTCCCTTTTCTTCTCAGGACAATTGCTGGCAAAATGTTCCATTTCACCACACTAGAAGCACTTGATCTTTGAAAGATCCTTCTTCTTCTTTGGCTGCTTCATTGATGCCAAGGCTGCATCTTCCTCATCTTCCTTCTTCAATTTGCTCAATGCAGGGCTGTGCTGCCGCTTGGTGAATCTGTGGAGTTCTTGACGCAGAATTGACCACAAGTTGTCCCAATCTGGGAGGTCCGCTCTGCCCAAGATACTTTGGACAAAGGTTTCCCACCCTTCCGTGACTGCATTGAGGGCAGTCCTGACTATCACAACATCATCCACTGTTGCACCCGTTGCAGTCAGCTGATCTCTGATTGACTGCAATTTGAAGAGAAAATGCTCCATGTCATCTCCCTTGGTCATCATGAATGACCTCATCTGAGTCTCCAACAACATCTTTCTTTGGACAGACTTTCCCTCATACAGGGAAGTCAAGGCCTTCCACATCTTGTTAGCTGTCTTCTTCTCAGCTACGTGTGGTACAATATGGTCCTTGATACCATCCATAATCAGTGGCTTGGCATGCCCAATAGCCTCCTTATGCTTCCGAAGGAGATCTGGATGTGTCGGTGTGGCCAGAGTTTGCTCTGCATGGTGTCTAAGATTGTATGCCTCAAGGACTATCATGATCCTTGCCTTCCAAACTGAAAAATTTGAGAGGCCATCTAGCCTATTCTGATCACGCAGTGCATGAGGAGCCATCTACTCAGAATGTGTTGGAACTTCCTTTTCTCTTTGCTAGAGAAATGGATCTAAGGCCCTTGGTGAAATAGGTACCTTCTGCTTCCTCTGACAACTGATTTCCCTCTTTGGAAATCTACCAAATCAATTATGATTCAACTTCTTCTTTGATCCTCTGATCAAACTGCAAGTTTCTTTTGGCTAGAAACTCTCTGAGAAGCTGATCTCCTCCCGCTTTGATTTGTTGGGAAAAGGTACAATGAGGTGCTCAGAAAGATGGCACCTTGGCCTGCACAAGACAGCCTGAAATATCTCAACAATCCCAAACAGAAACTTTGCTGCTCCGCTGCTTTGCGTGGCTCCTCCTCTACGCTGCCAGTGCTGGAAGCCTGGAACTGCTGCGGTTCGCTGGAAATGAACTGCATGTTGATCCTGATTCGTTGCTCAGAAAATTCTGGGAATTAGACACCAGACTCCCCTCAACAAACCCACAAAAACCCGCGAAGGGTTTCCATAAATCGTGACCCCAGAAATTTGCCCCCTTGGGCTTGGCACGCTGCTCTGCTGGGCAATCTGGTTTTCTGGCTGAACTGCTGGAAGATGCTATCGGAAATCTGCCCAAAACCCCTGGTAGGAGGTGCCTAGCCTCCCCTCCAAACTCTAGACTAAAAAATGCTCTCACTCCCTCTCTCCCAATGCTGCTCCTGAACTGGACTGTGTATCTCTTCTGTTACTTGCGGGCCTCTACGCTGTCCTGGAGGGACTGTGTATGCCTGGATGTTTACCTGCAAATCTTCTCTCAATACCGGATGGAACTGCTCTCCTGAGCGGGCACTCGAAGTCCCCTGAGGTAGAGGTTGAGATCTCCGCTCAGAAATCTCTGTGCTAAACAACTCAAGCGTGTTACAGTCTATCAGACATAAAATCAGTGATTGAATGAATGAGGAATGAGCTGCTGTCATCCTCTTTTACCTAGGCTGAGCCCCCAACGTTCCCTTGGGCCGACCTTGATTGCGCTGCCCCTCTGCCAACCTATCCCTGTGCTGCCACTGCGCTGCCTACGCTGCTGCCTCTCCCACGCTGCCACTAGGACGCTGTCTCCTTCGAGTGGCTGGCCTCATGGGCCCCAGTTCAGCGTTAATATCTGCCTTTGTGACTTTAGGAAAGTGAATTAATTATATGGTTTATTTGTGAGTCCCCTCACCCACATTATTCCTGCTGAACATTAGGGCAAAAATTAACAAAATTTAATATTCCAATTAGCTAATTGCTAATTTGGAATATTACATATTATTATTGCATCTCTCCTCACAAGTGCGACACATTTCTCTTCATTAAGAATTCTTGCAATTTCCATCTCTTCAATGATTTCATTGTGGTGTTTCTTTGTTTTCCACCTCCTCTCATTTCATAGCGTTTGTATCATCTGACCATAAGTAGTTTGCAACATGATTCCAGCCTCATGTCCATTACTACACCATAGACACTATTTCTACATCTCTGGGTTGCCTCAGCCTTTGAATCTAAAGGCACTGGGCAGTCAAATCATCTATCTGACAATGCAAGTATTTGTTCTTACTTTTGATGGTCTATTCAAAGTTTGAAACCCTACAAAGGGCATAATCCATATAATCAAATTCTTTGCATCAAACGGCATTTGCTTACATATGTTAGCTGCAGTCGACATAAGAGTGGAGAAAAAATCTAGGCGTGGAATCATCACCATAGGGGCCTAGAGCCGTCAGATGATGACAAGTAGTTGGAGGTTCATGGGAAATATTCTTGATCTCATCAATAACCGAGTCCTCACATATAAGTAGGCCTCTCATTGTCACGAGAAGACCTGCAAATATCACGACTTCATTTTCAAGCATAACAACGGTCATGGACACTGCATTGAAGAGTACATAGTGAAATAGTGAAACCCAGGTCGGGCTTCTTTCTATAATCCACTGAATCCTCTCCTTATCCATATCCAAGGGAGAGACAAAAGACGTCCACATATGAAAAATTTAGCTGAATATTGCCCTTGTGGGTGTCAGATGTAGTTCCAACATCTCGGCACCGACTTGCACTATCCAATGTTGACTGACATGCTTCATCCAACGTTGATGGCCGTGTTTGAATTGCCCATAAGCTTCTTCATCACTTATCATCACTTATTTCTTCTTGGACATTCTCTGATGTTGTGTGACAAGTGCTAAACTGTTGTTTTTGTATTTTCTTCTCTCATCGCTTAATGGAAGGAATCCCTCTTCATTGCTGATTGATTGGGATTCCTCATTCTGCAATTTTAACAAATATGCCGCAGATTGCATTACAATTCGTCATTGTTAAAAAAACTTTTACACTACATCTAACTTAGTTGTAACATCAATTATTCAAGGAGAGGCAGGAAAATTATTCTCGAGACAGAAAATTGATGGAGTTTTCGAGTACCGCCTGCAATAGAATCTGAACCAGGCTAACATTTTTTTTTTTGCGTTTTAAACTTTTAAGTTTTCATATTTCTCTACTCACAATTCTTTGTTTCTTCCACTGGAGTGTGTTTTGACATTTGTAAACAAAAATGCTTCCAAACGTCAAGCAACAATAAGAACTTCCACGCCTTCTCCTTAAGCATAAACTCGGACAGAGAAATAAACTTGGAGATAAGGGCCCCTGAAATACTTTAACATGGATCTGTTAATCATATTAATAATCATCACTTATATATTGATACATTACTGTACTTTAATATACTATTAATTCATTAATGCTGTACATTAAACGGACTATTGAAAGGGCCATAGTCCATCTTTTATATGTTTTGGAGGGTCTTTTTGGACATATTTCTCTAGTTTAATTATCTTATCTTATCTAGTTTAATTTGTTTAGAATTCACAGGGATTTGTTGGAATGAGAAGATCGAGTTTTAAACTCCAAAATCTGAGAGCCCAATGGTTTTCTAGGGCGTTGAATCCACATATATATATATATATATATATATATATATTCAAAAACCTATTTTAAACAATAAAAATTAAGATTTTACTAAAAAAAAGTTTCACCACATTCCAGCCAAAAACTCCTCCATAAGTATAATAGTTAGACAACGCCATTAAAAGGAAACATACTCTGTTAAAATAATACTCTGTTAAAATTCAGAAGTCAACATACCTGTTTTGTGCTGCAGTGAATTTTGGTCACGTATTTATGCTGTATGGAATTCTGGGCAGATAACATAACTGTATGACTTATTTTTTACTAGAAAATATTTTTCGACTTCATTTTCACTCTCAAATGTTTTTTACCATTGTTTGGGTTGGCGAAACAAAGAGTTGCATGCCCTTTCGTTATTTATTTATGAAATATTCTTCAAATTTAATGCAATGTGGGGTCCACCCGTCACAAAGAAGGGGAAGCATTTTTTCTTTAAAATACTTGCGAAACGTTTCCTAGGCATGTCCACCATGTTCCTGTTTCGTTTCTGATTTATCCGAAAATCTTTGAATTCTGCCCGTTTCAGTTATAATGCGGTATTATCTGTTCTTATGTGCCATATTGATCTATTTCTTTATTATGACTTCTCCTAACCAACATTGCTTTTGATGGTGGGTCTTAAATAGACTCTGAAATTGATCTCAAGAGTCAGCTTTGAACGAAGCAGCTGATGTGTGTTTTTACATGCAAATCTCATATTACTTTTCTTTTCTCATGGATTTCAGGGAAGAAGTCTTTCAAATAGAGTGGAGTCCTATGAGCGAGACAATACTAGCTTCGTCTGGTGGTGACAGAAGACTCGTGGTTTGGGACCTCGGAAGGTTGTGTTTTTGCACGCTTTATATCGACATCGGCTATACTTGAATTCTTCTGTTCTAATCATTCAAAAGCTCTAATGCAAAGTTCATGTTTTATGCTGATCTGCATAGCTTTTTTCCTTTTCGAATTGTTTAAATGACTCTTACATAAAGTAGCTAAGAAATGGATAGGACAGATAAAATTGAATACACATTGAAATATGGGAATATTTTAATTTTCTGAACCATTAAAGAATAACATGCCTGATTATTTACCTTATAATTGAAAGTGGAAACTATGAATTAAAAAAAAAATAAAAATAAATAAATAAATAAATACAATACCTCAAAAGAAAGGAAGGAAAACTCGAGTGGCCTTTCTTTACTTGGTAAATACTAAAAATTTATACACCATATATGAATTTAAGTTGTGTGCTTAAACTCAGTTTTCTTTGTATTTGAAAAAATCTATGATTAGGATTTATTTTGTATGTAAGCTTATAGTTTTGTAATAAAGTTTTATTTTCTGGTTATTTAATATTTTATACATGACCACCTATATTAATAGATAATTAGTGTGTTTAGGATTAATTAGTTAATAAGAACCTAGTTACCTTGTAAAGATAGTTTGTTATCAAAAGCATATTGGTTGACCACTCGAACCGGGAACTAGAAAAGTTTCAGAACAAAAAACCAGTCAACCAAAAAATACTTAAAGTATTCAAATTTTAAAGAAAAACATATATATTCATGTGCATCTATATGAATCCAACCCTGTAATATCCCCGACGGGAAATAGACAGTAATACACAGAAATACAAACATGCAACTATATAGGAAAAATGCCGGAACTAGAATATAGAGCAAGTACACATAAAATACCAGAACGCTAAGCCATTTTATTAATCTGAGAATACATATATGGGTACAAGAGAAAATCAGAATAAGTGCACCTATCCTTGCACAAGGCAAGTGAAGAACCCTCTCAGAATAGGAAATGGCTACAATAGAGACTGCGTCCTAGCTGCTGGAGAAATCTGCCGTACAAAGCTGCTGCTGCAATGTACTGGAACTAGGGGCTGATCCCCTCACCGGAATGAGCTAAAAATCGGTAGGCTGCCTGTACTCACTGCTCCGGACAAAACCCAGAAACCATGAAGCAAATGCACCACCTCCGAAAAACCACCACTGAAGCCCTCCTCAAAGGAAACGTTGTCTCTCCCAAGCACAGCGCAGAGGCTTAAGAAGAATGTTGGAAAAGGGCCACAAATCCCTCTGCAAAACTCTCCAACTGAGTCAACAATCACTCCAAGCTGAGATACGCTGAGGACTCCACGAAAATCCCCCACAACAGCGCTGCACCAACACCAACTGCGTCCCCCCTCCTGGACTGCGCAGTCACTCTATGAGACCCAGCTCCTCTGCAAAACGTCCACTAAAATCTCCTGCAAATCCACTGCTGAAACTGAAGGAATACCTTGCCCGAGCAGGCACTCGAAGTCCCCCGGGGCCAAGGGCGAGATCTCCGATCGGAGACACTCAGTTCGCACTAAACAGTGCTGCAGACCGACTAAACAACCGGCGTGCTCAAGTAGATAGAAGTCTAGCTCACAATATCATCAACATATCAATAATGCCAAATGGAGTGAAACCCCCACCTTTTATAGTGCTAGCTCCCTCAAAACCCTAATTGCGTCCTTGAGCTCCTCCTATGCCTGCGCAGTTGCCTTTGGAGCCTACGTGAGGCCTCTCTCATGTAACGTGTGGACCCCCAAGGCTTTCCCCTTTAAGTTACAACGTTCATCTACTAGGAAGCACTTTATTTTATTAAAGTGAGTTGACCCCCTCTTTTTCACTTTATTTATTAATTTAACTGTAGGCGGCAAAACTATACAAAAATGAAATATTCCAATTAGCGGTGCTAATTAGGAATATTACAGTCTCCCCCGGCAGAACATTACTTGTCCTCAAGCAACTGAAGTGATGGATGCTGCAATATCTTCTCATCCTCCCAAGTGGCATCCTCATCCGGCAAGATCTTCCACCTCACCAAGAACTCCCGGATCGTCCTGCTCCGCAGCTGCCTCTCCCTAGTATCCATAATAGCCTCCGGCTGCAACACCAGATGCCCCTCATCATCCGTGGGTGGTAGCTCCTCTGTGACTGTCACCTGCTGGCCTAGTGCCTTTTTCAGGCATGATACATGAAAGATATTATGAATCTTGCTGCCTTGGGGCAGCTCCAACTCATATGCAACCTACCCAATCCTGCGTATCACCCTGTATGGCCCATAAAAGCGGGGCTTAAGCTTCTCCGCCCCCTTCTGCTTAAGCGAAGACTGTCGGTATGGCTGTAGTCGCAGGTAGACCAAGTCCCCTACCTCAAAGTGTCTCTCCACCCGACCCTTATCAGCATACAGCTTCTGCTAATTCTGTGTTGTGGCTATGTTGTCCTTGAGAGCTCGGAGGATATCTTGGCTCTCTTGGATCCATATCTTGGCTCTCGGAGCCCTGCTAGCACCAAACATCATGTCCACAAAAGATAAGGGATGATATCCATACAAAGCATAGAAAGGTGACATACCAATGGACATGTGATGCGTCGTGTTGTAGCAGTACTCGCCCAGATGCAGCCACTTCAGCCATGCCCTCTGCTGCCCACTGACATAGTTACGCAAGTAGCCCTCCAGCCACTTGTTAACTATCTCTGTCTGCTCGTCCGTCTGGGGGTGATAACTAGTGCTCGGTGTCAATTCCGTCCCCATTAGCCGGAAGAGCTCCTGCCAGAATCCGCCCATGAAGCGGCTGTCCCTGTCGCTGACAATGGTCTTGGGTAGACCATGTAACCTGAAAACCTCCCTGAAGAACAGCTCAGCCACCTGCGCTGCTGTGTGGTGTGCGGATATGGAAAAGAAATGAGCATACTTCGTCAGTCGGTCAACAACGACAAAGATGCAGTCCTTGCCCTGCACCATGGGCAAGCCTGTGATGAAGTCCATCGATATGCTCTCCCATTTCCCCTCTGGAATGGGAAGAGGCTGCAACAACCCTGCAGGATGGCTCATCTCTCCCTTGTTTCTCTGACAAACATCGCACTCCCTGACATGCTGGAGTACGTCCTCCTTGAGGCCCTTCCATGAGAACCTCTCCCTGATGGCCCTGTAAGTCTTGGTGAACCCCTGATGGCCCGCCAATGGAGAATCGTGTGAAGCCTGGAGTATCTTCTTCTTGAGCTGAGATCCCTCAGTCAAGAAGATCTTGTCCCTGTAATAGATGATCTCGTCGACCACCCTGTACCTGTGATCTTCTACCTGCCCATCCAACACCTCACACGCAAATCTGTCCTTGGAGTACTCTACCAACAGTCGAGCCCTCCAATCAGCGTCCAAGCTCATAAGAGATAACGTGGCTGGTCTACGGGAAAGGGCATCAGCTACCACGTTATTCTTGCCTTTGACGTACTCTATGTCAAAGTCATAGGCTTGGATCTTACTAATCCATTTTTGCTGCCTCTCCTGCAACTGCTTCTGCTCCAGAAAGTACCTGAGGCTGTTGTGATCTGATCTTACCCTGAATCGGCTGCCCACTAAATACTGCCGCTACTTGGCCAATGCATGCATGATGGCCAGCATCTCCTTATCGTATATGGAATACAACCTCTCATGCGGAAGGAGCTTCTGGCTCTCAAAAGCTATAGGGTGACTGCCCTGCATCAATACCGCACCAATCCCCTCTCCTGATGCATCACACTCGAGGAAAAATGGCTGTGTGAAATCCGGCAATGCAAGCACGGGGCAGATGCTCATCACCTCCTTGAGCTTATCAAAATCTCGTTGTGCCGTGTCCGACCAACTGAATGCCCCCTTCCTCGTCAAGTCTATGAGGGGTGTAGCAAGCTGTGAGAAGCCCTTGACGGACTTCCTGTAGTATGTGCGAATGCCAATAAATCCTCGAAGCTCAGTCACATTCCTCGGTTCTGGCCAATCCCTGATGGCCCTGATTTTCTCCTCGTGGACTCTCACCCCGTCCACTCCTATAATGTGCCCCAAGTACAGCATTTCCGTCAAGCCGAACTCACACTTGGAGAGCTTGGCATAGAACTGCTGCTCCTCCAAGATGTGCAAAACTATCTCAATGTGTTGGAGATGCTCCTCCCAAGTCCTGTTATATATAAGTATGTCATCGAAGAAGACCAGCACAAACTTCCTCAGATGACCCCTGAAAATGTGGTTCATGCATGACTGAAAGATAGCGGGTGTGTTGGTCAGCCCAAAAGGCATGACCAGAAACTCGAAGTGCCCATAATGACACCTGAAGGCGGTCTTGGGAATGTCCTGTTCCCTCACGTGTATCTGGTGGTACCCGGATCTCAAGTCAATCTTTGAGAAGAACCGTGCTCCTCTCAACTCGTCCATCAGCTCATCAATCCTGGGGATGGGGTACCTGTTCTTCAGGGTATTCTTATTCAGAGCCCTGTAGTCAATGCACATCCGCAATGTGCCGTCCTTCTTCTTCACCAACACCACGGAAGAAGCAAAAGGACTCGTGCTCGGCCGAATGTGACCAAGGGCCAGCAACTCCTGAATAGCACGCTCTATCTCATCCCGATAGGCCTTGGGATGCCTATACGGTGTGGTGATCACTGCCTGTATCCCCTGCTCAAGCTCGATAGTATGCTCAAACCCCCGATTCGGTGGCTGCCCTGGTGGAATATCCCCAAATACTGCTGCATACCTGTCGAGAATAGACTGTAGCTCAGGATGCACTGTCTGACTTGTATCCACCGCCTCTGAAGCTCGCAACTCTACAGCCCACTCTATGTCTCCCTTGCGGAAGGTCGCCTCCATCCTGTGTGCCGACACTGTCTGAGGCGGGTATGTGTGCTGTCCCCGTATCTTCTCATGCCTCCCTGTCTTGGGATCATCCCACTCCATCTCTAGGGCCTTCCAATCTGTCTGACCTTCCCCAGAGTAATGAGCCACTGAACACCCAATATCAGGTTGGTGTCCGAAATATCTACCACAAAGAAGTGATCTGTCAATGTATAAGTGCCCATCGTCACCGATAACTCTGGAACATACCGAGCACATGCCATGGTCTGATCTCCTGGGACCAAGACGGAAAATCCATCAAAACCCTCTGTCTGTATGCCTCTCCGCTCAACCATCTGGGCATCAATAAAGTTGTGGGTGGCCCCACTATCAACTAAGATTGAGACCCGCTGCCCGCGCACTGTCCCTCGTACGCGCAGCGTCAAGTACTTGGGAACTCCCCGCAATGCGGCTAGAGCTCCTCCAGTGGGTGCAAATGATGCCCCACCTGCTGCGGGTGGTGGAGGTGGTAAGGTACCCTGCGCTGCATAACAATCTCCTGCCTCCACGTCATCCCCCTCATCCTCTTCCCCGCTGCTCTCGGAGAAGACCTCAATGAAATGTGCTTTCCCTGCAGCACACCTATGTCCCGGTGCCCATGGCTCCTGGCAAGTGAAGCACAACCGCTTCCTCCTCAGCTCTCTCCTGGCCTCATTACCAAACTGCCCTCGCCCAGGATTCGCCTTGGGAGGCGGAATCCTCGTGTCCTTCCCCTTAGGCTGGAAGGCCTGTCTCGGCGGATAAGGTGTCCGAGTCTTGGGTAAGACATCCTGTAAATCCCGAGTCCTGCTGATGGCATCCTGAAGGGTAGCTGGTCTAGTCGACCGGACTAGGCCACGAAGTGGCTCTGACAACCCCTCCACAAACATGTAGACCATCCGAGCCGCAGATAAATCAGGTACCATCACCGAAACCCGCAAGAAATCTGAAATGTAAGTCTCTGCGCTCCCAGTCTGTTTGAGCTTTGTCAGCTCAACAAAGTGCTGCTCCGGATCCCTCCTGTCAAAACACTCTATCACCCTCCTGGTAAACTCGGCATATGTTGTCACTGTAGAATGTCCGAGTGTCGTCATCCCATGAAACCACCAGTCCTGGGCCTCACCATCCAGATGTAATGTTGCCACCTTAATGGCCTCTGACTGCAACATCTGGTTAAGCTGGAAATAGATGTCCAACTTCTCCACCCAAGACTTTGCTGAACTGTTTGATGAGCCATCAAACGTGGGCAAATGAAATCTGCTAGCTGCGCGGTGGTCATCACGATGATGCCTGTGCCCTCTGTGATGATCACGGGGTCTAATGTCATGCTGGAGCTGGACAAAGTCTCTGAATGTGATAGAATCTCGGAACGTCGGCCGTACGCCTGGTACTCTGCAAAATAGTCACCCATGTGACCCGGCTCCGGCTCTCGCTGTGCTGCTGCCCCTGCGTCCTCTGCTAGGAAGGTAGGCATGGTGGATCGCGTGGGTGCTGGAATATCCCTCTGTGCTCCCCTCTGTACTCCTGCCCCTGCGTCCTCTGCTAAGAATGTGGGCATAGTGGATCGCATGGGTGCATGCGATGCCATGATGGGGATAGCATCATGCACCGGCACGTGGTGGGACATACCCGACCCCTCACCGGTCTGAAAACCCCTGGGGGGTTCCCTCTGCCTGACCTCTAATGCCGTGAGTCTCTGTGTCATATCCTGCATGTGTTGGAGGAGTGTCTCCCATCTCCTCGAACCCTCCTCGTCTGCCATAGGGCCCTGCTGCTCTGCGTCCCTCACAAGCTGCTCCTGCTCTGAATCTGTCTCAGGCGGTTCCTGATCGGAGTCCGTCACAGGCTCCCCCTCTCTGTAGGGGTTCTCCCACCTACTCTCAACGTCTCTGTATCTCCTCTGATCAATGTAGGGTTTATCCCCGGGCGTCATAGACTGCTAGCTCCACAGGCTGAGCCAGAACTATGCTTTGATACCACTATAATATCCCCAACGGGAAATAGACAGTAATACACATAAATACAAACATGCAACTATATAGGAAAAATGCCGGAACTAGAATATGGAGCAAGTACACATGAAATACCAGAACGCTAAGCCATTTTATTAATCTGAGAATACATATATGGGTACAAGAGATAATCAGAATGAGTGCACCTATCCTTGCACAAGGCAAGTGAAGAACCCTCTCAGAATAGGAAATGGCTACAATAGAGACTGCGTCCTAGCTGCTGGAGAAATCTGCCGTAGAAAGCTACTGCTGCAATGAACTGGAACTAGGGGTTGATCCCCTCACCGGAATGAGCTAAAAATCGGTAAGCTGCCTATACTCACTGTTCCGGACAAAACCCAGAAACCATGAAGCAAATGCACCACCTCCGAAAAACCACCACTGAAGCCCTCCTCAAGAAAAACGTTGTCTCTCCCAAGCACAGCGCAGAGGCTCAAGATAAATACTGGGAAAGGGCCACAAATCCCCCTGCAAAACTCTCCAACTGAATCAACAATCCCTCCAAGCTGAAATACGCTGAGGACTCCACGAAAATCCCCCACAACAGCGTTGCACCAACACCAACTGCGTCCTCCCTCCTGAACTGCGTCCTCCCTCCTGGACTGCGCAGTCACTCTATGAGACCAGCTCCTCTGCAAAACGTCCACCAAAATCTCCTGCAAATCAACTGCTGAAACTGAAGGAATACCTTGCCCGAGCAGGCACTCGAAGTCCCCCGGGGCTAAGGGCGAGATCTTCGACCGGAGACACTCGGTCGCACTAAACAGTGCTGCAGACCGACTAAACAACCGGCGTGCTCAAGTAGACAGAAGTCTAGCTCACAATATCATCAACATATCAATAATGCCAAATGGAGTGAAACCCCCACCTTTTATAGTGCTAGCTCCCTCAAAACCCTAACTGCGTCCTTGAGCTACTCTTATGCCCGCGCAGTTGCCTTTGGAGCCTACGTGAGGCCTCTCTCATGTAACGTGTGGACCCCCAAGGCTTTCCCCTTTAAGTTACAACGTTCATCTACTAGGAAGCACTTTATTTTATTAAAGTGAGTTGACCCCCTCTTTCTCACTTTATTTATTAATTTAACTATAGGCGGCAAAACTATACAAAAATGAAATATTCCAATTAGCGGTGCTAATTAAGAATATTACAAACCCATTTATACACAAGTATGCAAAAGTTATTGTTTATATAGAAAGAGTGCATATAACGAAAATAGCACTTAGTGCAACACGTCTCTAAACGAAAAATACATCAATGAAGATGCTCTAGCTTCTAAAAAAGAAAAAAAAAAATCATGCTACAACAAATACCTATATATCATTAAAATCATTGCTTATATCGGGATCCTGATTATCAATATCACCTTCTAAGCATTAAAATAAGATAGAAAAAGCTTAACATGTCAAATCGAGATTTTGTTTGAGCAATGAGTAAATTTTTACTAGGATGGTGATACAGGGGTTCAACAATCAATGCCATGAACTTCAAGGAATATAGGGGGCCTAATGCTCTTGATTAAATGCTAGTTCCATACACTTGTACACTACAAAATCCAATGGAAAGTTGCAAAACCTCAAAACCTCCAATCCTGAAATCCTAAAGACTTAAGTTTGTTGGATTTTGAGTGTGATCTAAAATTCTACTTTCTTCATATGAAATCCAATGAGGTTGGAACCACTCTCAAACAACCTGAAGTAATTAATGGTAATGTTAAAAATTTAAGGAAAATTTACTTCTATAATTTAACATTACCATTAATTACATAGCATTATTAGGGCCTTAGGGTTGAATATTAGGCCGCCCCAGTCATAAATTATTGTATTTATTTTTTAAATTTGTATTAGCAGGGTCCTTGGTTGCATTGTACAAAATCAGCTAGTTCGGTACCAAACCGGCCTTTTCCAGTTCTATGCCACAAGTTGGACCAGTTTAGGCATCAAAACAGTCAGACTAGTCAGTTCCACCAATTTAGATAAATCATCATTTTATTATCAATCAAGAAATATTGTTGCTCACTTGAGTACCATTTTTTGGAGATGTTTTCCTCCATCTTTTAGGAGTTGTAAGTTTATTCCCACTTGGGTGTGTAGGTGCCCCAACCCTTGGTATTTTTTTTTTTTTAATGTATTTGTTATTATTAGTGTTTGGTGTGTTGACGTATCCATTTTGGTTACAGGGACATTATAGATGGTATCCGAGTGGCATAGGAGGGATGCAATTTCAACCTAAAAGTATTTTCAGAAAATAATTGCAGATATTAAGTGGCCTTGAAAAATTAAGTGATTTCGAAAAAGATCATTCAAATTGGAGCTCGGATGAAAAAAGGAATTGAAGTTAAAGAAAAACTGTTATTTTTGCCATGTTTCTGCTACAACCATGATTATGAATTTGAGTTTTTTTTAGGTAGCTTCTCCTAAGAACCTCTTAGATTTGACTAAGCCATTGGAAGGTTCATATTATGAACATCGAAATGATACACTATGCTTGATTTGGGTTTAGGATGAAGAAGTTATGCTCATTTAAAATCTGGCTATGTCACTAATTTCTAGGGTAAAAAGAAGTATTTGCATTGCAGAGCTCATAAATTGATAAGAATTCCTAGATTAAATTATTCTAATCTCATTTGAAAGCATAGTTTTAATAAACGGAACCAATTTTCAAACCTGCTGCCTATCTAATCGGGATTTGAACCAAAACCAGATCAAACTGGATAAAATCGGATTCAATAAACCAGAATTGAAAAAAATATATAAAATAATTATTGTTTAATTAAAAAAATATTTTTAAGATTACAAACCATGATTCCAAATCATTGAAGACAAAATATGCAAAGTCTTCTCATCTATATACCATGTAAGGGTGGATATATGAAAATGACACCGAGTGCAATACATGTCAATGATATCATCAAAAAAACATATAATCAATGAGACTCTAAATGGCTGCTAGAGTCCAAAAACAATGCTACAACTCAAGCTATTAGGGCACTAGCCTACTACAAATCACTGATCAACATGATCACTCATCAAACTCATCACCACTACTACACATGGGATCATCACTAGGAGCTACATAAACATCATTTGCCTTAGAGTCCGAGGACTCCTCAAACTCCTCTCCATCCTCAGTAGCAATGCTAGTTGTAGCACGAGCGACAACACTAGGCCTAGAAGAACTAGAAGCATGACTTCGCCAAGTTGCACAACTACTGCTTCCCTCACCATGTGCCATGCTTGGTCTTTGTGATTCGCTTCCTTTAGCTCCTAGTTCAACTACCAGATTTGCATTGGGATCTGTTATCGCTTCTCCTTGCTGCTTACACCTACCTACCAGTCAGTGGAAAAAGCTTTCAACCCCACAAGGTGTGGTTGGTGGCAAGGATCTCAGAGAAAGGGCTGTCACACTGATCCCGACTCAATTCGTTTTAGCTCTCTCCTAGGTTAGCTAAGGGGGGTGGTCCCTAAAAGAAAACTAAGTTAAAGATTTGAGTTTCTAGGAGATTTTGTCAGAGTGAAACATGGATTACTTTTTAGAGATTCATGAGCATTTATGAGCAACTTTGAAATAATAATGACAAACCATTCAACCGGTGCCTTTACAAATAACGTGCTCAAAAGTAAAAGTAATGCTCAAAGAGATGAGAACACAATAATCCTGAAATGGAAACAAAAGTTGTTAGCACAAGATATTTGCAAAATAAAAATAATTATGAGATAACCAAATCACAACATTAAAACATATCTTGTCATAGTTAGAAACAACTAAAAAATTAGATGCTAAATATGAAATTAGACTTTGCGAATATGCAAAGTAAGCATCACAATACTTGCATGAGATCAACAACCATCAAAAGGCAAGTAAAAAGAAATGTGATGAAGAGTGCTCTTGGTTAATTTTAGTTAATTATTTCTACAAAAAAGATTTCAAATCAACTCTTCAATCCCCAGACTTCACCCTTGCCCAAATCATGTGGATCTCATAGTGAGGAGTCAATAGGGGAGTAATAGGAGAGTAGAGGGTCCCTAGAGGTCTATACAACCAAGCTATGTTGGAGGTAAAGTTTTAATGAGTGTTTGTATAAAAACGATGTTGATTAATCCCAATTAAATGATACATGCAATGTTCCACAAGAGATGAGATAGTGCTTACTTGCAATAATGAACCAAACTTTGAGAGACAAATAGATTTGTGTGTTGTAACATTAATAGGCAAGTGGAATGAAATAAGTTCTCATTAAGAAACAAAAATGCTTCAATAGTTCCTCACAATGTATAACATGTTTGGACTAAATAATGAAGCATAAGCATTAACTTAATTGAAACTTGCCAACCATGTAAATTTCTCACACATATGAAAAAAGATTTCCTCAAGTTTGAAGCCTTTGGAGCTCATGCATGTAAGTTTAATTAAACCCAAAATTTAGTGAGATGGATGTAGAGTGCATTAGTTGTTAATTCTTTAGCATGCATGAAATGAAAATCAGAAAATGAGTCAATCCGCTCAAGAAGTTCTTTCCTCTTCAACCAAGAAAGGGGGATACCATGGGAAAAATATCCCCCAAGAAAAAGGGTTATTTAATTAACGATTACAAATGAGAAAAATAACATCTAAGAAGGCTGCCCAAAAGGAGATCCTTTTACGAAGATAGAGCTTGGAGAAAGCTAGATCTCCTCCTCAAAGATGACAACAAAAGCTCATGGAGAAAACTTTCAAAACATAAATTTTACAAGGCTCCAAGGCCCACGACCAAGATCATGTTGCTGCTGTCCTAGAGGTGCTCACGACCTCCTTAAAAATCGATTTTGAGGTAGTGGAAGGCTTTGCATGCAAGGAGGATCAATAGTTTTTCACCATCTTTTCCTCAAGCTCCTTGTTGTCCACGCTCAAGCTTATGGGCTGCGAAAGAAAATAAAAAGTTAGAGCGAAATAAACAAGATCTAAAGTACAAATTAATATACAAAGACACTAGTCCAAGAAATAGGGGTGAACCCCCATGCTTGCATAATCTAGAAAACGCTCTTGAAGTAGTAAATATGACTTTAAAATGCTCTACAAAGGAAAAATTTTGGATTTTAAAATTTAAATTTGATGATCAAGTAGCTTAGAGGACAAGAACACTCCCTTTTGATTCTTGATTGATGCAAAACTTGGATTTGGAGAAACTGAGTCTTGGATCGTTGCGAGTCTAGGAATGAGTTAGTCTATTTGAGACGTTTCCCATGCCCAGATGGAATTCCTGCACACAATTTAAAAATGGATCTTCCCTACACACTTGAAATCAAACGTTAACTCGCAAGAGGATTAGAACATTAAATGAAACAAGGTAAACTAAACATTCCACCTAAAATGCCTTAGCAAACTTACTTCTAAGATAATGCTCTAAAACAATGACACATGCAAGATAGTTTGCATGCACCAATCTACACTATATGGCAAATATGAATTAATGTAGATCAAACATATAAGGAAATGCAAGCATAATAAATACAAATACGGAAAGGAATCACCTCATTACGCCAAGAGAGCATCCGCTTCGTAACCCTAAAGTCTTGATTTTATTAATATGCAAGTACAAAATAGCAGAGTTTCCTTAAGCCCAATAGCTCATAACATGATCAATACAATAGCCCATGGCTTTGTTATATAGAGAGTTGGGAGCTATTCCCAAGGACGAATGCATGTGAGAACTGAACTTGGAGCAAATCCCAAGGAAAGATAAGCCAAGTTCGATGTGGAGAAGACTGAGACACCAAGAACAAAATCAAATTCCTTTTGTGCACACTATGGGAAATTGAATTCCCCATATGATCCAATGAACTCATCCATAAGCCAAACGAAGTCTTGTGCTACATCAAGTCCACCACTGCAAACTCGAGCAAACTGAAACCTTACCTGTAGATGATCCCAGTGAACTTCTGCGTAGGCCCCTAAGAACTGCGTGTTTCCTCTGAGTAACTGTGCAGTCTAAGCTCAAGGAATAGCGTAAATCCTCTGAGTGAAGTGCAAAGTGCTGTTGCACTCCAAATAACTTGTGAGAAGAGGTCCCCACTTGGTCTTCATTCAACTGATTCTGTAGAATATTCCTTATATGCTCAACTGCCTTTAATAAATTCAATTTTTCTTGCGTAACTGCCCCTTTATCTCTAGGAAATTTGATTTTGATAAAATAAATGATGAATTAATGATGCAGTGTGCTCAGTCATCCTCCACATGTCCGTTGACTGAACTCTTTGACTTAGGATAATTTCCAACTCATTTCCACGTCATTTTGTCACATAAAATAATTTATTTCTCTTTATTTTTTTTAATTCTACCCTAAGTAAATGCCACAATTTCCACTAAACTTAGGAAATGTGGGTTTTGAGGGTCCAAAACTCATTATTAGCCAGTGTTGATAATATCGTTATCGACAAAATATCGGCGAAGGTCCAGAAAACATCTTCTCGGCAATATTGGCGAAAATATCGACAAGCATAAAAAATCATTTTTTCCAGATTTTTAAAAGTTAGCCGATATTTTCAGAATTTGGTGATATTTAACCAATATTTTGCTGATATTGTTCGCGGATATTTCGTGAAATATCGCCGATATTATCAACACTATTATTAACCCCTCAAATTGTGTCATAGTAGAAAGTTGAGGGTGAGAGGTGTAACTCATACCCCATACAACTTCTCTAGACAACACTTATTACAATCCAATTACAATTTTTATTGCAATTTTCAACTTGCAGGAAATCCAAAAAATTAAAAAATCACTACCTAGACCTAACCAAATTACACGAAATATTTTGTGTGATCTAGTATGGTAATATACATTGACTCTAGACACTAGGACTCACCCAATGCCTCACCATCAAGCCGTACTCCGGCTTTGGGGTAAAATTGGAGGAAAAAACTCAATTAATTATTTAGTCCCGGTAGGGAGATGATAATTAAACGAGTGATAAAAACCTTCTAGAGTAATAATCACTTGTTGGCAAGGTCCCAAGCTACCTAGGCCTGTTACAAACTCAATATTGACTCAAATTCATCATTACTAGCATCACTTATTACAATTCCCCGTAGGGCATGGAATCTGGGTACAAGAGAAAGATGATGATAAAATAGAAGTAGAGTTCAAAAACTCTATTGAACTGATGATATCTGATGGTACAAATGTCTTCTAGTTCATCCTTGGGCATGGAGTCTTCACATTATCATCTTGTGCCACTTTAGTGGTCAACAAGATCAACACCCCTCAAATCCATGTCATCAATATCAAAATTAGGACCAAACTCAGCTGGTTGAGTCTCTTCCACCCATTTTGAAGTTGGATCAATATCATCCAACATAATAGGATATACATCAGGACTTCTGTTCAGCAACTTGTTGTGCCTTAGTCGGAGGTTGTACTACACGAAGGCAAGATCATTTAATTGTTTTTGTTCCAAACAATTTCTCTTCTTCATCTTGATTCGTTCAAAAACAGACCCTCACACTGAGAAGCACTGCAAGTTTGGTTGAGAACTCTAATTGCAAACTTTTGCAATTAAGGACATTGATTGCGAAACGACTCCCACCATTGTGCTACAAAGACAAAGACTAAAGTTAGTTCATTGTTCAACAATTTAGATGGTGAGTTTGAACTTTGGCTAAAAAAGAAAGTATTTACAAATTACAGTGAGTTTTAAACAATTGAACTTACAAAAAATATATGGAATTGCTTACCTGGTTGATCCACATTTCTTGCAATATTTTCCATATTTTTTCCAGATGTTTTGAAAATGTAGCGAGTGAAGCTCTATTGGCTTGTGCCTTAGCCAATGAAGACCCCAATTTGTCTTTCTTTAGCATGAGTGTGAGCACATGAATAGACTTTAGTTACGATGAGTTTATTTCTAATTTACTGGAATGATCGTCTAGATTACATTTGTAGAGTTAGAGCTTCAGTTATGCGAAGTCTTCTTCAGTTTGACTACAGGACGAGGTGGCAGTTACAAGTTCAGTTAGTAGGAGTTAGTCATCAGTGTTGATTGGAGAGAGAATGAGTTAAGACTCCAAGTGTTGATTGGAGAGAGGAAGCGTAGAACTCTAAGTTAACTCACAATCAAAATTCGAACTTCTAAATTGAGCTAGGCCTCCTTACATGCTCACATTGGGTCTATAAATTGAAGGACGAAGGCACATGATCGATCATTATTGTGAGATCATTCTTTCTGTGTGTGCGCAGAATTGGGGAGCTTGTGCTAAGATTTAGGAGCATAAGTGTGCTAAGAAACAGGGCCTCTAGCGCACTAAGAAATAGGGCTCAAGTGCGCTAGGAAATAGGGGCCTGATGTGCACAACGATTTAGGAGAAGTTCGCAAGGATTGTTGAGCACAGGATCAAGGATTCTCAGGACAAGTCAAGGATATTCAGCAGGAGAACAAGTGTGTTCTTAGAGACAGATTGTTGGCTGCAGAAAGTAGCGTGAATTGTTATAGATCCAATTGTTCAAGAAAAATCAATAAAATATCACAACAAAGGAACCAAGTTTTCCCTTTTGGGTTTCTTGGGTAAATGGGTGTGTCAATTTGTGTGAATGCGTTTTTATCTCTCGATTATTTTCCGTTGCTTATAGATTGTTAAGAAACTTTATATCTCTGTGAAAGTAATTTTGGTTTTAGTTTTTAGTTGCCTTGTTTTCAGTAATTCATCTAAGTGGTTGCAGAGTTCCAAGAAAATTAACAAAATGTACCGGTGGCCTTAGTGATATTAGTGGGTTGTTGATGTGTTTCAACTACTACAACTCTTCAGGTACCATGCACTCCAAGCACTCGTACAACCCATCTTTGACCTCCTCAATTTGATATTCTCCTAACTGAGCTTTATAATGATACTTTGGCTTTAAGAAATACCTGTATGCATGTATAGGATGATGGAGTTGATTGTTCCATCCATTATCAATGATCTCTCAAAGAGGCCCTTATTTACCTACTCTATACTTGTAGGCTGCACATATCTACTCCTTTTCCTGGTCCATAGTCCCATAGATGTAGCCCATGGTCAATTTTTCCCCATCCACCAACTGCAACACCTTAACAAGGGGCTCACAAATTTTCACAAGCTTTGCTTTTTTTTTCCAACAAGTGTTGTCAACTTTTTTTTGTCTTTTCCATTTGCTCTGCAAGCCCACCAAGATGTGTTCTAATCATCACTAGAAAACATTTCCTGCAAGTTTTGTTATTGGGAAGTGAGAGATTGCAATGTGAGGAAGTGAGTTGCAAATCTCATGATGACAGGCCTAACAAGCTCCTTGGGGTCATTAGGGTCAATACCATGAGTGGTTGTAGATGTATTTTGTGATATTCTTGATGCACTCTACAATGTTTTTTGCCCACTCCACTTTTCCTATGTCTTCAAGCATGAGGTCTATGGTTGCCACCTTACACACACACCTAAGTTAGTGAGGATAACTCTTAACCCCACAAGGTGTGGCTGGTGGAAAAACTAAGATGGGGCTGTCACTTATTGCCAACTCTCTCCGTTAAAGCTCTCTCCTTGGTAAGCTAAGGGGAGTGGTCCCTAATGAAAAGTTAGATGAAAAAAATGGTGTGAGGTTTCTAGGAGATACTAAGGTCAAATGGATTACTTCAGGATTATGAGCAAGTTCAACAAGTATGATAAGAAATACAATATATGAAATGAACGTTTTTCTCAATAATCATCAACACATAAAAAAAATAAGCATGTAAACTAGTGCCTTCAATATTGCTTCAAAATAATAAACACTTGCTCAAAAATAAAATGTTTCAAAATGAAACACCAAGTAATCTTGCAAAATTAAATGTTAGATAGAGATGAGCATATAAACATCAATTGCAACTATAAGGAGATAATAATTGAAAGTAAATGCTCAAATGAATAGATAGTGACATCAATTACTCATGAGCTAAATGATCATCAAAGCAAAAAATATATGAAATGACTTGAAATAGAGTTGCAGCAATGAAGGATATTCCAAGTACAACAAAGCTAATTGTTGCAAAAATAAAAGATCCAAATACTTGCAATATAAAACAAATGCTTCTTGAGAAAATGATGATATTTGCAAATATGACTCAAATAAATTCAAGATAACATTATAAGAGAATTGCATTTGCAAGTAAAGTAAAGTTGTGATGTAGAGATGCTCTTGGTTTATTTTATTAGTTGTATTCTAAAACAAAGTTTCAATTGAACTCCGGTCCGTAGACCTCATCCTCGCCCAGAAATCCGGATCTCACAATGAGGAGTCAATAGGGGTGGAGGTTCCCTAAAGTCTATACAACCAACTTAAGTTGGAGGCTAATTTTTGGAAATGCCAATTAGTAATAAAATGTGCATAAGTGAGATGCTTGAGTAAATGTTGTTGCTTCCAAAAATAAAGCATTGGTGCTTGAGTATAATGGACAATGCTTAAGTAAAAATACCAATATCTTAAAATGGAAATGAAAGTGAAACTTCACAAGTCCACAATTGCTTTGAAAGAAATAGAGTCAATGCCAAATTGCTTCAACATAAGAATGTTCAGTAATAAGCAAGATGCCACATAAATTAAATTGACAATGATAAAGCAAAGTGCTCAAGGGACTTGTGAAACCAAGATGGCTAAATTAAACCCGTTTAAGCTTGCCAATTGTGTAAAATACTCGCTCGCTTTAAAAAAAAAGATATTGCATGTGTTGTAATAGAAGTTCAATGCAATTACTCAAGAAATTGAAATAAACAAATGTCAAACTTGTGCTAAAATGAAAATGGATGTGAAAGCTATGTTAGAAACTAATCATGCATGAGTGAAATGAAATTAACAAATGAGAACTAGATTAACTAAACTAAGATGATTAGTTCACCCACAAGCAAAGATCCTCTCTCTAAATGGGGAGAAGGGATGATACCATGGGAAAAATCTCAAGCGCCCTCACAAGAAAATTTAGCTTATTTAGTAGTAAATAATTACAATGAAAAGAAACCTCTTTAGGGACTTTGAAAAGAAGAAATATTTACAAAATTTGTGCTTGTGATGCATTAGACTTCCTCCGTAGATGCCCAAAGAAATTAAGAAATGAATGGCATAAAGAAAATGCCTCTAAAGTCTGCAAACGTGGGGAAATGTTTACATGTAAAAATCAGATTGTGAGACTCCCCAAATCTTCCCATTGTGTGGACTGTTTTGGTATTCACAAATCAACCACTTTATAATCACAATGCATGCAAGAGGAGAGAGGCTAATCCTCCTCTAGCTTTCAGCACTTAAGAAAAAATTAGCATCCCTCACAACAGCCCACGGACTCCCTCGAAAACTAGTTTTGAAGTGAGAGCCCAAGTTTCTGCACACAACTTGTTAAAAGTTTCAAACAATGAATCCCGCAAGCTGCCACAAGAACAAGTTAGAGAGGGCTGTAAAACAGATCAAGTGTTAGCTATGAAATTAATCATGAAAATTACAAATGTGTATGTACAATAGTCTACAAAGGCTAAGCTAAAGAGTATGAGTAAACTCTCCTCTTTGCTTAGCCATAATTTGGCTCTAAGATAGCAGGATTATAGCAAATGAAGCACAATATTTTGAAAAATAAATATTAAATGGATTATGCTTGAGATATGAGCCCAAAGCCCAAAATAAATCACTGCAAGACAAATTCGAAAGATGAGGCTTTGGAAATTGACAAATGTGGGTTCTCCTTGAGTATTTCAAGAGTGGGTTTTGTTGAAAAGTGTAACTAGGATCGGTCTTCATATTGACTATGTAATTATGTATTTATGTAAAGAAGAAGACAAAGATAATAAAATGTATTTTTGTTGTACTTGCTTCATGGGTTTCATGAGCAAGATTTTTATTATAGGTCAATAGACTTTTTTTTTGATGTCTATTAGGGTTGTCTTCTGGTTACAAGTATAAATAAGTGTCATGTATACGAAGAGTCTAGTCATCAATATATGCTCCAAGACCTTGTCATGAATCCTTGAAGGAATGGCTAAAGACAACCCACATTCAACGCTGCAAGATAAGCTTATTAATGCTGTGATGAAGTCGACTTATGATCAGTGATGAAGTCGGCCTATATACAGTAAGGATGTCGGCCTACAAGCTTGTTGTAGGGTTTGCCTAAAAGCAAGACAGTGCACTATATATTGATGGATCTGTGGATCATTTTGGAGACAAAAAATTTGCGGATAGCTCTGAAATAAAATTGCAGATCAGTGGTAAGACACTTTGGCAAGTCTGTAATATAATACTGACTTCAGGACAGGGTCAAGTATTATATATTCGGACCATAAAAAAGACAGAAAGCATTGCAGATAGTTCTGATTGAAGAGAGCCTATATACGCAACAAGAACAGTGGTAACGTGCACCCTAAATATCTGAGATCTACATCTATCTAAGAAAGGCATTCATACGACATACTGTGAGATACAACAAAGTTAAAAAGGTCTGAAGTTTGGTTAATGTATATTTGAATCACAAGTGCTAAAATAAAAGGAAGGTAAATCTGTGATTTACGTTCCTATTTACATTATATAAAAGATATATCTCAAGTGAACTTGTCTTCAATATCTGAACAAGCTAGAAGGAGTGTTTGGGTAACCGAAGACTAAATCAAGGAAGATAGAATTAGAGACCGAGTTCTCTAGTGGTAGTGCAGGTCAGTGCAAGTTGGAGCAGAAGAGAAGGATCAGCGTTATGAGCATACAAAGAAGCATTGGAAAGGTCTTGAAGGCATTCCTAGGTCAAGGGTCTAAGTCCTGGTCATGGTACTTGTCATTTGAAGATCTATAAGAAGAATTCCTTTCGGGTTTTCCTCTCCAAGAGGGAGAGGTTTTTCCCTAGCTCTAGGAACCTAATTTTTGTGTCTCATGTATTTTGATAATTGACTTGATGAAAACTAAATAAGCTAAAGAAGAGAAGACATAAGTAACTCAAGTAAGCTCACAAGTAATTATCAAGAAGAGAATTTGAACTAATCATGAACCCTCTAAATTCTCAACATGGAATCAAAGCTAAGGTGCTGAACACAAGGGCTACTTGACAAAGAAGACACTCCAGGAAGTGAAGATCAAAGTTTGGGTTTGTTATTGCTCCTTGCCACCTACACCAACCTACAAGTCAGTGGAAAAAGCCTTCAACCCCACAAGGTGTGGTTGGTGGCAAGGATCTCAGAGAAGGGGCTGTCACACTGATCCCGATTGTAAATTTTTGTAGATGTTCTATGCTTGATGCAACTTTACTTTTCATCCCAATATCAGTCAACAATCACATAAAAAATAAAGTAAAATGCTGATAGAACATACCAGTAGATTGACAGAAGACAAGCCAAAAATATATAAGTGTGTTGGTGCGTTACGGCAGTCAACAGGATGCTTCAACCAGCAAAGTCTCAATATGGTCGGCCAACCAGAAGTGTCACACAACCCTCTAGGACAGCCAAAACAGTTAACCAAAAGTCAACGCTGTCAGTCAATGATCAACGCAAATAGCAGTAGCATCTAGGTCAACGCAGGCAAGTCAAAGTCATCGTCTATCCTTGGGAATAGTGCCAAAAAATGCGGATTTGGAAAATCGAAATTATGGGAGAGTTTAAGGTCCGTTTGACCTTGCGTTGACCAAAGTCAATGCTGGTCAACGCTACAGCAGAAACCCTAGGCCAAAAATAGAAATGTGCTGCTGCTGAAATTTTCCCACGTGTGGAGAGAAGAGCCTCCAAGGTGATCAAACCAATCAGATGAGGAGAGCAAAATGTGTGAGGATGAGATGAGTGAAAATATCCTCCAATGTTGACCAATATATATCCATCAATGAGGGTGTGTGACACAACTGCTGGGGCACAAAACCCTAAAGCCGACCTGCACATATTTTGAATAAATTCAAAATAAATGTTCTGCTCATCGGATCAAGATGATCTTTAGATCAATCTTGCACCTCTCCGAAAGAGGAGTCCAATAAAAATATTGGCATCTTCATCTGAGCATCAAAACATGGGGTTTGGACCTATTTGTCCAAAATTAACACTCCCTCTCAACTAGGGAGAACTCCATCCACCTGTGCAATCCAAACATTTTGCGTCATCCCGCTGTAACTTACTTTGCTGGCTTCTTTATTTCAGCACAGAAGTGGGTCAGTCACAAAGACATCATTCCCGGCTGACAGATTCAACCCAGAGGTCCGAAACCTCCATAGGACTCGCAAAGAGTCTCATACCAACCCGAAGTTGGTTTACCTGACCCGAAGTCAGTTGGAGGTCTGAAACCTCACTTGGACACAAAAGAGTCATATACTAACTCAAAGTTAGTTTTACTGACCCGAAGTCAGTTGGAGGTCTGAAACCTCACTTGGACACAAAAGAGTCATATACTAACTCAAAGTTAGTTTTACTGACCCGAAGTCAGTTGGAGGTTCGGAACCTCACTAGACTTGATCCCAGATCAATTGGTTGGACCGTGCCATCCTAAATAGAGAGTACGCCAATCTCTGATCCGTCGATCAGTATTTGCTACTAGTCTCTAGCTTTTCCCACCTCACTAGCCAAATGAGAGGTACTTCCCATGAGCTCGAGACTCATTGGGTAGGATGCATACGGGGCACAGATCATGAGAGGTGAACCAACTCAATCATCATAACGGTGGGGCAAAAGCACACCAACAAGGTTTGACAAGCCTAGCCCTGTGGTTGCTTATATCTCCGAGAAGCTATCCCCAAAGTCCCCAAGAGCTCCAAGAGCTCATCGTCCAATAGGACCCTCAGAATAGGGTCGTTCCACGATTCCAAGATTCTCACGGAAGGTTAGGAACATGACCTTCCCCAAGGGCATTGTGAGAATATCTGCGACCTGCTCATCAGTTCCGATATGATCGAGCCTTACCACGTCTTGCTGTACCATATCTCGGATAAAGTGGTACCAGCCATCAACATGCTTGGATCGATCGTGGAACATGGGATTCTCGGACCATCGAATCCCACTCTGGTTATCACAGAGTATCACGGTGGTATCTAGCACATGCTCGAACAAGACTGCTTCACAACAAGCCATACTCGCTGCAATGTATTTGGCCTCCACGGTGCTCAAAGCCACTGACTTCTACTTCTTGCTCATCCATGATATCGAAGCAGAACCAAGTGTGAAGCAACATCCCGATGTGCTCTTACGATCCACCACACTGCCAGCCCAATCAACATCAGTATATCCTTGGAGTGTCACACTCTTGGCAGTGTATCTCAGCCCATGGTTTATTGTGCCCCGAAGATATCTTAATAGATTCTTGGCACCAACCCAGTGAAAGTGATGAGGCTCAACCATATGTTGACTCAAAGTGTTCAACCATATGTTGACTCAAAGTGTTCACTGCAAAACATATGTCCGGATGTGTGTTCACTAAGAACATCAGGGCCCCTACGAGTTGACGATACTCAGTAGGATTTGCTAGCACGGGCCCAGTTGCGCTGCCACTCAACTTCTTAAAGTTGAGCTCCATCGGTGTCGACACGGACTTACAGTCCACCATACCAAATCTTTCTAGAAGCTTCACAATATATTTTCCTTGAGAAAGGAAAATCTCACCAGGTCTCTGCTAGACCTCTAGGCCTAGGAAGTAATGCATTAGTCCTAGGTCCTTCATCTCGAACTCAGCAGCGACCTCCCTCTTGCATTGTTGAATGAGAGGGTCAGCACCTGTCAGGAAGAGGTCATCCACATACAACACCAGAATGAGAGGCTTTTCTCTATCAACGTCGAGGTAAAGGTTCGGATCAACATTACTACGAGTGAAGCCCAACTTCATCAAGTAGCTATCTATCCTCTTGTACCAAGCTCTGGGTGCTTTTTTCAACCCATAGAGGGCTCTCTTCAACCTGCAGACATGGGTGTCCTGATCCCGGACTTCGAATGCCAGAGGTTGCTCAACATACAGCTCTTCCTTTATCGTACCATGCAGAAATGCGGTCTTCACATCCATCTGATGAAGACTCCATCCTTGCGTAGCAGCAAGGGTTATGATAGATCGGATGGTGGTATATCAGGCCACAGGTGCAAATATGTCATCATAGTCTACTCCTTCTTTTTGAGAGAAGCCACTAGCAACGAATCTTGCCTTGAAATTTTCAGCACTTCCATCAGATCCATGCTTGATCTTGTAGAGCCATTTCAAGGTGACAACTGCTTTGTCCTCCGGTCTTGGAACCACATCCCAGACATCATTCTTCGTTATGGACTCATACTCTTCGTGCATAGCATCCTTCCAGACTTGATGCTTTACGACTTCCTCAAAAGATCCAGACTCAGATTGTACAATAGTGCTCATGGCTGCTAGATACCCTTGGTATCTATTCGACTTCTTTCTTTCACGGAATGTCCCCCTTGGGGCCATATGTCCCTCGACGTCCTCGAGAGTCTCCCTGGGCCATGATGGTCTCTTCCTCATCAAAGGAGGTGGATCAATCGGGTCCATCTGTCCTTCAGCATCGGGCATCATCTCATCCTTAGGTTCTTCTTGATTTCCAGGCCTTTCTTCATGATCTTCCTCAGATCTCGGAAGATTGACCACTTTCCTCAAGGAAGCATCTTTGTCAAAGGTGACATCGTGGCATATCTCCACTTCCCTTTGACCAAGCAGATAGACTCTAGAGGCCTTCGAAGTTTCGCTGTAGCCCACAAACATTACCTTCTTCCCAGAAGCATCCAACTTGCTCCTATTCTCCTTTGGCACATGAAAATAAACAGGACATCCAAAAACTCTAAAATATGAGACGTCAGGTTTCTTACCAGAGAAAACCTCTTCAGGAGTTTTGGACTCCAGAGCGGAATGCGGGCATCGGTTTTGTATGTACACAACAGTGTTCACAGCTTCTCCCCACAGCTTCTCCCCACAGCAGTGTTCACAGTGTTCACAGCTACCTAGTACCAACCTTCAACAATTAACTACTATTAGAATATGAAGTTTCATGACGAAAAATAAAATTTCATCACTAGGAACATTCATTGCATCATGCATGTTATATCATGAACAACATACGCAAGAGCCAACCAAATAGCTTCCAAAAAATTTCTTCAACAATTAGGGCACATTAACATTTACATTAGTTGCAACAATTACATACATTAGACATTTTCAAGCGAAAGATTTCATCAACAAAAGAACTTACAAGATAATCATGCAATATATCCATCCATATTCAAGAAGTAGCTCCAAGGAAAGATAAAACATCAACTCCAAATATTGTAGTGCATCCAAGATACTCCAATAGCTTCCAAAGAAATGTGCAAGTTCTTTTACAAGAGAAAAATCCAACTGATGATGATTAGTTCTCACAAATGAGAATCACTTTTTTTTTATATGAGACTCTCTAAATCGAATTAGCCTAATGAGTCCCCCAAATTGATAAAATAATGTGCTAAAAATAAGTCTTGATCAAAAGCTGACCGAGTAGTTGTCACAAGTTATGAATTAGCCATCCATATGCAAGCCGAGTTGATGACATCATGATGATGTAGGGTTGTTGGAGGACCACATTGAGTCCACTAAGTGCCATGATGAGAGAGAGGGCTCCAATAAAGATGAATTAGAGGATGGATCCTAATTTTCCATGCAAGTCATCATGTGGGGCCCCGAAGTGTGTTTGGGGCATAAATGCTGGTCTCATGGGTCTCCAGATGAAAGAAAAGCTTGTACAATGCTCCAAATGAGGGCTCTGATGATGGTGCTTTCCCTCCCATGTCTCAAGGGTGAGATAAAACTCCTCTGGGCCTTGGATTAGATGCCATAATCATGCTAAGTCGACCAGGGAACGCTGGTCCAAGTGCATCATCTAGCAAATAATGTGGGGCAGTGAACAAACTGTTGAAGGTACCGAGGGTGCCCATGGCATGAAATGATACTCTAACTCATGATGGAATCCCATGGCTCTCAACGCATCCCTTAGGAGTGTTAATATGATCCTCTGGTGGACATGGGCCCCAATTAAGTTGCCCAACCCATGATGGAACCTCCTGCCGATTACATATAAGATCCAATGTGCTTCTTCACCATTGAGTACAATAATTCATTAGTGCATCTAAGTGAACCAAGCTTGTGAATCAAGGGTACATTGAGACATCATAATGGGCTTCCTTTCCAAATTTGGGGCTTTAAGCTTGTAATAATATTACCTCCCTCGGTAGGAGTGGCTAATAAACAACCCTATTAGGTGTTCCCAGCCCCTAAGGGGAAAAAACAAGTCCAAGGTACATCCTTCAATTGATATGGGTCATGTGAATAATGATGAGGTGGATAGGGACACAAGGGTCTCAAAGCCAAATGCCATGGGTTCAAGGATGGTAATTATGAGGGACGTCCACATATTTGGGCGTATAGATGTAGGAGGGAGAAATCGTGGATACATGAGTTACCTCGACCTTTGTTTTTCCACCCTTCTTCATTTGCCTTTTTCCTTTTCTTGATTGTTCTTTGTATTAATGCTCAGGGCTCCAGGGGATGAAAGCATGTTGTATATGATATAAACAATTATTTCCCCCTTAAGGTGGGGCAGTTCATCCCCCACCAAGGGTTGGGACGTGCATGGGTTCCTTAATGATGTGGGGGCACTCATGGGGCCCTAGGAACCAGGGTGATGGCCATAATGATAAGGGGTAGAGCTAATGTTTGGATTTTTCCCACGTGATATTTTAATGTCCGGAACATCTTTTGCATTTTATAATATTATTTTCGTTTCTTGCTTGTGGCTATGAGATGCTTTTAACTTTCTTTTAAGCTGCATCAACTTTTGGGGCAACATTTCCAGGCCCGACCCAAACATGTGGACAAGGGGAGGGTGCCTACTAGCACCTTGTGGACCCAGTGGTCATGTAGACCCAGAGAGGGAAGATGATAAACACGACTTGCAATGTGTGGAGGGGAGTGAAAAATGTGAAACGGGAAGACGAGATCGTGCTACCGAAATCATGGTTTCCCAAGTAGTGCCCTTCATGAAGCCATAGGCCAATAAGGGAGATCCTACGAGACTAGGATTGAGGATTAAGCCCCCATTTAAGGTGAGGGAACAAAACTACAATCAAAACCCTTCCTCCTTCCAAGTCACCCAATAATCCATGTCCGATATGCCCATGGAAAAACAAGCATAATCACCCGATTGCACAATGAAAAATGTACCTTTAGGATTGGGTTTCCCACCTTTAAACATATGCTCTCAACAGATGGGCGAGGGGACATTTGACTGGCTCATGGAGCAAAGATCAAATGGAACAATATATCGGCTATACTGGTGGTTCTCAGGGGCTGATGGCAGCTCGTTGAAGACAAATCTAGGAGAAAACCTCCTATGGAGTCACCCACTCTTGGTGGGTAACTGTTGACCGCACTTTATCAATGACCCCATAGCAGTACACCCCTTTTTTCGCAAAAGGGATTTATCATGTTCGAGTGTTCGTGCCGTTCAGATTTCATCATTCAGCCGACAATTTTGTAAATGATGTAAACCCATTCTGCATATCTATAATGTAAATGATCTCAGTAAGACCATCATGTATGTAACAACCTAGGTAAGCCTAGTATTTTGGTGACGATTTCTATCCTAGGAGGTTTTTCGTCTCATTGATTCATTTGTGTCTCTAGACACAAATGATCAGCAAAGTTTTTCCCCTCCAGCCTCACCCCAAAGCTAGGGTGGATTTTGTCGTCAAGATACTAAGTGAGTCCTAGTGCTTTTTATCGAGTCTTTGTAAAAGTAATCTGGGAATGATCCTACCTAATTGGCTAGATCATTTTATTACAGATTGCTAGGTCTACTAGATCATATTTTGAGTCGCAGAATTGGGTAGATTATTGAGGGTCTGTTGCGAACTAGCCATTGGAGATTTTACCTGTAAATTGGAGGTCATTGTCAGTCTTTAAGATAGGATCTCTTGATCATGTACTAGCTCTTGAAGCTCTCCTGTAATACTTTTATGGAATAATACAAACGAAGTCTTTGGGGTTTTATTTGATGGTCGTGTTCCTCTTCGGCATTTTATGGTAAACTTGTTCTTTATATTCTACTGGTAATTATTTGAATGAATTGTTGGTTAATGGCTTTTGTAGAGTAATCTATTGCACATGTATCTTACTTAGGTTACTGCATTTAGGGTAAGAATATTAATTGGATTGAGCTAGTAGGTATCTCTAACTCCTGAAAGTTTTATTTTTATCTTATTTCTCTATTGATTTAGCAGTTTAGCTTTAAGTGTGCAGAAATCTTTCAGATTTAGAATTGGGCGTTTGGGGAAGTTCTCGGCTGGACCAGTTGACTCCCAAGGAAATAAGATCTGAAGAGCCCTCCGGATCTAATTCCCCAAGCTTATCTTAAGTTCTATTTTTGCAGGGTTTTTCTAGGGCTTGTGCCTAAATTAAAAAATTATCTTAACTTTTATTGAATTTAAAGTTAGATCTGGCTAGTAAGAGCCTTAGATCTTCAAATCTGAGAGCGAAGTCAGAATTACACTCCTCAGATCTGACAGATCTACAACTCTTGTGCATAGATCTGTAAATACATTATATAGATCTGTATTTTTATAGTGTAAATATTTAGAATTTTTTTCCTATTTTTTCTGATTTCTAACTCGGGGTTTCATTTTCGATTTTTGTTGGGTTTCTAGGTTTTGGTTTCTGGTTTTGTGCAAGTGATATTTGAAGGCTTTCAGATAATATTTTTGGATCTTAGATAGATCTAGGCCCTAGAGGGTAAGATCTGATCTCAAGATCAAAATTTTGAGGGGACGTTTCAAGCACAATTTTCAGATCTAAGTTATATTGGGTACAAATTATTTTTGGGCAAAGAAAATTCCAAATTTCTTCTACGGGAGTATTTTAAAATTTGAGCAAATTGCTGGGAAAAAGAATTTTTTTTTATCTTTTTTCAAATTTTTTTAGTGCACCAAGCTGCCTGTGCCTATTTCCTGATTCTCTGTTGCATGCTCTATGTTTGCCTTGCGTTTTTCTACTGCCATTTTCCAGATCTGCATCTTTGCCCTCATGAAGTCCCTCGATTTTTCTTTCCCTCTACTCATTTCCGCATTCTCCTTAACCCGCAACTTTCGCTATCCTCTCCTTCCGCTCTACCTTCACGTCTCTGCCATCCCCGCAACCCTATTAACCTCCCATCGTTTTTCCTTTCCGGTTCCCTCTCTTCTCTGCATGTTGCCCCTCCAATCCCTGCATGCCCTCGCTGACTGCGTGCTCTCAAATCCGTTGCCCTGCTCCATCTCGCAGCTCCAGCTCCCTCGCTCCTTGTCCTTACCCGTCATCTTCCCCTCCGCAGCTCCATCTCCTCACAACCCTCTCTGCGTGCCATCTCTTGCCGTTTCCTCTTGCTGCATTTGCTGCATCCTAGCTGTCGACTTTCATTCCTCGCTGCTCTCCCTCCTATTGACTTCCATTCCCTAGCTCTCTCCCTCACGCAGTCTTTCTTACCTCTATGTTCCAGCTCTTCTTTTTCTTGACCTGCATATACCTAACTCAAACCTAACGCATAGCAAAATAACATTCGATTTTAATTTTTTTTTTAGTTTGACCTTTTTAAAATTTTTTTAAATTAAAAACATTAACATAACATTTTGATTTTAACTTAGTTTTCAATTTTATTTGTTGTAAAGTTTGGTTTTATTTTTTTTATTTTGTAAAGTTTGAGCTTATTTTGAATCTTTATTTAACTTTTGACATTTAAAAATTTTAAAAAATTAAAAAAAAACTTAAACTTCTAATTATTTATTTATTTGTAAATGAAACGAAATAAATAATTTTATTAACTTCTAACATTAGAAATTGTTAATTTTTTATTTCTCTCTTTTGTATATAAATTTAAAGGCCATTTTGTTGTGAAACCAGCTCCAAAAATAGAAGAAAAGAGATATCAACGCCTTAGAAATAAGCCACTTCGAGGGGGCAACCTCCAATACATTACATGAATGAACAATTCTCGGATGATACAAATGACAAAACCTCCTTTCTATATATAGGAGTCCATGGGGCCACAATGTAATCCTAGCCGACCTAACAATAATAATGTAAGGGCACAATAATAACAATATGGGGGTTACAGGGGTACAACAATAACTATAAGGGGGGTTAGACTAACATAATAAGGGACTACACTATTAATATAGGGGCTTAACATGCCCCTCTCCTTCAAACAAGTGTTGTCCTCAACGCTTGATTATTTCTTGATGCTTCTGTATAAAATTCTCATCCTCCCATGTGGAATCTTCTATAGGAAAGTTCTTCCACTTGCTGAGATACTCTGAAATTGATCGTACTTGTCGAGTTCTTGTTTCTATGACTGCTTCATAACTTCTTTCGATGTGATGTTGATCTTCCCGTTGTTTCATTAGATTCTGCACCAAAGTTGGGTTATCCTTTGAGAGTTGGAGAACTTGTTGTTGATGCTCGATGTGATCTTCCATTAATTTATCATCCATATTTGCTATTATTTGATCCTTCAAACCATCCAACTTAGCCTCCATTTCTTCTTTTAAACCATCTATTTCATCTTCAATTTCTCTTCGTAAGATTGAAAATTGTTGCACTTGGTACCATAATTTTGATATCTCATACTGCAACTCTTCCTCTTCATGCGTCATAGTATAGATTTTTGAGGGATTAATGGGTATGGAATTATTTTTTGGAGGCATTATAGAACCCAATACTGATAAAAATTCTAAAATATGCCCTTGGAATCAATTCAAATTGATTCTTCAAACAAGACTTATGCAATTCGGAAAAATACACACCTTTTTCTTGCTTTTTAGGAGCTCTGTATTGAAATTGAATTATATCTGTAATTGAGAATCTTCAATATCTGAAATTCAGCCCTGTAGTAGCCCTTTGAAGCTTCTTTCAAATGCCACAGGTCTGATCTGATTTGGATTCTTCAAGACAAAGTTATGTCCAATCTCCCACAATGACCCAATTTTGGACTGGTTCAGTAGAGTGAACTTGTATGACTTGCCACATGTCACTGTTTCCTCCTTTGGCTCTGAAATTGATAGACCGAAAAGTATAGTCCGTGTACTTGCGACCAGTTTTTACAGCATTCCAATCCGATGCTCAGAGAGAGAGCTATGAAGATTTTCCCACGATCACCTCTTTGAGATGAAATTCAGAAGCCTGAAAAAGCCCTAACTTCCACAAATCATATCTCAGAAAATATTGCGAACCAATATCTGAAATTTTGCGACAATGTTCCTCAGGATATTCTTATTATTATTATTCTTAGCTGACCTAACAATAATAATGTAAGGGCACAATAATAACATTATGGGGGTTACAGGGGTACAACAATAACAATAAGGGGGGTTAGACTAACATAATAAGGGACTACACTATTAATATAGGAGCTTAACACATTTATATTTTGAATTTAATGTTTTTTGGAGCTATTGTTAATGTGGTAAAATTCTAAGCCCTCAACCAAGATATTTATTCTGTGGAGAAATTCTTATAGTTGACAAATATTTAATATTTAGTATCCTAAGTATGATTATAGAGAAAAATAATATTTTTTTGGATTTGCATTATTTTAGAATATCATTTAATCCATAAAATTTCTTGAGGAAGTGTTTATTTAGCATTGAAATTTCATAATGAGATTCAAGTGCTAAGCTACTTTCATTTGCCTCAGCTGAGTTTAATGATTAATGGCATGAGGTTTTTTTTTATGTTTGATATCGATTAAAATCGCTTAATGTTTAATTAGCTCTTGTTTCATTTACTTGAAATATTGGATATTTTTGAATATTTTTGGGAAACCTTCAAGTAATTGAGATCGATATTTTTCAGAGCTTTATTGTGGATCTGTGATAAATTGTATATCTTTTAGTTGAGGAATTTCTTGCATCTTCATAATTGGCACTCTCGCTTAAGTACTTCGTGGTTAAATAGGATTATTTGTAATCTAAGTGCTTTAGGCTTTTAACATCACCTCTCATCTTCGAAGCTTGCTTCATATCGCTCCTTCCTCAAATCATCCTCCTTGCATTCTGCATTCTAAGTTAGCATTGCATATAGGATAGTTATTCATCCAAGCAACAATTTCTCATCAAGTACTTGGTTGTAATTTCCTTAGCAAGACAGTTGACTCCATAAGGCACTGATATCAATCATTCAAATTTAATCAAATAATTTATTCTTGCTCGATATTTTACAAGTGTTTGGTCGTTTAACTGTGTCTCTTGAACTGGTTGGTTCCCAACTAGTTCTCCTTCATTCCATTTCCATAGGGTCTACCCCCCTTAGTCTGTTATAAGGAGACAACTTAAACAGAGAGATTGGGGATCAAGGTGACAACCCCCGATCTGAGCCGTTGTCATGGTGCATAGACATTCTGTGCGACAACAGGTAACAAGGCGTAGAATAGCATGTATTGATTGGAGGTTGAGCAGTACAGAAATGTATGAAGATTAGCTATTGAAATCGAGAGGACTGTAGCACCACAATGGCATTGTCCCAGGATGGTACTGCGGGGGGTGGCTATGTGTGAGACAAAATTATAGTATATACTTTTTAATTCAAGTGGTTGTAACTTATTTATTTTTTTATATATTTCAATTAATTCAGTTTGTAGGATAGTTTGTACATTTGTACGAGCCAAGGTTGCTTGGGAGTGGGAGCGGGCAATGACATTTTCAAAAGCTCCTGGGTCGGGAGTGAATCGAGAGAATTTTTTTATATAATATATATTTTTATATTTTTTGATGCATATATGTCAGCAAAAGCATGTGGAATGATGAATTAGATATAAAAAACATAAAAACATGGATTAAACCATATAACATCAATCATCTAAAAGTTATAATCTTCATCAACCACATGTCCACAAGTTACAATTTCTCATTTATATAGCATGTACTGGTGCACATAACCAAAATAACATTGAGTGCAATCCATCTCTGAACTGAAAATACATCAACAAATAGGCTCTAGATGACCTTTGGCATAAAAAAATTAATGTTGCAACAAATACCTACATATCATCAAAATCGTTGCCTATCTTGGGATCTTTGTCATTAATATCACCCTCTAAGCAATTAACATAAGATAGAAAAAATTTAGTGTGTCAAGTCAATATTTTGTTTGAGTGATGGGTACATTTTTAGTAGGGTCATGATAGAGGAGTTCGACAACCAATGTCACCAACATCAAGGTACATAGAGGGCTTGGTGCTCTTGATTAAATACCACTTCTATACCCTAGTACATGGCAAAATCCAATGGAAACATTGCAACCCCCCCAATACTGAAATCCTGAAAAAAAACAGATAAGTCTGTTGGATTTTGAGTGAGATCTAAAATTCTACTTTCTCCATATGAAATCCAATTAGGTCGAAACCACTCTCAAACGTTTTGAGTCATTTCATGGTAATGTTAAAAATTCTCCTTTATCTTTCATTTTCATCCTTTTACTTTAAGAATTTAACATTACCATGAATTGCATGTCAATACTAGGGCCATAGGCTTGAATATTAGGCTGGCCTACTCAAAAACTCTTGTTTCTTTGAAAAAAATTGTGTTTGGAACATCTCTGTGAATTATTTTTTTGTGAAAAAGCCAGGGAGCAATTTTTTTTTTGCGGGAACGCACTCCCTGATCGCTTCTGATTCGCTCCCGCTCAGAGTGCGCTTTGGGAGCGGATTTAGGGGGGATGTTGATTTTTGTAGCATCAAATGTGCCCTAGCCTTGAGATTTTGCAGAGAGGCTAAGACACATGCATTCCACAATACCTAGAAAGCGTTCTGGGAAATTCCACCTAGAGAGGATTTAATTAAAATAATTAATCATTTTTAATGTATTCCTAAGTCTAAACTTAGGAAATGTGATTAATTAAAGTGTATTAATTAGATCGGGTGTGAATCTTCTAGATAAAGACAAGGATCAACTCCCAGTTAATCTTAGCCTTTAATTATGTTTTAATCTTGGCCATTTATATGTCAACGAGAGATTATAAGGAGCTTGATGGGCATTTGGAAAACACATCGAGTGAGAGATCTAGAGATCGAATTCTCAAGAGAGCAACGCAGCAGTTGCCAAAGGAAGATCGAAGTGATTTCTTGTAGTGAGGGGCAATGATATTTGGCCGGAGGAAGTATTCTTGATTCGGTGAATACATTGCAGAGGAGGTAGAGAGAGATCCAGAAGAGGCTGCACAGTGCCACGCTAGGAAGTGCAAAGCTACGCTGAGACAATGCAATGCCTCTAAGGAGATTCGCAGATATGTTGAGGAGCAGTTCAAATCTAGTGCTGGGAGTCGAGGTGTGAGACCAGAGGGCCAAAGATCTGAGTTTCCAGTTGGTAGATCAATCAGCCAGAGGAGTGATGCAGTCCCTAGAGGCTGTGACGCAGAGACTGTGCAGAGATAGCATGGGACTAGCCATTCAGAGGCTGGATCAGTGTTGGATTGCCAGTGACAATGCGAGATAATTTCTCACTATCTTTCTTCTAGTTTATTCTCTGTATCGGATTGCTAGTTTGGGCATCCAAACATTTGTATTTAGAAACTATTGCAAAATAATTAAAACCCTCAATTGTTGCACCGGTTTTCCCGCATTGGGTTTTTCCGGGGACATTGTCCAAAAACAACAGTGTATATGTGTGTGTTTATTTCTTTCCTGCTCAGTATTTGTTTCCACAGTATCTTTTATGTTTTGAAGGCTGTAGTAGTATTTATGTCGATGTTTACTATGTAACATCCTAAATAACTTGATTCAAAATTAACAAGTAGAAGAAATAACATCAGATTGCTGTAGTAGGGATTCCAATCTTGGAATTTTCACATGGTATTAGAGCGTAGGTGAAACAGGAAGATCAGAGCAGGAAGAGCCCTGTTGAGAATTTGGAGGGCTAGTGATTAATACAAATTCTCTTCTTGATGATTACTTGTGAGCTTGCTTGTGTTATTTATGTCTTCTCTTCCTTTAGCTTAGTTAATCTTTCATCAAATCAATTATCAAAATGCACAAGACACATAAGTTAGGCTCCTAGAGCCAGGGCAAAAACCTCTCCCTCCTGGAGAGGAAAACCTGCAAAGAATTCTTCTTATAGATCTTCAAATGACAAGTATCATGACCAAGACTCAGACCCTTGACCTAGATATGCTTCCAAGACCTTGATTCAACTTCTTCAACTTTGATTCTTCTTTTCAACAATTTGCTTGCACTGTAGGAAGGTAAATCCTTCCTTAATATTGTTGCCTTTTCTCCTTATGATGATTGTCTTATCTCCAATTAAACTCTTTCTTCGGATCAACAACCCTGAACTAACACTTTTAAACTTACCCTTCCTGCACTTGTTCGCAACTTAGCTTCAGTTATCCTCAATCCCGCACCTCGATATTTCTTTGCAATCCTCTTCCTGCACCTCTCCGCAATCTTCTACTTCCTGCACCTTTTCGTAATCTTCAATTTCAGATCCATAATTTATACTATCACTTATCCGCACTATAAACTATCCCTTTTTCTACATTACAGTTCAAAGAGAAGACCGTTGTATGTTCAATGTTTATCCGCACTTCTTTCTTGCTGGAGTAGGTTACAGTTACCTGGATTTATGCGAGGTATAGTAACTTAGATTAAGAGGTAGTTATACTTCATCCTTCTGCATAGATTATCCTTTATACCCTTCGCATGAAGATTGACCCTTAGCTCGTATTTTTCTCTCTGATCTTGTCTGAAAATCTTATCTCAAATGAACCGCAGAGCAACTTATATATAGGTGTATGCTTCCTGGTTTTTAAGTCGACTCACCAATTTGACTTTAGGCCGACTTGTCCACAGCTTGTATGCCGACATAAAGAACATTTCATGAGATGTTTATTCCAGCATTGTTGGAGGGTTGTCTTCGCTATATAGGAGCTTTATTTCCAATGATTTTTGAGCTTGTCTTCCAACTTGTTTGAGGGTTGTTTGTGAGCTTTTTTACAAGGTCTTTGGAGCATAGACATCTAGACTAAATCCTTCATGTATATATGACACCTAATTATATGCATTCCTATGAACCTAATAGACATCAAGAATAAGTCTATCTACATAATAAAATCTTGCTCATGAAACCCATGAAGCAAGTATACCAAAAATATATTTTATTATCTTTGACATCTTGTTTACATAATTACATAGTCAACATGAAGACCGACCTAGTTACATTTTTCAACACTCCCTCTTAACTAGGGAGGTATTCATACAGGTATATGGTCACTTTAAAACTGAAGAATCTCATAAGAAGAATCGGATTGGTAATCGCATTTGTATAGTATCATATCAACTAGCATTGTCCTAGAGCAAGGTCTTGACTAAGAACCCCATCTCTCAACAAGACAATGGGCTAAAATGCTAGTGAGACACATGACTTATAGACACCATCGTCATTGTCTCTCCAAGGTACATACTCCACCCGGGTGTTCCCAAAGTATGACCTTCTTGGATTATTCTTCTATTGGGTAGCTAGCCCTCAAAGAATATCGGTCCCCGACTACTCTTATCTTGAATTCCCTAATACATTCTCAAAGAGTATCGAATGCCAGATGATTACCCAATCCTCCATTCTGTCTTCCCAAGTGAAGACCAGAATGATGTGTCTATCTCTTCCTCTCAACCAGGGAGGACCTATTCCACAAGGGAATGTAGTCATTCCTATACAAGGAATGTACCTAAGCTCATTCTTAGGAATTACCAAGTTTCTTCTAAGTAAGAAACTTATCATCAGGCTCCCTCTTAACCAGGGACCTCTAGCAGCAATGGTGAGACACCCAGCTGCTCATGAAGAATTCCTGTCCTCGACGTCATGGATTTCGACATTGAGGAATCTTCAAATTTTAGCTTCATAGGGCACAAATCATCCATCACTTCCATCCTGAGCCATGTCGGCTATCAGAAAGTGATTCATCAAAATTTCTTATCTGGTCCACTGTTATGCCATGCTGCTTTCCTTTGAATCATCTCCAAGGATCATACATCCTTTCTCATGATTAGCAACCCTGCACAAATTCATCCAGATAAACATATACATATGAACTTTTAGAATAAAAGTTACTTTATTGATGATCTTTCACCATGACATCTTCCTGTGGGCATCGACATCCTTCATACAGATTGACATATCTCCTAATGATATGTTTTTCCAAGGGTCTTCTTCTTTACCAGACTTCTGTCAGAGTCTACATATCTTCCCAGGAGATCTCCTAGTCACATCTTCTTGGCCTCCGGATGATAACTGCCTCTTGGCAAGGTTGCATTTCATGATCTCTTCCTCTCTGCACATTCTTCATTCCCAGGACATTACAAATTTTCCAATTTCTTGTTTATGTACAACCACCTCATATTCTATGAGGACATATTATGTTGATTTCATCTGTCAGTGCACTGCGAGATCCTCCTTCATAGATCATACTTCTAAATATGGAAGTCTATTACCTGCAACCACATGACATGACTTCACAGCATCCAATATCAGCATATCTCATATCTATTTCCCTGAGTCATCCTGTAGCAATTTCTCTAGAATGAAGAACTTCATTCCTTTGGCCTGCTTCATCAATATGTCATCACATCCTAGAATTTTGTCACCATGATGACCCTTGATCTGATGACTGCTTTACTTTAGTAGAGAGATTTTTCAGAACCTGTTTCACTGGGATCTCCTTTCATGCTTCTATTTGAGATGCTTCTTAATGTACATTGCTTTCTATTTTACAATCAATCAGAGATCACTTAAAGAGAAAGATGATCTCAATTATAATAGAGATCTCTCTCTTCCTCCTTCTTGGATCTTTTAGCATCAGGTTCTTCTCTTTCATTAGTGACATGGGCTTCTTCCTTTTTCCTCTTGTCCTTTTTCATATTTAGGAAAATCTCTTTTATAATGCCCAAGTTCATTACATCCAAAGCATCGTACGTTGTCCATATTCTTTCTTTTATTCTGAGTGCCAAATTTTCCGAATCTTCCTTTCTTCTTGTATGAGGCTGCAAAGGCATGATTCTCTTCACTTGGTCCTGTATCAGCTTTCGTTTTTAGTCTTGTTTCCTCTATTTTACATAGAGACCATAAATCATGGAATGGAGTGGCTTCTTTCTTCCCATATAGACTAGAAGTGAAGTTTCCCCATTCCTTTGGTAGAGCATTTAGCACCACTGTAGTCATCTCAGTGTCAGACATCACTTCTCCTAGTTCTTGCAGTTGATCTCTTATTTCATAAATCCTCATAAAGTATGGAGTGATTCCTGCTTCCCTTGATAATTTCATTTTGTATAGTTCTTGTCTCAGAGGGATTGCTTCTCCTGCAGTACTCACAGAGAATAGCTCCACCAATTTCTCATATATTTGTTTTGTAGTCTTTAGTTTTGATACATAGGGAATGAGAGGGTCTTTGATGGATTCTATGAGAATCCTTTGGGCTCTAATTTCTCCCTTCATGTACTTGGCATGGGTTGGAGCATCTTCTTTTGGGGATTGAACAGTAGATCCTTCGATATAGTCCATTACTTCGTCTTCAATTAAATTCAAGTCTATTCTTTTCTTCCATGCACTAAAGTTTGATGACCCAACCAGCTTGTTGCTTTCTTTACAATAAGGCATCTTGACAGATAGGGTCATGAATACTTACTTGAGTGGATTTGCTTGCAGCTTCCTTGATGATGATTGATAATGAAGTCAAGGGTTTCCTTTCCTTAATGTTGTTGTACTTGAACCCTTGATTATAAAGACTATCTTCAGAAGTTGAGATTCTCTTCAAACGATGTCTTGAGTGCAAATCTTTGATGGAAAAGATTATTTTCTTGAATGAGTTGATCTTTTGAATGAGGTAGGAGATCTCACTTGAAGTAGTTAGATAGTCTTCCTTGCAAACTGATTTGTCTTTCCAACCCAAACTTCGATCTTTGCTTCTTTGAGTGTCTTTGTCGACAAGTAACCCTTATGTTCAACACCTTAGCTTCGAAACCATGTTGAGAATTTGGAGGGCTGGTGATTAATACAAATTCTCTTCTTGATAATTACTTGTGAGTTTGCTTGTGTTATTTATGTCTTCTCTTCTTTTAGCTTAGTTAATCTTTCATCAAGTCAATTATCAAAATGCACACGACACAGAAGTTAGGCTCGTAGAGCTAGGGTAAAAACCTCTCCCTCTTGGAGAGGAAAACTAGCAAAGAATTCTTCTTATAGATCTTCAAATGACAAGTACCATGACCAAGACTCAGACCCTTGACCTAGATATGCTTCCAAGACCTTGATTCAGCTTCTTCAACTTTGATTCTTCTTTTCAACAATTTGCTTGAATTGGAGGAAGGTAAATCAAAGATTTACCTTCCTCACTATTGCTGCCTTTTCTCCTTATGATGAATGTCTTATCTCCAATTAAACTCTTCCTTTAGATCAACAACCCTGAACTAACACTTTTAAACTTACCCTTCCTGCACTTGTCCGCAACTTAGCTTCAGTTATCTGTAAACCTGTACCTCTATTGTCTTTGCAATCCTCTTCCTACACCTCTCCGCAATCTTCTAATTCCTGCACCTTTCCATAATCTTCAATTTCAGATCCGCAAATTATACTGTCACTTATCCGCACTATAAACTATCCCTTTTTCCGCATTACAGTTCAGAGAGAAGACCACTGTATGTTCAGTGTTTATCTATAGTTCTTCCTTGCTGGAGTAGGTTACGATTACATGGATTTATGCGAGGTACAGTAACTTAGATTCAGAGGTAGTTATACTTCATCCTTCCGCATAGATTATCCTTTATACCCTTCGCCTGAAGATTGATCCTTAGCTCGTATTTTTCTCTATGATCTTGTCTGAAAATCTTATCTCAAATGAAATGCAGAGCAACTTATATATAGGTGTATGCTTCCTGGTTTTTAAGTCGACTCATCAATTTGACTTTAGGCCGACTTGTCCACAGCTTGTATGCCGACATAAAGAACATTTCATGAGGTGTTTATTCCAGCATTGTTGGAGGGTTGTCTTCGTTGTATAAGAGCTTGATTTCCAATGCTTTTTGAGCTTGTCTTCCAACTTGTTTGAGGGTTGTTTGTGAGCTTCTTTACAAGGCCTTTGGAGCATAGACATCTAAACTAAATCCTTCATGTATATATGACACCTAATTATATTTATTCCTATGAACCTAATAGACATCAAGAAGAAGTCTATCTACATAATAAAATATTGCTCATGAAACCCATGAAGCAAGTATACCAAAAATATATTTTATTATCTTTGACATCTTCTTTACATAATTACATAGTCAACATGAAGACCGACCTAGTTACACTTTTCAACAAGCCCGACGTTGAGCAGAAGAGGGAGTTCGAAAGACTGCGTAAGCAACAGATCGAACCCCAGAGGCTGCGTAGTCCATTGGCCGGGAGGGTTGATTTTTGTGGAAAATTACTTCTCTGAGTGAGTCGAAAGAGAGTAAATTTTCCAGATCGAGATCTTGTCAAAGGCAGAGGGAGCAGTGCAACAGCTTCAACGCAGAGCAAATATTGAGATGGGACAGAGTTTTTGCCGTAGTTTCTAGGACAGAAAAGCGTTAGAAGAGGAAAGAAGAGCACATACTGAGGGAATTTCTCAGGGTTGCAGGGAAGCTTCAACCCCCCCTCGTTCCCGTTTTCGAAATGCGCTCCGTGCGGGAGCGTTTTGGAAACATTCGGAAACGCGCTCCTGAAAACGCTTCTTGAGGGGAGCGTTTTCGAGAGCGCATTTCCGAACCTGTTAAAACACTCCCTGCCTTTTCGGGAACGTTTTCGGAAGCGCTCGGCAGCGAACACTCCTTGAATGCTTCCAGCGTTTAAAAAATGCTTCGGGAGCATTTTTTAAACGCCGGAAGCGATCAGGGAGCGTTAGCTCCCGAACGCTCCCCAAAAAAAAATGTTTCCCGCTGGGCATAAATTTTTTTCAATGAATTTTTTTTTTTGTATATAAAGGGTAAGGGGGGGGGGGGGGCATTTTGTTTTTATTGTTTGTTGAGTGAGTGAGAGAGAGCAAGAAGAGCTTGAGGAGAGAATTGGAGAGCTGAGTTGCAGAAGTGACAAGGAGCAAGATGCAAGGCAACAGGAGGATTGCAAGAAAGAGGTAGGCCTTCTAATCCAATTTTGTATTTTCTAGGATGAATTTGTAGGTTGTTTAAAAATGAAAACTTGATTTTTTCTTGAATGTTGCATTTTATTGGATTTAAAACTTAAAAAATGAATTGTTTTTTTCTATGTTGCATTTCCTATTCCCATTTAGCATTTTTCCATTTGTTTTGCAGGCTAGAAACTTGAAACTTGTTTCCATCATGGCTATATGGCTAGGGATTTTCCTCATGTTGGTTCCTTTCTTTGTGATAATGGTGTTGGAGAGTAGTAGAAGAAAGAGACAAATCAGAGAAGAGGAGGATGAAGAGGAGGGTTATGGTGGATTTGGAGAAAATCCTGAAGAGGAGGAGGATTATGTTGAGGAGGAAGTGGGGAGTGGAGAACATGAGGACACAGATTCCCCAACTAGACAAGACCAAACTCAGACACCTTTGTGGAAATATGTTCAGAAACAGGAAGGAGGGAAAGGTGGTGGAACCACTAAATTTATTTGCTCCCATTGCATTAAACAATATCATGGTTCATACACCCGTGCGAGAAGGCACCTTTGTGGGAAAATGCCAGGGGATGGAGATAAAAATATTGGAATCAAAATTTGTACTAATGTGCCAACAACACAGAGAGAGAAATATAGGAAGGAAGAGGAGGCTGCCCTACAGAGATCATCTAAAAGATCTAGGGGTTTCATTGATTCTTATTCAGGCCCAACACGTCATGGACAAACAGGTTCAACTTCCACCCATGCCAGTGGTTTTGGAGGCAATGGCACACCTGGATTAAGGCGTAGAACCATATTCGATTTCCTGGACGAAGGGTGTAGGAATGATGTGGATTCAAAAGTTTACCGGTTTCTATATGCATGTGGGGTGCCATTCAATGTTCTTCGCTCACCTTATTGGCATGAAATGGTTTCTACCATTAATGATGCCCCCAAAGGATACAAAAGCCCTGGGTATGACAAGGCCAAAACCGTGGGTCTTGATCATGAAAAAGCTAAAATAAACCATTCTTTGGCTAGAATGACAAGTTCGTGGAATGAGCATGGGCTGTCCATTGTCTCTGATGGATGGACCAATGTAAAAGGAAAACCATTGATAAGTGTTTTGGCTGTGTCGGTTAGTGGTGCAATCTTCCTGGCAGCATATGATTATTCAGACAAATTCAAAACTGGCATTAACATTGCAAAACCATTACTTGATATAATTGAAAAGACTGGGCCATACAATGTCATATAGGTCATCATTGATAATGCTGCTAACTGTAAGGCAGCAGGAGCAATTATTGAGGATAAATACCGCAACATGTTTTGGTCTGGGTGTTTGGTTCACACAATGAACCTTTTGATGCATGATATCATAAAAAACAAACAACCTCAATTCAAATGGCTTGGTGATTTGTACAAGAGAGGTAAAGAAATGATAAAATTTATTACAAATCATAGCAATACCCATGGGCTTTTCTGTACTCACTCCAAATTGGAGTTGTTGAAGATAGCAAAAACTATATTTGCTAGCTATTACCTCATCTTCAGACGCCTTTTGAAGGTAAGAGAGTCATTGGCTACAATGGTATCAAGCCCACACTGGCAGCTATTAAAGGACAGGGCAGCAACAATAGTTGACAGGCAAGGTTTCGAACATGTGGAGGAGACCGCCCTTGACCCTCTGTTTTGGGACGTGTGAGGAAAATTTTGAATTTTACCAAGCCCATTTATAACATGATTCGGTTTGCAGATACTGATAAACCAGTGATTGGAGAGGTTTATGAGCAGATGGACAGCATGTTGGGGCAAATAAAAGATATTGTTAAGGATAATGATCCCAACTTGTATGCTATGATTCATGACTGTGTGTGTGCACAGTGGAATAAACTCAATGTTCCACTACATGCTTTGGCATATATCCTTATGCCAAAATATTACTCTCCATCTTGGTTGGGCCAACCTGCACCTAGAGGTGGGGTTAGGATGAAACCTCACACAGATCTAGAGGTACAAGAGGAGTACATGAAGGCATTGGACAAGTTGGTACCCGACAGGGAAGAGTGTGCTAGATTGCGCCTTGAATTAGGCAAATACTTCAGTTGCACTGCTAACTTTGGTTCTTTCCATGCAATGGAAGATAGGGACAGATTTGATGCTCTCACATGGTGGGAAGCATATGGCGGCATGGGACTTTTGCCAATGTTGGCTAAAAAATTTCTCTCACAGGTTGTGAACACTTCTTCTGCAGAGAGGTGTTGGAGCACCTACAGCTTCATACATAATGTGAGAAGAAACAGGCTGAATGAAAACCGAGCTAAAAGCTTGGTTTATGTGCATTACAACTTGAGGTTGTTGAGCCATTACTATGATCCGGAAAATGAGGATCAATCATACAGAGTCTGGGACAACAACCCAGAGGATGATAATTGGGAGGACGTCACGTTACATCTGGAAGAATTGGAAGCAGAACTTTTTAGGGATGATGATGAAGCATCAGCAGCACTGCCACACACAGGGCCAGTCCCACCATCTACTGGTAGCAATGCGGGTGCGGGTGCGGGTGCGGGTGCCAGTGCCAGTTCTCGATATCACACTATTGTTCCTTTGCAGATCCAGCCTCCACCTTCTAGTCATGGTCGTGGTACTCCTGAGAGTTCTAGAAGACCAACATTTCCTCGTGGCTCACAAAAATTAGACATTTCTCGTGGGCGTGGCAAGGGGCCAGCCAGTAGATAAAATAGATTTGTTGTTTACTAGTCTTTTCTATTTGTTGTTGACAAACTTTTGAACAGCTTCTGAAACTAATCTTTACATATATTTAATGACAATTTAAGTTTGAAGTTTGAATTTGAAAGGTGAAACTTTGAAGTTGGCATTTCTAAGTATGATCACATAAGTCATTATGAATTATGAATATGATGCTTCATGAAAGTTATATGGTGATCAATGAATCAATGATGATAAATGTTATATAATATCAATGATGATAAATGTTATATATTGAATTTTGAAATCAATGAATCAATGATGATAAATGTTATATATTAATGATGATAAATGTATATTGAATTTTGAAATCAATGAATCAATGATGATAAATGTTAGATATTGAAATTTGAAATCAATGATGATAAATGTTATATATCAATGATGATAAATGTTATATATTGAATTTTGAAAGCTTGAAACCTTCAGATTGATGATTCGTGAGACTCAAGAGTCAATATGTTGTATGCTTCCAACTTGTGGGCGTGGTTGATAAAGATTATAACTTCTAGATGATTGATGTTATATGATTCAATCTATGTTTTTTATGTCTAGTTCATCATTCTACATGTTTTTGTTGACATATATGCATCAATATATATATATATATATATATATATATATATATATATATATATATATATATATATATATATATATATATAAACGCTCCCGAAAACGCTCCGGACCGGAAGCTTCTAAAAATGGTGCTCCCGCTCCCGCTCCCAAGTAACCTTGGAATTTCTTCCTCAGAGTATTCCTAGCCAAGGAATTTGATTTCTCACTGCAGAGCAACGGTAGCCAGAAGCAGGTCTACTTACTCCAGCTGGGAGTGCGTAAAGCCAATCAGTAGCTGCGCAGAGGAGAGAGGAGGTAGTTCGACATTTGTTTGGTGATATGGCAGCAACTGGGTTGAGAGATCAGGATTGGTTGGAGGGTGCCTCCAACTATGTGATCCTCGACGGAGTGAGAGATCATATTGTATCTCAGATAGCAGGCAAAGGCACAACCAAAGAAATGTTGGATGCATTTGCCACGTTGTATCAGGGATCTTTCGGGCAGCGGAAGATGTACTTGGAAGAGAAGATGAGATCCACGAGGATGCATAAGGGGGAGCACATGGACCCCTTCCTTACGAGGCTTAAGGATGTCCGGGATCAGCTGGTAGCTGTAGGGTCAGCGCCTCAGGCTACAGAGTTTATGAGATTAGCCCTGAACAATGTCTCAGAAGAATGTCAAGTCTTCGTCCAGAGTATTCTGGGCAGAGAAAATTTTCCAGATTGGGAGAGGATGTGGGATGATCTCCAACAAGAAGAGATGAGGAGTGACTTAGTGAAGAGCAACCTGGAAAAAAGCAGTAGCAGCGGGCAAAAAGCAAATGTGAAGGAAGAGGAAAATGCAACCCTCGCATCGAAGGGGTAGTAGGAGCAGTGTAGGGGAAAGAAGGATATTTCAAAGATTAAGTGCTTCCGATGTGGTGAGATGGGCCACTTTAGCTCTCAATGCCCTCTTTGGAAGAAGGACAAGGAGAAGGAGCAGAATCAACAAGCTGCTACTGCAGAGATCGATAAACTGTCCTCTAGATTGGAGGAGGAGTTTTCCATGATTTCCCATATACCTCCAGGGGAGAGATGGGGTGATATGGTTTTGTAGCCTCAGAGAGCTACAAGATGGGCATGATCCTTGAGGAGTCCACCTCTTGGATCATCACCTTGCTACGCGAGCCCATAACAACGGTAGCAGGATGGACCAGTGAAAGATGGTGCAGTCAGGTGCCAGAGTTACAGATGCAGTGGTTAGCAACGTTAGGAACTGAGCAGCGAAGAGCAGAGTTGGTAGCATTGCAGTTGGTACATTGCAGAGTCAGCAACAGTGCAGAGGCTAGCAACAGTCAGAACTCGGTGAACAGATGCATCAATCTAAACACAGTTGGTTCAGTTGATGGGCATCTCTCACTTGTAGCAATAGCAGATGAGAGACCGTTGCAGATGTTGTAGTGGTAGTAGCAACAAAGTTGCAATGCAAATGTAGTGGTTGACAACAGCATGTAGAGTCAGCAGCAGCACAGATGCAACACAGAGAGAGCTACGCAGTAGTTGGTGGGCAGCGACATCCAGACATCAGCAGCGCAACTGGGATGGTGCAGAAGTCAGAGTGTTGCTTCAGGAGGTTGCAACACTTGAGCACATTCCTCGCTAAGAGGGAGTGTTGATTTTTGTAGCATCATATGTGCTCTAGCCTTGAGATTTTGCAGAGAGACTAAGACACATGCATTCAACAATACCTAGAAAACATTTTGGGAAATTCCAACCGGAGAAGATCTAATTAAAATAATTAATCATTTTTAATGTATTCCTAAGTCTAAACTTAGGAAATGTGATTAATTAAAGTGTATTAATTAGATCGGGTGTGAATCTTCTAGATAAAGACACAGATCGACTCCTAGTTAATCTTAGCCTTTGATTATGTTTTAACCTTGGCCGTTGATATGTCAACGAGAGATTATAATATGGAGCTTGATGGGCATTTGGAAAACACATTGAGTGAGAGATCGAATTCTCAAGAGAGCAAAGCAGCAGTTTCCGGAGGAAGATCAAAGTGATTTCTTGCAGTGAGGGGTAGGGATAGTTGGCTGAAGGAAGTATTCCTGATCCAGTGAATACATTGCATAGGAGGCAGAGAGAGATCGATATGAGGTTGCGCAGTGCCACGCTGGGTAGCGCAGAGCCTCTGAGGATATTTGCAGATTTGTTGAGGAGCAATCCAGATCTAGTGTCGAGAGACGGGGTGTGAGACGGGAGGGCCAGAGATCTGAGTTTCCAATTGGCAGATCGATCAGCCAGAGGAGTGACGCAGTCCCTAGAGGCTGTGACGCAGAGATTGCGCAGAGACTACGCAGAGACAACGTGGGACTAACCATTCAGAGGCTGGATCAGTGTCGGATCGCCAGTGACAGTGTGAGATAATTTCTCACTATCTTTCTGCTAGTTTATTCTCTGTATCGGATTGCCAGTTTGGGCATCCAAAGATTTGTATTCAGAAACTACTGCATAATAATGAAAACCCTTAGCTGCTGCACCGGTTTTCCCACATTGGGTTTTTCTGGGGACATTGTCCAAAAACAACAGTGTATATGTGTGTGTTTATTTCTTTCTTGCTTAGTATTTGTTTCTGCAATAATTTTTATGTTGTGAAGGCTGCAGTAGTATTTATTTCGATGTTTATTGTGTAACATCGTAAATAACTTGATTCAGAATTAACAAGCAGAAGAAATAACATCAGATTGCTGCAGTAGGGATTCCAATCTTGGAATTTTCACAGGGGGGCGGGTGCTCCCCTGCAACCCTGGTACGAGCAATGGTACATAAATTGAATTTACTATAGGGACTACTGTTAACTGTGGCAGTGCCAGTGGTAACTTCTTTCTTTTTTCCTTCAACCAAATTTTTGAAATATAAATGGCCAAGTGCCCAAAAATTAATGTCGCCAGTGGTGGAGATAAAAAATGTGGCTTTGTCACTAAACATGAACCAAATCTAGCTCATGAATCAGATATCCAAAATATTTGGAAAATAAAGAAATCCATTTAGGATAAAAACAATATATATCAAATAATGTAGGAGAAAATGATATGATATGATTGATTACAAATGAAGGCTCCGTATATATAGCTAGGTGGGAGTTCCCTTTCATTAAGAGTCTTTCATATGTCTTTTCATTAATTATAAATTATTATTTAATTATAAGTTATTATTTATATTATATTTTATATATTTATTTTCCTAATGTATTCCTAAATATGTTTATAAGATGGGCAAATTTTTTGTAATGAGGGTTCTTATAATATTTCGGGTAATGTACACCAATTTCAATGTTATCTGGACTGGCCAGTTTGGACTAATCTAGACCTGCCAGCCCTCGAATTGGTTGCTGAATCGAACCAGGGGACAGTTCACAATCAGTTCAGACCGCTAGGGTTAAATGAAAAGATAAGGGAAAATAAGAAGAGAAAATCCCTCACCTTTCCTAGCCCTAAAACAATCAAACTTGACATATTTGGTGTCTAATGGTTGGGATTTACATTAATGTGTATATGTCTCTCTATGTGTATTTGTTTATTAAATTTTCTTATTTAATTTAATTTTTTGGTAGACTAGTTTACAAACCATTTCAAGGGCAGGTTTTGGTCCGATTCCAATGCCATACTGGACCGACCTCCAGCTGGTTTCAATTTCATACTTGTCTGATGCTCAGTATTTTCTGGTTCTGATCAGTTATGCTAAATTATATTTACCATAACATACATAGCCAAATACAAATTGGTGAGATTAAGGTAAATTTGCGAAGTTTCCATACCATTACATCAAGCACCAATGATATTAGCTTTGGAAAATTTTTGTAGTAACACTAAACAACACAGTTTTCTTTAAAGAATGGAGGAAGCTGTTGTTTTGGATAAGCTTTGTTACAATGACGATCACTATCCTGACTGAAATGCATACAAAGGTTTGATCCAAGTGGCTGCCATTATGGGGTTTCCGTTTACCTTGTTTCAATGGTTTCTGGTGCCATGTGTTAAGTTGTTATCCTAACACTCACATGTTACTAGCAATAACAAGTAATAACAGGTACATAAACTTTCTTATATGTACCTTTGCAAGAATGGGAGAATGATTACAACCGAACTTTTTTTGTAACTTTGTATATAATTGTGAATGGTCTACTATTCGATCTTGAAAACTAGAGAGGTTGGGCAGTAATAGCATCAAACCCTCTTAGGTTGTTAGACCTTATGCTTATTCTGATGTGCTATCTTGATTGTATTTATTCCCTAAGTAGTACCAGCTCTTTCTTGAAAAGACAGGCTTTTCCATACATTGAAATTTCAGTGGCAGACTTTCAATTCTTTTCTGTTGATCTAGATCATACATGGTGAAACCAAGGTGCAGAACATAGGCCTATTAGCCCTTAGTGAGTGGAGAACCTACTATCGGCTGTTAAGTGCTTTAGATCATGAGCATGTATCCACGATTGCAACAATTTTGCAAAACATGTTGGCATATTGATGTAACTTTTTTCCACCTCACTGGAGTTGAGATGTATTGCAATGTGCTTATGATTCTTTCATGGAACTGAATCAATAGGCAACTAATTCCTGTTAATGTATTTCATTTAATTAATCTGATAACCAAGTATTTCTTGTCCGAACGTAGTTTTCTAATTTTGTGGTACTAATTTCATGTATTTCTTAACATGTAGTTTGTAAATTTTCCTCATTTGGCATTTGTTTTTCCTGTTTCATTATCAAGGCTTAGCTTAGAAGTGAGGTGCTTGCTTGGTTTTTGAACTTCTATTATGAAAATAATTTTTGCTGTATATTGCTATGCAGAATTGGCGATGAGCAAACATCAGAAGATGCAGAAGATGGACCACCTGAATTGATTTTCATTCATGGAGGGCACACAAGCAATATATCTGATTTCTCATGGAATCTCCATGATGATTGGTTAATTGCTAGTGTAGCAGAAGATAATATTTTACAAATTTGGCAGATGGCAGAAAATATTTACCAGGATGATGCAGATATTCTTTGATGAAATTTCATAACTCCTACCTACTATGGTTGGTGTGCCTTGGAGAAAAATTCCAATGCCTTCATGGGTGTGTAATCTGTGATAATTAAAGGAACAATCTGGATCAAATATTGTAATTTGTCTTTAATCTTCAGGGTTTGTTACTAACAATTGAGCTCAAATCTCTATTCTGACCAGAAATGCAGCAGTTGGATGCATTAAATATAAGGTGGATTTTAGTACCTTAAGTTAATGTATTTTAAAATATTATGAAGCACTCTGGACATCTGCTTTGTTCATCATGGCAGACATCACAAGGAAGTAGAAATTGAAGTTATGCTGCAGAAACCAGTTTTTTCAGGTACGTTTTTGAATTTCCATATTTGTAGTCCATATTTTCCACAACCATAGGTTTGGTGAAGATGCCAGCTATTTGTTCTTCTGCAGTAATATTCCATTTGGATAATTTGATCATGTATTGGTTGTCAAATATAGTGCTGATGGACCTCAGTATGCTTGGTCTTTGAGTGATATACTAGATGGCGAACAATCTGAAGGGCCACCTGATTATCACATCAAGGTAAAGTCAACTGCTCTTGAGGAAGTCCAAACTCCTCCAAAAGTGTTTGAATCATAATTTTAAAAACTAGAGCTGGGTTTTGAACTGGTCACCTATCTAATCGTGATTCAAACCGGAACTGGATAAAACCAGATCGAACCGGATTCAATAAACCGGAATTGAAAAAAATATACATAATAATTATATTTTAATGAAAATAACTTATTTTGAAGATTACAAATGTGATTCCAGTTGACCATGCGCATGTCAACAGTTCCAAGAAGTAGAGTACATGACAGTGGACAATTTTTTATTTCAAAGTCAGCATCATCATACATCGTTCGATGTATCATTGCAATTCCAAATTCTGTATCCCTGTGGGCTTTCATTGTAAAAATGATTCTAGTATGACTAGGAAGCCATGTAAAAACACCTAGCCTTTGATTCTTGACAAAAAGTTTCACTCTAGGGAGTTTTTTAACCTCCCTAATTATTTGTGTTTCTAAACATGAATAATTAGCAGAGTTTTTCTCCCAAGCATCCCCCAAAGCTAGAGTGGAATTCTATGTAATGTCTTAGGTGAGTCCTAGTGTTATCGAGTCTATGTATTTTTATCACACTAGATCATGTGTCTTGTGTCGCAAAATTTGGTTGAGTCTAAGAGGTTATGTCTATTGTAAAATTCCCCTTCTATGGGTGTTTATTGTAAAATCTTGTAAAAAAGTGTTGTCTAGGGATATTTTTGGTGAATGGTTACTCATAATTAGACACCATTGTCAAAATATTTTTTAGATCCACTTAGAAGGTGGAAAATATGTTTAATCCCCTCTTAAATCTTTTTTATTTTATTTTTTGGAAAAAATACAAATAAAATTTAAGCCAGAAATTAGTCAAAAATAAAAAAGAGAGAAAAAATTAATTTCTCTCCAAGTGGAAAAATAAATTTTGGAGAAAAGTGACCTTCCCAAGGAAGAATAAATTTGAAGGACTCAATTCCAAGGAGAAAATTCCCTCAAAAATTCATGGGTCCAGAAGAAATTAATTTTCTGAGGTCTTCCATCAAAGGAAAAATCAATCCTTTGGACCATGGTGGTTAAGTCAAAGATCAATTTTCAAGGAAAAAAAGTTTGGGAAAAATATTTTTTGGACCGGGATCAAAGCCTTCATCAACAAATTCGATTTTTTCTTCTAGATCAAGGGACGCGATTTAGTTTTGGCATGGATCAAGCAACAACTAGCCGTTATTCTCCGGGATCAAACAAACTAGCCATTTTTCTAGTTGGAGGGTTCTCACACTTTTCATTTTTATATATAGGGAAGCTATTGAGCTCCTCATTGAGCATTAGGTACTGATCAGAAAATATTAAGCAAGTTATGAGTCAAACTATTGGATGTAATTTTATTTTGCAATAATAATATCAAAGTCTTTGGGGGTTTATACGTGATGGTGTTCCTTTTATGCCTCTTGTGGTAATGTTATTTTGAATCATGTTCTTAATGCTCTATTGAATAATTGTTGAGTTATTATTTCATCAGCCAACAATTGGATTATCTATTTGCACAAGTATCTTGCATTAGGTATTAGGTTCATAAAAACATTCTAGCTCACTCGTTCTAGCAATTATCTCTAGATCTTGGGGGTTTTAATGTGTATCTAGCCCCTTTTGATCTAATAGCTTCATTTCAAGTGTGTAAAGATAATATGATATTCAAATCTTGGGCATGAGGGGAAGTCTTCAGTTCGACCAGCCAACTCCCAGGGAAGAGGCTTAAAAGCCCATTGTGTTAAATTCTCCAAGGCTTATCTAATGATATGTATGCAGTAACTTGGCCATGGAATTATATTAAAAAATTATCTTCCTCAAATTATTCTTGAAATAAAACTGAGCAATAAAGTTAGATATGCTTATCTAGAGCTTGTAATTTTTTATTTGTGAATATTTGTAAATAATTTTGTAAATTATATTACTAACCCTTGTACTTATTTTCTAATTTTTGTACAAATATTTTCTAGCCTTTGTATATATTTTCCATATTATTCCTTGGGGTTTTAGGGTTGTTTCCCTGTAGATGTGAAGGAGAGGGTGAGGGCGTAAGGCACATCTCACCTCAAGGATCAAGGAAATTTGACTTTGTGGGAAAGTTAGGTCTCACAAACCCTAGATGTCTAGGGTCTCAGTAGCATTTCATTTTTGGGAAGACGTCCAACAAATCTAATTAGGCCGCAAGGGGTTTGAGGTTCCACATTTCTCCTGACATTATCACATTGACAATAATTGAAGAAAGAACATAAACGATAAATAACTAAGTACAACTAGAAATCACTGAACTGGATTGCTACAAATTAGCAATCAACACATGCAAATTGAACTCCAAGCCCACTAACTCAAATTTACTGAGCTAACTAAGTGACAAGAGCCATGTCACCTCAGTTAACTGCCTCCAAGTTGTTTGTTGATGTGGAAATTTTGAATTTTCTCAATTGACCAAGGCTAAGTCAAATTGAGCCTTTCTTACTACATTATTTTTAACGCTCCCTCTTAGCAAGAAAGGGATTTTCAACCACCCCTATCCTATCCTTGTGCAATTCGAACTTCCCTCTTGACAAAGCCTTTGTCAAGATGTCAACATCTTGTTCCTTTGTTGAAATGTATTGTAGCAACATTATCCTCCTCTGCACACAGTCACGTAAATGATGATACTAGATATCTATATGCTTGGATCGATCATGAAATACTAGATTCTCAAAGAGCTTAATGCAACTCTGATTATGACAATAGATCACAGTTGGATCCATCTCTTGACCAAACAGTCCCACAAGTATCTTTCTCATCTAGATTGCCTCACATGTTGCTTGACTTGCAACCATGTTTTCAGCTTCTGCTGCGCTGAGCGCCATAGACCTCTGCTTCCTGCTGTACCAGGAAATTATTGCGAACCCAATGCTGAAAATTCCACCGATGTACTTTTTTGGTCAGATGGACTCCCTACCCAATCTGCATCTGTGAAGCCACACAAATTCACTCCCTCTATCTGTTTGTACCATAATCCATATTGGGTAGTGCTTTTGAGGTACCGTAAAACATGCTTAGCTGCCTTCCAATACATTTTGGTCGACCTAACCATAGCTTGGCTCAGCTGGTTGATTGCATATCACATATCTGGTTGTGTGTTCACAAGATACATCAGTGAACCCACTAGCTGCCAGCAAATGGTAGCATCAACCTCTTCACCTAAAGTGGCATTCTCCTTCCTCCATTTGGATGCTAGAGGTGTCTCCATGGGCTTACAACTCTCCATGTGAAATCTCTGCAGTATCTCAATGGCATATTTTCCTTGAGACAAACAATTCCCCATCTCCTTGCCATACTTCTAGCCCGAGGAAGTAGTGCATGAGACCCATGTCTTTCATCTCAAATTCCCTTGCAAGGTCCTCCTTGCAAGAGTTGATCAACTTCTCCTCACCTATCAATATTAAATCATCAACATATAAAACAATGATAAGCAATTTACCTTCTACCAAAATATGATAGAGGTTTTCCCAATCCAGTGAGATAACTATCAATTTGAGTGTACCAAACTCGAGGTGTCTCTTTGAGACCATACAATGCTCACCTGAGTATGCACACATGAGACTCTCGATCAAATTCTCAAAATATTCTAGCTGCTTGATGTACACTTCCTCCTCAAAAACACCATTGAGAAATGTTGTTTTTATATCCATCTAGTGGATCTTCCACCCCATCTACGCATCCGGTGCAAGAATTGATCTAATGGATGAATACCTTGCTATGGGAGCAAAGGTTTCCTCATAGTCAATTCCCTCAACTTGAGAGAATCCTTTGGCCACAAATCTGGTCTTATACTTCTCTATGCTTCCATCTGCTGCAACTTAACTTTGAAGATCCATCTCGAACCCACAACCAATTTATCTGTCGGTCTTGGGACCACTTCCCAAACACTATTCTTCATGATGGATTTGTATTCTTCCACCATTCCACCATTCCAAACCGATTGCTCAACTGCTTACTCAAAAGAGGATAGCTCAGTGTCTACAAGTTTAGTCATTAGAGCCATGTAGCCAGTGTACCTCTCAGGTGACCTCCTTTTCCTGTGCAAATTTGAAGGAGCTCCCACATTCTCCCTCGCATCTTGCACCAATCTATCAGCTTCCCTAGTTCTTTTTATACCTTCTCTGGATGGTTCTTATTGAGTGGATGTATCCACTTTGCCTCCTCTCTGCTCCTCCATTTGTGGCTACTCCACAACTTCCTAAGGCTCCTCCTTTGGAGCTAAAAGCTCCTATGGTGGGAATTGAAGCTCCCTCTCAGGAGAGAATCTCGTTGCTTTCTCCTCTTCAAACTTTACATCCCTTCGCACAATTGTCATTTTGAGGGAAGGTAAATACACCCGGTAATTGTGTGAAGTTTCGGTGTAACCCACAAAAACTCCCAACTCTGATGCCTTCTCAAGTTTCTTCCTCGAATATTTGGAGACATGGCAGTAAACAGAGGCTCTAAAAATTCTGAAGTGAGACACATTCGACTTTCTCCTTGAGAAAGCCTCCTCTGGTTTAATCATACCAAGAATCCGACGAGGACTCCGATTCTGCAAATAGTATGTTGTGCTACATGCCTCTGCCCACAAATGCAGTGGCAGGCCTTCGTCACGTAGCATAGCTCTCGTAGCTCCCACAATGCTTTGGTTCTTTCTCTCAGCTAACCCATTTTGTTGTGGGTTGTGGGGAGTTGTCAGTTCTCTTTGTATTCCTTCTTTGGCACAAAATTCCTTGAAGTCATTCGAAACATACTCACCTCCATTGTTGCTCTTGAGAGTCTTCACCTTCTTGTCAGTGTCTTTCTCAACTAGTGCCTTGAATTCTACAAATTTTGAGAATGTCTCATCCTTCTTCCTCATGAAGAAGATCCAACACTTTCTTATCAAATTATCAACAAAAATAACATAGTATTTATGTCTAGCAGTGGAGGTTTTCGAGAAGGGTCCACAAACATCAGAGTGGAATCTCTCCAAGACTGCATTTGGTTTGTTGTCTCGATTATGGAATGTGATTTTTACATACTTCCCCAAGGTACAACCCTTGTAGACATCGTGGTGCTCAAGTGATCCTTTAGGGAGGCCAGTGGTTATTTGCTGCATAATTTTTAATGCGCCATGATGCAAATGGCCCAATCTCATGTGCTAGAGTTCACCGACATCACGACTCTGCACTTTCTCTGCCTTACTGCTTAATGCAACACGATCTTCCACATCAAGTTTATACAAGTTCTTCACATGAACCCCGTTCTTCTTCACCTACCCATTGGTTATGTGTCTTAGAAAGACTTTCCCTTTACTAAAGATTACATCATAACCAAAGTCTTTCGAAACTGGTACAAAGATGTGTTTCTTCTTCATGCCTGGTACGAACATGACATCTTTGAGGCGAAGAGGGGATCTTGACTCCCTATTAAAGGTTACTGTACCAATCTCGATAGCATTTTACCTTTCTTCATCCCCAAGCTCAATATGTATATAGATATCTTTCTCCTCCGGTCATTGAAAAAATATCTACAGCCCGTCATGTGGAATGAGGCACCTGAGTCCAATTACCACCCACTCTTCATCATAATGTTGGCCATGCATGCGATCAGGGTGAATTCTAACTCGAGGCTCCTCCTGAGTTCTTCTTTCTAAACTTTTTGGTTGGAAACTTTGTAGCACAATGCACAAATTCATGACAATTGAAGCATTTTATTTTGGACAAGTCTTTCTTCTTGCCCCCTTGGTTGGATTCTGGTTTGGTTTGAGATTTCTTCCCTTTTCCCTTCTTGCCCTTTCCAACCAATGCAAAATTTTCATTTTCTTCATTTTCTCCCTTGGATGAACTTCCATCTCTGGTATTCCACCTGATTTCTTCTTGTGCCAAATTAAACCATAAGCATTCCCAATTCGGTAATTTCTCCCTCATGTTCACCCAGTCCTAGTAACTATGTTGACTTTTGGGAAGCCCTAGAAGAGCTAGGCTCACCAGGTCATCTTCTGCAACATTCACACCAACCCCTCCAAGCTCATCCCAAACTTGTGTAAATCTGGTGAGATACTGCAGAATAGTATCATTCTTCTACATCTTAATGTTTTGAAGCTTGTCTTTGAGGGCTAGTTTTCTATGGTCACTGCTATTCTTGAATAGCTCAATCAGTTCCTTCCACATTGCGAGGGTTTCTTTTCCATGGAGATTTGAGGCTATGTGGTCTCTCACTTCCTTTAAGATTATTCTCCTCGCCTTGACTACATCTTTCTTTCATTGGGCTAGGTTATGGGCATTCCCCGATCCTAGTTTTGGAATGTGTGTCTTGACATATTCCAACAATCCATTGTCATCAATCATTGCCTCTATGCGATCCTTCCAGGCAATGAAATTTGAGCCGCCTTCTAAGGCATACTCTAATCTCAGTCCATTAAAGGCCATTCTCCCAACTGTGAAGAAATTCTGCTAGACTGAAGTTGCAAATTTGAACCTCTTGAGGAATAAATTCGAAATTCTTGTTCTAATGTGAATCCTGCTCTGATACCATGTAGAAATATGGTGATAGAATTGCAACTGCTCAAGAAATTTAATCTAAATCAAGAGACACAATTCTACTCTACTGCTCTGTGGAAATTAATTCACAATTTAGAACAACATCCACAAACATGCAACAGTCACATACACAAGTACATAAAATTATCTAGGGGAGACCAACTTGTAAAAATCCCTTAAGCCTTCTTGCATTAATAAAATGAATAGAGAATGTATTACAATTGATTTCTTGCTCTAAGCACAACTTGCAAAAGAATAATTGTTCTCTCTTCTCTATGAGAAGCTCTGATCCAGACTTAGTCAATTTCTGCCTCCATCTAAGCTCTTATTTCCTTCCACAAATCCTGAGGAAATTGGCCCCTATTCTTTAGGAATTTCCTCCAAAATGATCGTGCAGTTACCGAGGATTGATCATTGATTGCATACAACATCTGTACACTCAAAACTAGTCTATTGATGTTGCATTACCTTGGAATCTCCACCACAGTTGAGCAATTCGAATTCCTTGCATGCATGAGCTAGTTTTGGTTGATTGGTTAGTTAACTGGATGATCTCTGAGTTAGATTATTGTCCCACTGCACAACTGACCTCCAACTAGTTCTATTAATTGTTAGAACTAGTTTAATTGAGTACAACTAGAAATAATTGAGTTGGAATGCTACAAATTAGAAATAACACATGCAAACTAAACTCCAAGCCCACTAACTCGAATTTGCTGAGCTAACTGAGTGACAATATCCATGTCACATCATTTAATTGCCTCCAAGTTGTTTGTTGATGTGGAAATTTTGAATTTTCTCAATTTGACCAAGGCTAAGTCAAATTGAGCCTTTCTTGCTACATTCTTTTTAACAGTTTTTCCACTTGGAGGGTTCTCACACTCTCAATTTTCTATATAAGGAAGCTATTGAGCTCCTCATTGAGCATCAGGTACTCATCAGAAAATCTTAAGCAAGTTGTGAGTCAAGCTGCTAGATGTAATTTTATTTTACAATAATAATATCAAAGTCTTTGGGGGTCTATTGGTGATGGTGTTCTTTTCAGCTTCTTATGGTAATGTTATTCTGAATCATGTTCTTAATGCTCTACTGAATATAATTGTCAAGTTATTATTTCATTAGCCACGAGTTGGATTCTATTTGCACAAGTATCTTGCATTAGGTACTGGGTCCAGAAAAACATTCTAGGTCACTCGATCTAGCATGTATCGCTAGATCTTAGGGGATCTAATGTGTATCTATCCCCATTTGATCTAATAATTTCATTTCAAGTGTGTTGAGATCATATGATATTCAGATCTTGGGCGTGAGGGGAAGACTTCGGTTGGACCAACCAACTCCCAGGGTAAGAGGCTTGAAATCCCATTGTGTTAAATTCTCCAAGGCTTATCTAACGATCTATATGTAGTAACTTGTCCATGGAATTATATTAAAAACTTAACTTCCTCAAATTATTCTCGAAATTAAATTTAGCAACAAGGTTAGATTTGCCTATGTAGAGCTTGTAATTTTTTATTTGTGAATATTTGTAAATATTCTTGTAAATTATATTACTAACTTGTTGTCGTTGTGACAATAACCCTCCAAAATTTTTGCCTAACTCAATTTTGGAGCCTACATGAACCATCGTTTCAAGCCCCTTAGTGTCATCACATTGTTCAATTTGTTATTCTTTTGTTTTCTCTAAGTGTCGCATCCTCCTAAGTCATTGTTTCCTAAGTGTGGTCACCAAACTTTTAGAAGCGCTTGTGTTATCTTGTCCATGGTTAGGTGAACTCGTAGTTTTTCTTGACTTATAAACTAGCCTTTTCGCCATGCACACACACGAAAGGTACACATAAACACACAAAAGCAAGAAAAAGCAAGAAAAAACACTTTTATGGCAAAAGCGCACTTCAAGATGATGAAGACTTGCTCTTGTATTGAGCGCACTCCTTTGAGCTGAAGAACTGCACCCTCCTTGGGCACACTCCTCCATGCTTAGCAAGTGCACCCTCCTTGCGCGCATTGCTTCGACACGAAGACATGTGCCCTTCTAGAACTCATGCATGCAATTTCTCATTGCATGTGGGCACACTCCCAGAAAATAGGAGCCCACTTAGCTTTTCTTAATTAACTCATTCACTCGTTAACAAGTGGGGAGCATGCATGAGATGGATTTTCATGTAATCTCTTTTAAATCAACCCAGTTAATCATTCATCTTCATAATCATTCTCTTTAGGGTTGGGCGCACATCTCTGGATCAAGAAACTCTTTGTTAATATTCATTCCAAGTAAGTTTTGCGCGTCGATTTTATTGGTTGCCTTTCATGTTTTTGTTGTCGATCTTGCTTTTCTTGTTGGCATTTCTTTTCTTTTCATCTTATTTACTGGTGTTTCAATTCCTTCTTGCTTCTAAAAATGTTAATTTGTTGTTGGAGGCTGTGACTTTGCATATTCCTTAACTCTTCATATTCCAATCATGATTGTGATAGCACCCATAAAAACTTGTAGATCTTTCCTCTCCACATTTCTATTGTTGTTGGACTTGTCCTTGAGATTTTCTATGACATAACACACTTCTGGAAGCTGAAGCCCCGACTAACTAAGAAAATTGCGCCCAGAAAAGACAAGTTTTCCTCAAGAGTGCACTCGTTCGTCACAAAGAAATGCGCCCTCCTTGAGCGCATGAGCGCACCTCGAAGGCTTGAATATTTTCCATTCATCCGTTCAGCATGCACCAGTCCACCCTCCTTGTCCTTGAGCACAAGATCACACCTTGAAGGCCTAAAGGCCTGAAGCTTCACTCTGCCTCTTCAGAGTGCGCCTTTGCGCCCTATCAATCTCCTTGAACACACCTTGAAAGCCCAAATTAGCCTCCTTTATGCTTCGTCAGTGCACCCTATGCCCTTGATGTTTTCTCTCTCTTGCTTGAGCACATGAGTGCACTTCAAAGTCGTGAATGACCTTTGAACTCCCTTCGTGCTTTGGAATTGTGCCCTCTTTGTTTGCATGCAAATTTCTTGCCCATGCAAGTAGGTATGTATCATCATTGATAGGCTTACATTCTCAACTACATTTGATGGCTCTTTGGATATGATTTGCTGAGTTATTGCTTGCTCTAGGTAGAAGATTTTATAAATCTAATCGTTGTCGCTATGAGTCTGCTTCCACAAAACGTGTTCGAGTTGCAAGTATTATTACTCTTTCATCAGGAAACATGTCTCTCTAGATCAAGAAACTCTTCGCCGATCTTCATTCCAAGTAAGTTTTGCATGTCGATTCTATTGGTTTCCTTTCATGTTTTTGTTGTCGATCTTGCTTTTCTTGTTGGCGTTTATTTTATTTTCAGCTTATTTACTGGTGTTTCAATTCCTTCTTGCTTCTACAAATGTTAATTTGTTGTCAGAGGCTGTGACTCTGCATATTTCTTAACTCTTCATATTCCAATCATGATTGTGACAACACCCATAAAAACTTATAGATATTTCCTCTCCACCTTTCTATTGTTGTTGGACTTGTCCTTAAGCCTTTCTATGACATGTCACACTTCTGGAAGCTGAAGCCCCAACTAACTAAGAAAACTGTGCCCAGAAAAACCAAGTTTTCCTCAAGAGCGCACTTGTTCGTCACGAAGAACTGCGCCCTCCTTGAGCGCATGAGCACACCCCGAAGGCTTGAATCTTTTCCCAGGGCTTGAGCACTCATGGCTTGGTACGTATCTGCCTCTCTGCCTATGTATTCTCGGCCTCGGATCTGAATAATCCCTCATCGATCTGCCCCTCACCAACACTGGAAGCTTACTCGAAAATTCTCAGCGAACCACGCCCCATAATTTCGACTTAGCTCAAGTATTACCGCTCTATGTGTGTTCTTCAACTGACGCCAAGCCTTCCTTTATTACTTTTCTCGTTGAAAATTCAACGGTCGTGATCTAATATCTAATCGATGACTAAGATTAGAAAAGACTTGATCCACGTCACTTAGAACATTCTCACCCACATGTCTAAATTAATTCACTTTAAATATTTAATTTCCCTAAGTTAGACTTAGGGTCTCCATTAAAATAATTAATATTTTGAATAACTTAGTTTCCGGGTGGAATTTCTCCAAACGATTTTTGGGTCTTGGAGATCTCATGTGTTCTAGCCCCTCTACAAAGTTTCAGAGCTAGAGTACATCCGGTGCTACCCAAAATCTCAACACTCCCTCTTAGCGAGGAATGTGCTCTAGCAACACTTCACTCCAGAAGTGTTACTCTGATCCATGGCATCGGTCCCCTGCGTTGTTGATGCTCAGCGGCTGCCCCTCATCCACAACATTTCTGCTTTCTGTACACCCATGACTCTGCCACAGTCACTGCCTCATCTGTACTGTAACTCCCTCTCAAAAGCTGCATCATGCTGTCCATAGCAATGCCATTGCTAACTGATGCACTGCAACTCAGTTGTCGAGAAGTAAGCAACTGTAGGACATCACCAAAAATATTGACAGACAAGTCAGTTTGGCTGCATCTTGATACTGAAGCACCCTTGGTTGTTGCTCTGCGCTGACCATCTGAAGCTTTGTGCTGTCTGCTGCTCTGCATTGCGTAAGCACTACCTCTGCGCTACTGAAATCCCATCAGCATCTGCGCCGATGCTTCCATGTTGTTGTTGCCTCTCCTTTGCACTGCTCTAGTCTTCAACGTCCCAACACTGCCAAAGTGCCTCGATGATCCTTTGCACCAACTAACTCCAGTCATCCTGCTACTCTCATTAAGGGCTCCCGTAGCTCATATGTGATCCAAGAATTTGGGCATATCAAGGATCCTGCGCCTCATCTGCAGTTCAAGAGAACTACAGATCAATGTCGCCCCACCTCTTCATTTGAAGCACATGAGCACTCATGGCCACATCATCATCATTGCCATCATCCCCTTTGACTGTCGCAACCTTGGAATCTGAATCTTCCTTGCCCTTCTTCTTTTGAGGACAAGTATTGGTGAAGTGTACCAATTCGCCACATCTGAAGCACTAGACCTTTGAGATGTGAAAATTTCTGAATATCTCAAACATAAACCCTACTGTTAAATTTCAGATTTACTCCTCCTACTTACATTAAGTTATTAATGTGAAATATGCAGCATTAACATTGAAGTAAATACATTAACAACCTACACATGAAGATCTAAACTGAATAACATGCACAATGACAAAGTGACACACAAGGATTTTCTGGACAATTGTCCCCGGAAAAACCCAATGCGGGAAAAACGGTCTTCTGGCTGCTAGAGGGCTTTATTATTAAGTAGAATCTAAGTACAACAAATTTGGACACCAAACTGGTTAACCCGTTAGAGAAATAAATAAACTACAGCTATACCTATGTTTTGGAGACAAAAAAACTGACTGATTCACACCCTCAAACGGGATTTACAGAACTCAACCATTTTCAGTCTTCAGAAACCCCAACGCTGCTCTGAAGCCCTCTGCATCAGCCCTGATGGCCTGCCTCAGCCCCTGCGCTGCCTATGGAGGGCCTGCGTCACCCCAGACTGGGTTACACTGCCCCTCCGCTGCGCTGGCTGGCCCTGCCTTAGCCCAGCTGGCCTCTTGCTGCCCCTGCGCTGCCCTTTCTGGGCCTGCGTTGCTCCTGCTGGGCTCTTCGCTGAGCTGCGTAGCTGCTGTCTCTGCGCTGCCTCGGTCTGCTGCTTCTATGCCCTTGTTGCACTCTTGGCCTGGGATCAAACCATCCCTTTTGCCAATACTACGCTTCGCTACAACTGAAGCACTTTTGAAATTCTTAGAAAACCACACCCTAGAATTCCAGCTTAGTTTCAGTGCCTTGCCACTATGTGTGTCCAACTGACCCCAAGCCTTTCCTTTATACTTTTCTCGTTGGGAAACCAACAACCGTGATCTAATCTTGAATCGACGGCTAAGATTAAAAGAAAGCTTGATCCATGTGACTTAAGTCATTTCCATCATATGTTTAAACTAATTACCTTTAATATTTTATTTTCCTAAGTTAGACTTAGGGTCCTTAATTAAAAAGATTAATTAATTAATTTTCTCTTAAATAGGATGGAATTTCTCAAATCCCTTTCCGGGTCTTGGAGATCTCATGTACTCTAGTCCTTCCACAAAGTTTGGGAGCTAGAGCACATCGTCAGAGCCATCGTCTGCTACAACAAACTTGGAACTAGAAGCTTCCTTGTCCTTCTTCATTTGAGGACAATTGTTGGCGAAGTGTCCAAGTTCGCCACATTGGAAACATTTGATCTTTGATAGATCACACTTCTTTTTCCCTTGCTGCTTCTTTAATGCCAGGGATGCATCTTCCTCTTCCTCTTTCTTCACCTTGCCTGCTCCGATGCTGGTCTGCCTCTTGGTCATTCGACGGATCTCCTCTTGTTGGAGGATAGCCCACATATCGTCCCAGTTAGGAAGGTCCACTTTGGCCAAAATGCTTTGGGCAAATGTTTCCCAGTCCTTTGTGAATGCATTTAGAGCAGTCCTCACCATGACATCATCCTCCACCTTGACACCCATGCTAGTGAGCTGATTCCAGATCGACTACAGTTTGAATAGGAAAGGATCGATTTCCTCTCCCTTGGTCATCATAAATAACCTTAGTTGGTTCTCTAGAAGCATATTCCTCTAGAAGGACTTCCCTTGATACAATGTGGTCAATGCTTTCCACATCTCATTAGTTGTCTTCTTCTCGGCTATGTGTGGTACCGCATGATCTTTAACTCCATCCATGATGAAGCGCTTGGCATGTGCCGCTTCTTCATTATGATTTTCCAGGAGTTTCACATCGGTTCATGTAGCCAAGGTACTCTCTACATGCTCCCTCAAGTTGTATGCCTCCAGGATTACCAGGATTTTGGCCTTCAGATAGAAAAATTAGACAAGTAGTCCAACCTATCCTGATCACGCAATCCGTGTGGCGCCATATGCTCAGATCTACTTTTTCGGAACAACTCTTCCTCTCCGCGCTTCTTAACTGAACCTCAGATCTAGGGTCCTTGGCGAAAAGGCACCCTCTGCTCCCTCTGACAACTGATTTCCTCCTTGGAAATCTGCCAAACAAAACGAATCAACTCTCTTCGATCCTCTGATCGATTTTCATACTTCTTTGGCATGAAATCTTCTGAGAAGTTGTTCTCCTCCCGCTTTTCATTAACTTAGCTTAGGCTAAATTCTACACCAACAATATTTTCACCCCACCAGCAACTATTGAAGGTCTGCAACTCAACTTCTGGCACTCTGAACAACAATCAGCTTCAGGACTGCGTCACCCTGACTAGCCTTTGTGTGAACATACAGTCTCAGTGCAGCTTCTGCGCTGCCTCTGCGCAGTAAGTGCGTGGGCCTGCGTGGAGACTACGTCACCCTTGTCTCTGCTTGGCTCTGCTTCCTTCTGCTGCTGCACTGCCTTCTCTGGTCCGGTTTATCTGCTGCTGCTGTGCTGCCTTCTCTGGTCTAGTTTATCTGCTGTTGCTGCTACTTTCTCTGCTGCTTTCTGCAACATAGATTCTTTAGCCTTCTTGCTGGAGATCCAGGCTAGATCTGTAATCGCTCTGATAAAAATGTGAACATTTCTGAATATCTCAAACAGAAACCCTACTGTTAAATTTCAGATTTACTCCTACTTACATTAAGTTATTAATGTGAAATATTCAACATTAACATCGAAGTAAATATATTAACAGCCTACACATGCACATCTAAACTGAATAACATGCACAATGACAAAGTGACATGAAAGGATTTTTTGGACAACTATCCTCGGAAAAACCCAATGCGGGAAAACTGGTCTTCTCGCTGCTAGACGGTTTTATTATTAAGTAGAATCTAAGTGCAACAAATTTGGGTACAAAACTGGTTAACCTGATAGAGAAATAAATAAACTGCATCTATACCTATGTTCTGGAGACAGAAAAACTGACTGATTCACAACCTCAAATTGGGTTTACAGAACTCAGCCCTTTTCAGTCTTCAGAAACCCAAGCACTGCTCTAAAGCCCTCTGCGTTAACCCTGATGGCCCACGTCAGCCCTGATGGCTTGTGTTAGCAACTACGATGCCCGGGGAGGGCCCTCGTCACCCCATACTTGGTTACGTTGCCCCTGTGTTTCTTTGGCTGGGCCTACGTCAGCCCTGCTGGCCTATTGTTGCCCCTGTGTTGCCCTTTATGGGCTTGTGTTAAGCCCGCGTAGCCCCTAAAGCCTCTGCGTTGCCCCTGCTGGGCTCTTGGCTGAGCTGTTGCCTCTGCGCTGCCTCGGTCTGCTGCTTCTCTGCCCTTGTTGCACTCTTGGCATGGGATCAAACCATCCCTTTCACCAATACTACCCCTCGCTGCAGCTGAAACACTTCTGAAATTCTTAGCAAACCACGCCCTAGAATTCCAGCTTAGTTTCAATGCTCTGCCACTGTTTGTGTCCTCCAACTGACCCCAAGACTTTCCTTTATACTTTTCTCGTTGGGAAGCCAATGACTGTGATCTAATATTGAATCAACGACTAAGATTAAAAGAAACCTTGATCCGTGTGACTTAAGTCATTTCCATCACATGTTTAAATTAATTACCTTTAATCTTTTAATTTTCCTAATCTAGACTTAGGGTCCTTAATTAAAAAGATTAATTAATTAATTTTCTCTTAAACAAGATGGAATTTCTCAAATCGCTTTCTGGGTCTTGGAGATCTCATGTACTCCAGTCCCTCCACAAAGTTTGGGAGCTAGAGCACATCCGATGCTACCCCAACACTAAAAAATGTCAACATGAGAGGTCCTTCTTCTTCCCTTGCTGTTGCCTTTGTCCATTTGATACGAGAGCTGCATCTTCCTGCTCCTCTTTCTTGATTTTGGCTCTGTCGCTGCTATTGCTCGTCTTGGTTATTCTCCTAAGTTCTTCCTGACGAAGGATTACCCACATTTCCTCCCAATTTGGAAGTTGTGCTCTGCCCAAAATACTTTGGAAAAAGGTCTCCCAATCATCGGTGACTGCATTCAGGGCAGTCCTTACCATGGGGCCGTCATCAGGAGTTGCCCCCATTGCAACTAGCTGATCTTGAATAGCCTTCAATCTAAAGAGGAAATGATCGATCTCCTCTCCCTTGTGCATCTCAAGCAGTCGCATATAATTCTCCAGAAGCATCTTCCTGAGGATGGAACTACTTTGATACAACGTTTCTAGTGCCTGCCACATTTCATTTGACATTTTCTTTTTGGCAATATGTGGGACCACGTGATCCTTCACCCCATCCATGCTCAAGCGCTTAGACCGCGCCTGATTTTCCTCATACTTCTTTACATGATCAACATCAATCGAAACGACCACAACCTTCTCGGCATGGTCTCTGATACGATACTCATCATGGACAGACATGATCCTGGCTTTCTAGATGACAAAGTTAGACACACCATCCAACCTGTCCTGATCTCTCAATCTGTGCAAGGCCATCTATGCTCAAAAAAGTCGAAGCGAAAAGCTCTCCTACTGCTGCTACTCTCAGCAAGAGACCAGATTTGGGTTTCTTGGCAATAGAAACCATCTAGAGACTACGCTCCCTCTGACTGGTGACTTCCCTGCCAGAAATCAGCACCAATTCTGTTGAATCAACCCTCTATGATCACTTTACTGATCGAAACTCGGATTTCTTGGCTAGAAAATCTACTGAGGAACTGTTTCCCCTTACTTTGTCAACCCCGCTAGACACTGTTCTGCACTGATAGAAACAATGCCCCACCAGCAACTTCGAAGATCAAACTTCACTTCCAACACCAACAACCGGCACAACGTCACTCCCTCTCGAACTATGTCACCCTCTTGGGCCTGCGTCAGCCTCTGCATCAGCTGTGCGTGAGCTTGACAGGCTCTGTGTCACCCTTCTGGGCCTATGTCAGCCTCTGCGTCACCCCTGTAGGGTCTACGTTGTCCCTCTAGTGTTACACTGCCTCTTTCTCGATCTGCGCAGCTTCAATCACCTTCCTGCAACAAAATACTTCGTCGCTTCACTGATGGCTTCAGCTCCCTCTGATCTGCAATACCTCTGATACCATGTGAAAATTTCTGAAACTACTTAACATAAATTTCTGCTGGAGAAATCTGGTTTACTTCTCCTACTTGAGTTTTTAATTATACAAGTTATTTTCAGAAATATTCAGAAAATAGCAAAATAAACACACTGCAGATCTACACATACATACAAATCAAGTATTGAAGAATAAAGCACACATGACAAAGGACACACAATATTTTTTGGACAATGTCCTCGGAAAAGCCCAATGTGGGAAAATCGGTGCAACATCTTATAGAGGTTTTATTATTATGCATAATTTTTGAATACATCAAGGGAACCTGTAGTGGTTTTCCCAACAGAGAAATCACGTCAGTTGTACCTCTATCACTCGGAGACCGAAAATATGGCTGATTTAACTGAGGCTTCACGCCTTTTGGATCTGTTGAATACGAGCCCTTTCTGGCCCACTGGAACCCCAGCGTTGTCTCTCCTGGAACTGCGTCAGCCCTGCTTGAGCCTCTGCATAGGCTGCTCCTGCGTCACCTCTCTGGGCTCAGCGCTACTTCTGTGTCACCCTGAAGGGCCTGCGTCACCCTCTGTGCTGCCTTGGCTGGGCTGTGTCCCTCCTGCTGAGTCTTTGCGCTTCTTGATACAAATCTACCTCTCTACCTAGGTATTCTCAACCTCAAATATGAATAATCCCTCGCCGATCTGCCCCTCACCAGCACTGCAAGCTTACTTGAAAATTCTTAGCAAACCACGCCCCAGAATTTTGACTTAGCTCAAGTGTTATCACTCTGTGTGTGTTCTCCAACTGACCCCAAGCTTAATACTTTTCTCGTTGAAAATTCAATGACCGTGATCTAATCTCTAATCGACGACTAAGATTGGAAAATACTTGATCCACGTCACTTAGAACATTCTCACCCACATGTCTAAATTAATTCACTTTAATTATTTAATTTCCCTAAGTTAGACTTAGGATCTCCATTAAAATAATTAATATTTTGAATAACTTAGGTTCTGGGTGGAATTTCTCCAAACAAATTCTGGGTCTTGGAGATCTCATGTGTTCTAGCCCCTCCACAAAGTTTCGGAGCTAGATCACATCCGATGCTACCCAAAATCTCAACAATATTGTTTCATTTTTTAACGAGGTTGACACAAGAAAAGAAACTATGCTTCAGGACCTTGTTTCATTTTTTAATGAGATTGACACTAGAAAAGGACCTCTACTCATGATGAACCTTGATTAATTTTTAACGAGCTTGACACAAGGCAAGGAACTTTGCTCCAAAAACCTTGATCATGGCCTATAAGAGGCCATGGTTTCCAAGAGGGTCTCATCAGATGGGAGAACAATTTTCTGGAAGGGATACATATCAAGTGATCTAATGGAAAGATTGGGCTCCAATGCCCCCAGTACATGATGCATTATATCACTGACTAGATCATCAGTAAACACGTGCATAAAATAGGTTGCCACATAAGTAACATGTGGCGAGGGAGATACCGCCTATTTAAAAGGACCATTTAGGGATTTTGGTTGATTGGGATTCAAATTAGGACCAATGAATGAAAGTTGGTCAATGGTCAGGATTCTTCCTTCATGTGGAAAACACATCACACAGAAGAGTGAAGAGACAAGAGCTCCCATGACATAAACATAGTCACGCCCAAGGAGTAAATTAAAATACAAAGGGCCTTAGACTACCATCACATCGATATAGGCAGTCTTTCCTCCCAAAGTAATAGGCAACTTAGGAAATATTCCTAACGGTTCACTGTTTCCTTTGTTAAAAGCCAACAAATTATGGGTAACGGCCACAAGCTGCGGAGAACCAAAAGCTTGCCAAGAAGTTGAGGATAGAATACTAACAAATGCATCTTCATCTATAATTGTGCTAGGTATGGAGATATTATAAGTTTGCACTATGATCTAGAAGGGCACATAAGGAGGAAGGCGATATCCTGCCAGTCGACTCCATTCAAAGGAAGTGACCATACTACTTGGAGGGGGTGTCGTGGGAACGAGAGAACTGCCCCCTTGTGCCATGGGAACGGGAGAACTATTTCGTTGTGCCATAGGAACAGGAGGATTGCCCCCCTGTATCGTGGGAATAAGAGGGTTTCCCCCTAGTTCATTAGAATCTAAAGAAACAAGAACCTGAGCGGTATAAAATTTACTCTCTTCGGGAAAGGTACGATCAACTAAAGGTGGAATCAAGTCAACCATTTTTTCAACCAATGTTTGGTCGGGAACAAACTCATGGGATTCATGTTCAGGGAGAGTGGGATTGATTGAAGACGGATTATGATTAATCACTTCATTAACTAGTGGAGGATTGGGAGAAAGGTTCTGGTAACCAACTGGAAGTCGTGGCTGTCAGGTTTTCCAACACTTTTGAGGCTTCATCCATATAAGCAAAAAAGTGAATAAGATGATTCCCTTCACATAACTTACAAGGAAACTTGACTTACTCTTTTTCCCATGGAAATTACTATCACTAGTCGATGGTTTGTCACCAGTATGATCTCCAGAGGCTGGAGACAAAGATTGACTTGAGCCTGTAGACCACACTTCTAATAACTTGGGAATACCAGGACAATTTCTAAGAAGGTGGTCACCCTTACATAACCTGCAAGGGAGTTTAACTTTGTGGGGTTGACTGGAATATTTCTCCATGTTGATTTTTGGTAGCATCGGATGTGATCAAAGCCTCAAAATTTGTAGGGAGGCTAGGACACATGCATTCCATAATACCCAGAAACCGTTTTGGGAAATTCCACACGGAGGAGGTTTAATTAAATTTATTAATTATATTTAATGGATGCCTAAGTCTAAACTTAGAGCATTAAAGTGAATTAATTAAACTAGGTGTGAAATTTCTAGAAAAAGGACGGAGATCAAGTCAATATGATCTGAGCCATTGATTAGAATCTAATCTTGGTCGTTCATTGATCGACGAGAAGATTATAAGAAGGACTTTGATGGGCATTTGGAAAACACATCGAGTGAGATCAAGAGATCGATTTCTCAAGTGACAAGTGCAGCAGTTGTCGGAGAGATCATCGAGGGGATTTCTTGCAGTGAGGGGCAAAGATGATTTTCCGGTTGGAAATTTCTTGAGTTGGGGATACAACGCAGAGGAGGTAGAGAGAGGTGCAGAAGAGGCAAGGCAAAGCCACGTTGGACATCACAGTGTTTCAGAGGGAGATCATAATTTTTCTAAGGAGCAACTAAGATCCAATACCAAAAGTTGGGGAGTGAGACCAGGAGGTCAGTTGATCGAGTTTCCAGCTAGCAAAAGGTCAAATTGGAGGTCTGACGTAGTCCCAATAGTAGTGTCGCAGTAACTGCATAAGTGTGACACAGAGTTGCGCAAATGGCTCATCTTCAGTGTGGTCATTACCGGATCTTCCTGTACCAGTGTGAGGTTATATCACTAACTTTCTCTCCAGTTATTTTCTCTATATGGGATAGCTAGTAAGGCATCCAAGATTGTGTTAAAAAACCACTGCATAATATACAAACCCTCAGCTGTTGCACCGATTTTCCCGCATTGGTTTTTTCAAGGACTTAGTCCAAAAATAAAGGTGTCCATTTTGTGTGTGTTTATTTATTCTTTCTCAGTTCTTATTTCTACATATAATTTAATTAGTCAAAGATGCAGTTGTATTTACTTCGATATTTACAGTTTTACATAGTAAATAACTTGCATGGAATTAACAAGTAAGAGAAGTAATATTAGTTTGTTGCAGTAGGGATTCGGGTTTACCGAATTTTCACATGGTGTCAGAGCGTAGGTGAAGAAAGAGAGCAGAGCCGGAGAGTCCAACGCTGAGCAGAAGAGAGAGATCGAAGGGATGCGTAAGCAAAAGATCGAATCCGTAGAGGGGCAGCGCAGTCCAATCCCAAGAAGGCAATATTTTCGTGGAAAAATCTCTCTGAGTGAGTCGACATAGAGAAATATTTCAAGTGCGAAATTTTCCAATGATAGAGGGAGCAACGCATCAGTTTCAGCATAAGAGCAGTATTTAGGTGGGACGCAGTTTTTTTGCAGCATTTGCTAGTGCATAAAAGCGTCAGAAGAAGGAAGAGCATACTGAGGGAGTTCTAACCTCAGATAGTTTCTTGCCCAAGAAATTCTAATTTCCCATGCAGAAGCAACAATAACCAAGATTATTTTTTCTCACTCCAATTGGGAGTGCGTAGAACCAGCTACGCAGAGGGTTAGGGGCAGTATTCGACATTTGTTTAGATGAGATGGAAACACATGGGTTGAGGGATCAAGATCGTTTGGAGGGTGCCTCCAACTATGTGATATGGAAGGCAAGGATCTCCTTCCTTCTGGATGAGCATGATCTCAAGGCATTTATCGATAATGTGGTAGTTGTCCTCGCAGATTTGGATCCATTTAAGGCCTACAAGAAAGATATGGAAAAATCCAAGAGATTGATCCTCGACGAAGTGAGGGATCACATAGTGTCACACATATCTAGCAAAGGGACTGCCAAGGAGATGTGTGATGCATTGGCTATGTTGTATGAAGGATCTTCCAAGCAGTGAAAGATGTTCTTGGAGGAAAAGATGAGATCTACAAGGATGCAGAAGGGGGAGCGCATGGGGTCGTTCCTTTCAAAGTCGTAATGGACATCAAATCGGTAGTCGTAGGGTCACATTTCTAACACAACGAAGATGAAGATTAGCCCCGACCCGCCCGAACAGGCCGGGAGCTTGTCCAGGCATTCTGGTGGAGAAAAGTATTTATCGTAAGGGATACTTTCTTTAGTAGAAGAGATGAGGCGATAATTATTCAAGAAGTTTGGAGCATACAATGCTAGCGATTGTGCCCAAGAGGAGGAGGAGAGACGGTGCCTTCAGACCAAATATGAGCGTGATAAGTGAAAAGGATGTCTCAAAGATCAAATGTTTTTCGCGATGTGGTGAGCTTGGTAACTACGCTACACATTGTCCTCACAAGAAGAAGGACAAGGACGAGAAACATGATTCGCTCGCTGCAACTGCAAGGATCAAGGAGGAGGAGTTTGCGATGATTTCCCACATACCTCGAGGGGATAGATGGGGTGATCTGGTACTGTCATTCAAAAGAGCTGCAGATGGGTAGGATCCTTGAGGAGTCCACCTCTTGGATCAATACCTTAATACGATAGACCATATCAGAAGAAGTAGGATGGACCAATGTTAGTTGGGGCAGAGGAGTGCCAAAGTGACAATGGCAGTGGCTAGGAGCGCCAGAGACTGAGCAGCACAGAGCAGAGTTAGCAGCAATGTAGTTGGCACAGTGCAGAGTTAGCAACAACGTAGAGGCTTCAAAGGGTCAGCGTAGAGGCTAGCAACAGTATGCATCATGTTGAACACCTTTGGCTCAGTATTTTGAGTGTTTTTCTGTTGCAACAGCAACAGAGTTACAGTGCAGATGCAGTTGGCAACAACATGTTGAGTCATCAACAACATAGATGCAGCGTTTGCGTAGTAGTTGGTGGGAAGTGATGTCAGACATCAACAGCGCAGACGAAGATGTTACAGAGTTAGGGAAATGCTTCAGCAGGTTGCATTACTTGAGTACATTCCTTGCTAAGAGGGAGTGTTGATTTCTGGTAGCATTGGATGTGCTCTAAGCCTCAAAATTCGTAGGGATGTTAAGACATATGTATTCCATAATACCTAGATTGGTTTGGGAAATTCCACCCAGAGGAGGTTTAATTAAATTTATTAATTATTTTTAATGGATGCCTAAGTCTAAACTTAGGAAATTAAAATAATTAAAGTGAATTAATTAAACTGGGTGTGAAACTTCTAGAAAAAGACGAAGATCAAGTTAATATGATTTGAGCCATTGATTAGAATATAATCTGGGTCGTTGATTGATCAACGAAAAGATTATAAGGACTTCGATGGGAATTTGGAAAACACATCGAGTGAGATCAAGAGATCGATTTCTCAAGTGAGCAGCACAGTAGTTTCCAGAGAGATCATCGAGGGGATTTCCTGTAGTGAGGGGCAAAGGTAGTTTTCCAGTTGGATATTTCCTGAGCAAGGGATACAACGCAGAGGAGGTAGAGAGAGGTGCAGAAGACGCAGCGGGGAGCCACGTTGAAGAGCACAAAGACAATGTAGTGCTTCAGAGGGAGATTGAAGTTTTGCTGAGGAGAAACTATGATCCAGTACTGGAAGCCGGGGTGTGAGACCAGGAGGTTAGTTGATCGAGTTTCCAGCCAGCAGAAGGTCAAATTTGTGAAAATTTCAGCTTGAAATCCTATTGCATTATCTGATGTTATTTCTTCTACTTATTATTTAGAAATAAATTATTTGCAGAAATATCTTCAGTAAATATCGAAATAAATTCAAATGCAGACATCACCATATAATTACTAAGCAAAACAATAAGGAAAATATTAGCACACGAATGATAGATATTTGGACAATTGTCCCCGGAAAATCCCAATGCGAGAAAACCGGTGCATCATATGAGGGTTTCTATTATTCAGTAGTAATCTTCTTGTACAATTTACAATCAACAGTAACATAGAGAAACTTTCTATGATAACACTGGAGAACCTTATCACAAAATTAGCTGATGAGAATTGAACTTGAAAGGACCCTCCTAGACCTCCTGCGTCACCAATACGCAGGCTCTATGTGGGTACTGCGTAGAACTGCGTCACCCATCTGCGTTGTTCCCTTCCTATCCCTACATTATCTCTTCCTGCCACTGCTGCACCTCAGACTGCTTTTGAACCCTCTCTGCCTCTCCTCTACTTGCAACTCTCCCTCTGGATCGATTTTATCTTGTTGAAGTTCAACCACTGAGAAAATCGATTTACTCGGGCAATTGAGTATCTGCACTGGTGTGTCTTCCAAATGATCCTCAAGTCTTCCTTTATAGTCTTCTCGTTAAGATATCAACAATCTAGATTAGATCCTTAATCAACGACTAATATCATAACTTGACTTGATCCATGTTTTCCGGAAGATTCACACTTTGTTTATTAGTGCCCTTTAATTGTTTAATTCTCCTAAGTTTAGGCTTAGGGTCTCCATTAAAATAATTAATTATTTTAGTAAAACATGTTCAGAGTGGAATTTCCACAAACGATTTCTGGGTTCTTTGGAATACATGTGTCTAAGCCTCTCCACAAATTTTGAGACTTAGATCGCTTCCGATGCTACCAAAAATCAGCATGCCCTCTTAACGAGGAAGATGCTCTAACAATATGCCTACTGCATACTGCTCTGGCCCTGAAGCATCCTCTGCGCTATTGATATCTGACAATCTGTCCATCAACCACTGCGTTGCTGACATCAGATAATGTCCATGACACTGCTACTACCACTGCTTCATCCGTACTACAACTCCCTTGTAAGTGGTGTTTCATCCATTACTGAAACAAATTCTCTACCGTCCTGATATTTTCCCTGAAGTGAACAAAATTTCTTCTCCCTAAGGCCTTGGTGAGAATGTCTACTACCTGATCTCCTATGGGAATATACTGCAACTATACTGCTCCATGCTGAACACAGTCTCTGATAAAATGACACCTGATGTCGATGTGTTTCGACTGATCATGAAAAACATGATTTTCAGAGAGATTGATGCAACTCTGATTATCACATAGAATAATGGCCGCTTCCATCTTCCTTCTGAATAAATTCACGAGCAGTTTTCTAAGCCATATGGGCTCACACGAAGCTGTGATGGCTGCCATATACTCTGCTTTAGCTGTGCTTAGTGCTACAGACTTCTTCGTCTTGTTGCACTAGGAGGTCCTACCTGATCCAATGTTGAAGCAATACCCTGTGGTACTTTTCCGATTGTAATATTCCAAAATGGAAAAGATAGGAATATAGAACATATGCACAATTCCAACTACGGTAAAATAATAATTAAACATGTAGAACTGGAAAAATGTCGGAATTCATCAAAACATCATACATATGGGTAGAAAACAACTGAACCATGTCATTAAGGATCAACAGCAAGGTAAGAACACAGTACTCCAAAAGGAATGCACTCAAGCCATAAGATGGCTGAAATACACTAAAGAAAAGTAACACTGGAAATGTTGCACTGTTACTGTTGTTGCTGTTGGAAACTACTTCGACTGTGAAGAAGAACCATGTGCGGGAGGCTGCTGGAGTGCTCAGAAAGATTCGAGATTTTAACCACGGACTCTACTAAAAAACTTAGAAAAACCAAGCTTGGCCTTTCACTAGCTTACTCTTCAGGCTACTATCATACTTCCTAAGCACCGTTCTTTCATCCCGAAGCCCACCAAAATCCATAAATCAAAATCCATAACTCCTACAACATATCACTGTGAATTTGACGGGGACTCTGAAATACGTAAGATATCAGTGGGCCTCGCGTATTTGATACAGTAAATAAAGCATTATAGGCAGATTTTAGAAAGTTTGGTATTAAAATGGTTTGGCCAGATTTTCACTTTGGATTTTCCTCCCTTTTTGGGTGGCACAGTACACCCCTGGTGGTTGAGTTGCGCACTCCCTGGAGACAACTGCTGATATGGGGCTGAAATAACACCCACTCTACTCACTAACTGAAGCGTTGATCCCTTCTCTTGATCTCCAAGCTAGAAGCTTGAGATCTAGCTCCTCCTTTCTTTGCTCAAGTTGCAGTTGAAAACTGCACAATTGCTGGACTAGACTACGCTATCAAGGAGGTTGAATCTGTAGCATGCTGCTAGATGATGAAAGAATGCTCAGAGCTCATGTAAATGATCTATCCAAAGTGAGGGAAAGACCCCTCACAGGGTTCCAAGCTGAAATACTTGGAACTTCCTTCCTCCCTTAGATCTCCCTGGCAGGACTGCGCAATTCCTGAAGGAACTGTTGCTGCATGGAGGTGTAATATGATGGCTTGATGCCGGATATCATATTGCTTCTCCTGGAAGACTGAAATGGAAGCTCAAGGTGAAAGGATGAATCCTCCACCAGTTTCCTAGCTGAAATGATAGAAACTACCTTCCTCCTCTTAAACCCTGATACAAGAATGCGTAATTCCTGGAGCTGTATATGCAGAAGAGAAGGGTTGAATGTGGCACCAATGTTGGATGATGAATAGTTGCTCAAAATAACCTTCCCAGAGTAGGCACTCGAAGTCCCTCGTGGGTAAGGGTGGGATTCCTGCTCGGGAACACCCATCTGCTAAACAACTCAACAGAATTAGCTAAACAACTGAAGCGTGCAAAGAAATTTCAAACGAAAATACAATATCAAATTCCAGACTTATTTACTTTGCTGCCCTCATCTTCCTTATATGGTTGTGAGCCTTCCCTAGCCTTGGCCCACCTCATAACTGTGCTGCACATGTGGCCACTAGGCTCCATGAAGACTGCGTTGTCTCTCCATGATCTCCATGATCTTTGCATTTAATCTCCACTCCCTCCATCATGTGTGCATTTACTGCACCACTTCCTCCATCACTGTATCATTAATGCTCTATGATCTTACTTTTATTTCTCCACTATCTCCATCATCTTCATCATTAATGCTCTGTGACCTCCACTCCTTCATTATTAAGCCGCTCCATTACTCCATAATGCTGATCTATTATCTAATTATCTCACATTCACACAACATAGTGGATTTTATTCATTTATGGGGTTTATGGGTCCCTCCACTTTTTTATTTTCTTAACTAAGTGAGAAAAGTAAGAACTCTAATATTCCAATTAACTGATGGAAAATTGTGAATATTACAGTCCTCCCCTCCAGAATGTTGCTTTTCCTCAAGCAAATGCAAAAGTGAATGCTACAACAATCCCTCTCCCTCCAAATGGCATCCTCATATGGAAGGTATCCCCATATGCTCCAATGTGTAATGAATGCCCAGCTCCATAGATACCTCTCTAAAATGTCTAGAGTGGCTTCCAATTGTATAGATACATGCCTCTCCTCATCAATGAACCTCCAAGTGGAAACCATCTGCTGTTCCAGAGCCTCTCCGCATGATTCATATGAAGTGAAGTGGTTCCTCCCCCCAAAGGAAAGTCCCAACTCATGAACTATCTCTCCAACCCATGCTACATGGACTAGGATGTACCTTTCCATGCTCCCATCATTGGCCCTGTTGGCCTTGCTTGCTCTAAGCATCATCTCAACATTGTGCAAAATAGGAAACATAGACATATGGGTTGACATGTGAAACATCGAACCATACTCTCTCAATAACAAACACCGCAACAATGCCTCTTGCTGCCATACCACCCCATCATCATACCAAGTATGGTCGCCATACTCTCCTAACAGAAGCCAATGCAGTAAGGCCTCTTGTTGCCATCCCCCCTCCTCATCATGCAAGGTATGGGAGAAAGTCAGCCCATACTATCCCAAGAGTAACCAAAGCAACAATGACTCTTGCTGCCACCTCACATCATCATTATGCAAGCCATGGAGCAACAACATACTGATTGACATGTAGAATGTCACCTTAGCCCAACATAACCAAGCTCCCTGCTGCCACATCATGTGCGTGCCATGCAATGTTCCAAACAATAACATACCCATTGACATAGGATATGTCATGTGATGGCCAAAATCTCTCAAAAGTAGCCAGCACAACCACGCCTCCTGCTGTTGCATCACCTTAGTATTGTGCAAGGCATGGAACATACCAATCTGAAATGTCAGGTGGTAACCATACTCACCCAAGAGAAGCCAGCGCAACCATGCTTCTTGCTGCCCCGTGTCATAGATCTGCATGTAACTCACCAACCACTTGCTCATCATCCTCACCCATCCATCCAACTGTGGGTAATGACTCATATCATGCTCCAACTTGGTATCCACCCAATGGAGAATACCATCCTCCCCAATCTAATGATCTTTGCACTCCATGATATGTTGAAGTGCATCCTCCTTGGGGTCACTCCATGATAACCTCTCATTGATGACCCGATAGAATCCATAAGATTCTGAATATGTTGTAGGTAGAAACTTTTCTTTGAGCTATCAGATGCTCATCAAGAAGGCTCCATCCCGATAATGGAAAATGCCATCCATCATAAGATGTCTACCAATTATCATCTGTCCATCCAATGCTTCATGAGTGAAACGGTCATTAGAATGCTCCAAGAATAGTTGGGCCCCCAACTCATTACTGCTCCTCAGTGACAGCGCTGCTGATCTCCATGATGGTGCATCTGTTATCTCATGGCCATACACAATGCTAAACTCATAGCCTGTTATTGTACTAATTAGGACTATGCTCATCCCATCCTCCGAAGCTCTACACTAAACACAAAGTGTTGTGTCTAGCTCAATACTGAGCAACTGGGATGGCTATACATCTCCTCCTTGAACAAGTCAAGGGTCCTCTGTGAAGTGATAGTTTGCTGCTCCAAATCAACAAGGTGCTCTAACCCTTGGTTATGAAATTGCCCTGATGGCATGATCCCACAAATCTCAAACTGAGGCGCTGAAATAACATGGGATGAAAATGTTTGCAAACCTTGGATCATTTGAAACTTGGGAACATCTTGCAAAGATACAAGAGTTCCTCCAACCGGTGCAATGGCTTATCCAACTGTTGGTGATGGTGATGGCTGCTCCTCTATTGCTGCACCAACGCTGGTATCTGCCTCCTCCTCCTCATGCATCTCCTGAATCACGCATGGGAGCTGCTCCTTTACTGCTACACCAACATTGGTATTTGCATCCTCCTCCTCATGCATCTCTTGAATCATGCATGGGAATCTCAATGTCAAGTGCTCAAGACCACCTTGCAAATATGAAAGTGCTCCTTCATCTGATGCAAGTACTTTTGTAGCTGGTGGTGGTGGAAGTTCCTCCTCTTCCGAAGTGATAGTGCTGACATCCTCCCTTTGTTCTTCATGTGCTATATCATCAATGTTGAGAAATTTCTCTATGGAAAGTACCTTCAGTTTCCTTCTATAAAACTTCTTAATCAACCTTTGAGTGAATTCTGCATAAGCAGTCACTCTTGCATGTTTTATATGGCTAAACCACCAATCCTTTTCTGCACCCTCAAGGTGCAGCACTGCAATCTCAACAACCTCCCTTTCTACTACTGGGTGTAGCTAGAAGAAATGATCTAAATCATTCATCCAAGATTTTACTGTGCTTTTGGATGATCCATCAAATGTAGGCAAGAATAATATATTCTGTATATGCCTTCTTCTTCTATTGTTGCCACGGGATCTCTGGTTTTCTTTGATTTGGATAAATTGTTAGAGAGTTAGATTCTCCTTGAATGCTCTTGATTGAGATTTTTACTCTACCAGATAATTACTCAGAGTCTCATGCTCTAATTATCTTCCTTCCCCATGCCATTCATCTCCTTCTGCAAGGAAAGTGGACATAGAAAAGTGTTGTGGAGCTCTTTGCATTACCAGTTGTTTATGCTGCTGATAGGAAGTGCTTGGAGCTTCCTCATTCTAAAACCCTCTTGAGGTTTCTCTTTGCCTTCCCCTTATCATTTCTTTAGTCTCTGTGCAGAGATCCTACATTGATCTAAAGAGAAGTGTGCCAAAATTGAATCCTTTTGCCATTGAAGACTTCTTGTTTTTCTGCTTCTTCTTCTTATTCTTCTGATGTCATGAAGTACCCATAAGTTGAGCCAAATATCATGTTCTGATACCACTGTAATATCCCAAAATGGGAGAAACAATAATATAGAACATATGCACAATTCCAACTACGGTAAAATAAGAATTAAACATGTAGAACTGAAAAAATGTTGGAATACATCAGAACATCATACATATGGGAAAAAAATTTGAACCATATCATTAAGGATCAACATGAAGGTAAGTACATAGTGCTCCAAAAGGAATGCACTCAAGCCACAAGATGGCTGAAACACATTAAAGAAAACTAGCACTGGAAATGTTGTGTTGCTATTGTTGTTGTTGGTGGAAACTACTGCTACTGTGAAGAAGAACCATGTGTTGGAGGCTACCAGAGTGCTTAGAAAGATCTAGGATTTTAACCACGGCCTTTACTCCAAAAGCCTATAATAACCCATAAATAGTTGGGCCAGATTTTAACTTTGAATTTTTGGCTCTTTTTGGGTGACACACTCCACCCTTGTTGGTTGAGTTACACACTCCTTGGAGAAAAATACTGATATGGGGCTGAAAGAATCATATATTAGCTACAATAGCACCACTTAGCTCAGTAACTAAAGGGGCCGATCCCTTCTCCTGATCTCCAAGCTAGAAGCTTGAGATCTAGCTCCTCCTTTCTCTACTCAAGTTGCAGCTGCAAACTACACAACTGCTGGACTAGACTGTGCTGTCAAGGAGGCTGGAGCTGTAGCCTTATATTGGATTATGAAATAATTCTCACATCTCATGTAAATGATCTCTCCAAAGTGAGGGAAAGACCCCTCACAAGATTCCAAGCTGAAATACTTGGAACTTCCTTCCTCCCTTAGATCTGCATGGCTGGACTGCGCAATTCCTAAAGGAACTATTGATGAATGGAGGTGTAATATGATGGCCTGATGACGGATATCACAATGCTGATTTTGGAAGACTGAAATGGAAGCTCAAGGTGAACGGATGAATCCTCCACCAGTTTCCTAGCTGAAATCCTCCTCTCAAACCCTAAGACAAGAATGTGTAATTCCTAAAGCTATATATGCAGAAGAGAGCGGCTAAATTTGGAACCAATGCTAGATCATGAATAGCTACTCAAAGCAATCTTTCTATAGTAGGCACTGTAAGTCCCCTGTGGGTAACGGTGGGATTCCTGCTCGGTAACAACCGTGTGCTAAACAACACATCATACTTTGCTAAATAGCTGAAGCACACAAAGAATGTCAAACGAAAATACCATATCAAATTCCAGACTAGTTTGATTTGCTTCCCTAATCTTCCTTATATGGTTGTCAGCCTCCCCTAGCCTTGGCCCACCTCATAACTGCGCTGCACATGTGGCCACTAGTCTCCATGAAGACTATGATGTCTCTCCACGATCTCCATGATATCTGGAATTAATCTCCACTCCATCCATCGTGTGTGCATTTAATGCACCACTTCCTCCATTATTGCATCATTAATGCTCTATGATCTTACTTTTATTCCTCCACTATATCCATCATCTTCCTCATTATCTCTCCATGATATCCATTCTTCCTTCATTAATGAGCTGCTTCACTACTCCATAATGTTGAACTATTATCTAATTAACCCACATTCACACAAAAAAAGTGGATTTTATTCATCTATGGGGTTTATGGGTCCCTCCATCATTTTATTTACTTAACTAATTAATAAAATAAAGAACTATAATATTCCAATTAACTAGTGGAAAATTGGGAATATTACAGAAGCAGATGTTCTTCAATCGACCTACCCCTTAGTTGCTCCTCCCAAGTGTCCAAGTTAGCCTTTGGTGATAAAACCAAATGGCTCACATCATAAAGAAGTGGGAGATCCATGGTCGCAACAACATGTTGTCTAATGGCCTTCTTAAGGCATGAGGCAGGAAAAATGCTGGGGATCTTAATCCCAATGAGAAGCTTCAACCCATATGCTACTCTTCCAAAAAGATAGACCGCCCTGTGTGGCCCATAGAAAAGCTTCTCAATCTCCTTCTTCTACAATATAAATGGTCTGTATGGCTAAAAAAGGAGATATACCAAATTTTCCACCCCACGTTGTCTCTCCCCCCATCCATGATCTATATATAACTCCTGCTGATCTTGGGCTACAGCCATGTTGTCCTTAAGAGATCGGAATACATCCTAACTCTCTAGGATCCAATCTCTGGTTCTAGGAACCTTGCTTGTCCCATCCATTAGAAAAAAAATGAACATAACATCATCTCCATATGGAATCAATAATAGAGATACACTGATTGTCATATGAAATTTCGTATGCTGACAATAGTCCCTCAAGTGGAACCAGCATTGTTCAGATCCTTGATGCCCTGGAATACATTGTGGTAAGTAGCTTCCCAGGCACTTTCTTGCTACCTCTATCTTCTCATGTGATTGGGGGTAGTAACTAATGTTTGGTGTCAACTGGGTACATCCCAAACAAGAAAATACCTTCCCAAAGCCCTCTAGGAAGTGGCCATCCCCATCACTGACTATGGTCCGAAGAAGACCATGAAGTCCAAAGAGAGGCTTGTCCTCTTGTGGAGCATTGCATGGAAAATGAATGGAAAAGGAATGAAATAATTTGTTAGTTGATCAATAATTACAAAGACACAACCCTTACCATGTACTGTTGGCAAGATGATGATGAGGTCCATACATGAGTTCTCCCATTTCTCTCCCAGAAAATTAAGTGGATGTATCAACCTTGCAGGATGGTTGTCTTCCTCCTCATTATTTAGGAAATCCACACATTTCCTTATATGATGGAGCACATCCTCCTTGATACCCTCCCATGAGAATCTCTCCCAAATGTCCTAATACGTCCTAATGAAATCTTGCTGACCGGAAAGGAGTGAATCATGTGTTGCATGTAGAACCTTATCCTTGAGATTAGAAACTCTAGTCAAGAAGATCTGATCCTGGTAATAGATGATTCCATCTACTATCACTTAGAAAAAATGAAGCATCATTTGACAAAGTCATATAGGTTTATGTGTCAAAGGTAGGGTTATAATATTCTTTCATTGCTTGGTCAAGGAAAATTTTTAATTTTTCTTATTAAGCTTACCCTAAGGTATAAACCCACTCTCTTTCAAATCACATCATGTCACATCACTCATAATTTTCTGACAGTTTTCATTTACCAAGGTTTTAACGCAAAAATGGTCATTTTGGCCAAGAAACCACAGTTTCGTAGTGAAATACACTAAGAAATTTCACTTTTCTCTACGAAACAACTGATACTTTCATAGAGAAAACAACTAGAAATACACTAGGAATGCTACGAAATCTGTCATGTCAAATTAGTTGTTAGGTGTCAGAAAATCATTTGAAAAGGATAAGTTAGATGCCATTCGAGTCATTTAGGGTAAATATCAAGGTACATGGTCAGTGCTGAAGTCATCATCGCCATTTTAATCATGTATGAGTCATCATTGTGTTATGAGTGGGCATTGAACTTCAAAATCCTTCCAAATTAAGTCATTTCTCATTCTTCATTCCTTCTTTGCATGATTTTGAGCTCTAGAGAGCTATTTCATTAAGCCAAAGTTGTGGTTGGTACTTTCAAAGGTTTGCAGATATTATTGATCAAGCGAGGCAAAGAAGACACTAAAGAAACTATGGCTACAAAAGGAAAGACAAATAAGGGTGGCCAATGTCTCAGATATGAGCCATCAGATATGAATCTGATCAATGAAGACTCAACAACTGTAGAAGTATTCAAAAGGACAGGATGTTTACAGTTTTATGAAAGGCTACAAGGTTTCCATGTAGAGGTTTCCAAAGAAGTTGCTCTAAATTTTAGTGAAACAAATACTAAAGTGGGGATGTTGAATCTCACCATTACACCAGAGGTCGTTACAGCAACAATAGGGATTCGAAGGGGACAAGAGAAATGGTTCAAAGGGTTCAAATTCAACATGGAGGAGTGTAAAGAGTTTATCAATGCAGAAAACAGTGAAATGGACCTTACAAATTCCATTCCAAGGAGCTGCATGAAGGATAACTACTCAAAGTCGATGCTTATCATCCAGAAATATTTCACTCAATGTGAAGGGAGATACCATAAAGTCTATTCTTACCATTTCAAGATTCTCCTACACTTTGCAGGTAAGATATCTCTTGATCTGCCTTTCTATTTACACAGAAGTTTAGCAAAAATGGCAGATAAGGTCCAAGAAAAATCTGAAGGAAGTGAAACCTTATTGTTTCATCATGGTTTAATAAAATTGTTGGTTTTAGATGAGCTTCAAAGACTAGGCAGAGATTGGTCTTCTTTCCTATTTTTTAGTGGTTTTGAAATGGATACCCTTACCCCTACAAGAACTCCTAAATCTAGGTGTATCCCATCACCTTTAGTGGACAAACAAAGTGAACCAGTAAGAGAATATCAAAGTGAACCAATCATGATGGAAACAAAGCAATTGAAGAGTTTTGATACACCCACTATCCCACCTAAAAAAAAAGTCAAAAGTGATCAAACTTGCAAAACAAGAACAATTTGTGAGTAAAAAAGGAAGCAAAATGATTACAAGGAGTCAAATAGTGGCTTTAGAAGACAAAATAGTGGCCAAAGGCAATTTATAAGACATACTACATGCCATTGATATTGAAGATACTCCTATAGTTCAGGCTGAGGATATAGATGAAGGTGGACATAAACTCAAGAAGGCTAAATATGAAAAGAAGGTAGAGTTTGAAGGTGAAGATGCAGGTTTTATGTTTTAGTCTAGGCAGACCATGACAAGGCATGCCAGAATGTTTTTAGAGAGCAGTAAAGAGTTTCATCCACCTATTGACACAATCGAGCCACCACAAGACATTATTGATCTTTCATCACCTGCAAAGAAAGATCTAGTTAGCAAGCCAAGGAAAGGAAAAGAGAAAGTAATGGAAAAAACAAAGTTTGAACTCCTTGAAGAATAGTTGAAGTTGGCTAATCATGAAATAACTGTCATGAAGAAGGAGGCAAGGAAACACAATATCTAGAAGATTCAGTTTGAAAATATGAAAGAGGTTTGGGAAGAAGAGGTTGACACTGTATCAAAGACACACAAAGGGAAAGACAAGCATTAGTTGCATTTCTATTACTCATAGATGTACATTTATATTACATTGATGTGACTCTTGGATTCCACATTCCAAGGTCACTTGGACTCCTTTATGACTGTTCGGCTTCCACACCTACCCATAGAGGATTAGTTGTCCAAAATTCCCCCCTTAATCCGAAGGGGTATGTGTGAGTCCAAGAAGAGAGTTGTAATACAAATATGAAAAGTATGCATGTCAACACTTCGGCTGAATCAACTCTCTAAAATGTTGGCATAAAGAAGTGGTTTAAGGATGACCACCAACACTGGAACACAACACTTATTGCAGTTCCCGAAACTCTTCAAAATCTAGCAAGAAGCTGAGGGCTTCTGCTAGAGGAAGTGTCCCTCATATATGAATAGGGAGACCTTCAACCTAGAAGAAGGGAGGTCTACAACTTGCGATGTTAAGGATGACCACCAACTCTGGAATGCTTAATTCATTTCTTTGAATTTAACCAAAACTGGCAATAAGCTGAAGTCTTCTGCTAGAGGAAGTGTGTAATATTCCCAAATTTTGCAGCTAATGGGAATATAACATTTTATTTTCAGTTTGCCTAACTCATGAATAAAAGTGTAAAGGAGGAACTCTAAAACTCCAAAATAGCAAAATAAATCAATGCCCAATATGAATAGAGTCAAATCAGGGCTAACTTAATAAATCCACTTGTATGTGAAATAGGTTCAAGCTATTTGAATGGGTCAACATGACCAAATCATAACACAGTCCAGATACAATGAACCTCCTATATGATCAACGCAGTTCTATGAGGAGGTCCTCCTGTGAAAGGGGACAAATGAATGAAGATGGTTTAGGGTTTTGCAGAACCTAATATTATATAAGGAAGGGAAAGAATCAAGGAAAAGGTTGTTGAGGAGATTATTATTCTTGATAATCATTCTCTGGGTTGTTTAGCAAGGGAATAGAGAGGGTTTCCAATTTAGGAATCCTCCCTCCTTCCTTAAGGTTCTATTGGAGGAGATTGTGTTGCATTGGTCCACTATCTGGCATAGGCTAAGCTATACCTCCAACAACAACGAAGATCTAGTAAGGATTTATTTGATTTTGTAGGTTGCAGCAAGTGGAAGTCTAGATCTGTCTAAATCTAGCTTGTTTTGGGAGTCTCTTCTCATGGAGTGTGTCTTTTAACCTCCTATAAGAGTACCTCTCCTGTTTGGGCTTCATTTCTCCATCTTAGCATCCAGCCAAAGTGTTCTCCAGTTCATATGCATAGTTCCTTGAGGAAACTGCTTCCTTTTTGCAGTCAATGTTGCATTGTGGGTTTTACAACAGTTTGGAGGATAGATCTCTGGTGAAAGGGATCCTTCACTTCACTATGGTGATCCATAGATTGGCCAACAAATCTATGTTCCATTTAATATCTGATCTGTTGGGCATCATATTCTTCAGAAATTTCTAAATTTTACTGCAGATCTGTGACTTAGATCTTAGATCTACTCACAACTACTCATATTTTGCAAAGATCCCCAAGGGGAATGTAATAAAGAACTCATTTGATATACAGATCTATAATAGATCTATAATTTTGTATTCAAATATGTTCTAGATCTAAAAATTAATGAAACACTTCTTCAACCATTAAATATTACGTTGTCCATTTCATCCTGTACTTTCTTGTGTTGTAACCACCTCAATCTTGAAGGTATATCCTTGTAAATTCTCTGTCTTTCTCATGTAAAATGTGTGAGCTATGTCACTGATCTGATTTATCAATATTCAGACCCTATTTTAGCTAAATTCTTCAATAAATTACGTTCTTGTGCTTTAGTAAATTTTTGCATACTCCAGGTCATGGGAAATTAGGGTTTTCTAGCCTAGTTAGGAAGGGAGGAACTGTTTAACATAGAAAACCGAATTTTTTTTTGCTGAAATTTGACATGGGAATCCCTCATAACCCTATCTATCATATTCAACCACTTTCCCATATTATTTTTACGCAGATATCTGAATACATTCCTTTTAGGGCCTAAATCATCACTTTTCCCCACCTTTTGGTTTATAAAACGCTGTATAAAGTTGATGCTGCATATTTTATTGCATTTTAAGTGATTTTACATCAGTTATCAGTCATAAGGTTTCTTCTCCAACTTTGGAATACCTTCAGGTATTCTCATTGTTGTAGATATTCCCAATTTGGAATATTACAGTGGTATCAGAGCATGATCTCTGGCACAACCTATGAGATAAATCTATCAAAGGAGTAAAGAGGAGAATCAGAGATTAGAATGATGGAGAGGATTCGATTACTCTCATCAGTGTTCAGATCTAAGGAAGGCCTCTCCCAAGAGGTAAATCAAAATAGAGAAAGAGGGTGCACCGAGACTCCTAGAGGGTTTCGAGAAGAAGAAAGCTGCAGTGGGATCTGCATGCGGATTCAGGAAGAAGAAGGAAGCTGCAGCACTTCCTATCATCAAAGCATAAGACCGGAAAATCTTAGATCTCCTCATAGATCCACTATGCCTAGTTTCTTTGAAGAAGGTGAGAGGTATAGCAATGAAGAAGAGAGATGCAAAGAAAATCCTAAAGGGTTTCAAGATGAAGAGGAAGAAATATACACTTCCTATCATCACAAATTAGGGAGAATGACTAAAGAAGAGATCTCATTGCTTCTTTTCCAAATATTGAAGGGTATTGAAGAAAATCTCATAGAGTTTGAGGAGAAGAGGAAAAAGATGAGCCACAAAGAGACATCTCCCAAGGAAACCAAGGAGGATGTCGATCTTGTCACTTTGGGCAAGAGATCTCCGTTTTCACCACCTACTGCTAAAGTACTTGCATCTAGAGGAGAGGCACTTGCATTTTTGAAAGGTAGCCTTGAGCTCTTAACATATGGAGTCCCATGCATGAATCAGGAAATGCATGAGGAAGAGGAAGATACCAGCGCTAGTATACTTGAAGGAAGGAAGCCATCATTCTTGCCAGCAGTTGGAGACATCATTGATCTGGGTGGAGGAACTCTTGTGTTCTGTCAAGAGGTTCCCACATATCAGTTGATCCAAGGTATGCATAAAATTTCAGCACATATTGATTCAAGACCAATGCATAGCCAAGGATTAGATCAAATTGCTGATTTGAAGCAAAGACATATCACAATGCAGAGGACCCTTGATCTAATCAAGGAGGAGACTGGAAACTAACCCTGTGCATCATTGTTAAGCTACATTCAATCTCTTGAGTTGATATGTAGAGTTTCAAAAAAAGGGATTAGTACTATCCTATGTTCAATGGTTGATTGTGAGATCAATAATGTAACTTGCTTTGAGACAATGCATGCATCACCCTGCAGACCTACAATGCTGTCACTTAGTGACTATTCCAAAGAGGCTTCAGCTCTCTTGAAGCATTCTAGAAGCAGCTTCAACCTTGAAGCAGTGGAGAAGAAGAAGAGGAAGAGTAGAAATCTTGAGATGAGAAGCATTTTCTCCCCTCTAGATGACACTCTCTCAATGAGCATGCTACAACTCAAAGAGAGACTTCTACCTGCAACAGATCCAAAACCTCACTGGTTTTGGAAGGTCATGAAGAAAGAAGAGGTCTCATAAAAGGTGTACTTCAACATCTCATGGAGTACAATACTCTTCATCGGTTTGAAGAATATGGTGTTCTACAAAGTGAGGATGCCATGATTATGCAGCACATCACTCAACTTCCATATTTGAGTGAGTGGATGAGGATGGTGAGAAAGAGGTCACATGATCACTTGTAGACATATATGGACCAGCAAGCTTGGTTACGCTGGTTGTCTTTGAGAGATTCGTATCACTCTCCAAAGGCACCTACTTCTCTGATCTATGCCTTAAAGAATAGTTATGAAATGAATAAGGAGGCATGGCAACGCTGGTTGCTTTTGGGTAAGCATGATCACTACCCAAAGATTCTCATTTTCTCATATCATGCTTTATGCATCACTAATATGGTGTATGAAAAGGAGGCATGGTTGATGTGGTTGTTAAAAAGAGAATTTGGACATCACATGTTAAATTTCATGTCTATGTATTCATCCATGTTCAAAGTATGTCTCATATGTCTACCTGTATTTCTGTTTGAGGAATATTTCATGCATGTACTTTGGTTCGGGAGAAGGGATAACTCCCACATGATGGGGTATGAGGGAGCTTGCTTGTACTATGTTGATGATACATTTCACATGTCCATCATTGTGTTATTGCTCCATGATCCACATGTTGATAAGGCAAGAAGGCTGCAAAAGTCCTTATTGCTATGGTTGCTCTTGGGTGAGTATGGTTACTACCCAATAGCTCATCATTTTCTAAATCATGCCTTGGATTTCAATGTTATGTTGCAGCAAGAGAAGGCATGCACAATTTTGATTCACGTGAGAGAGTATAGCCACCACATGACATCTCCTATGTCTATGTGTTTTGCGTTGTATAAAATTTGGCATAATCATATCATGATGTGCATGGATAATGATACTTTGTATTGGGCTCATATGACATATCATATGTCCATTAGTTGCTTTGGTTGCTTTTAAATGAGTATGGTGACCACCCCATAGCTCATCATTTTCTGATTCATGCGTTATGTATCAAAGATAAATTGCAGCAAAGAAAGGCATGTACATCATCTTTTGGGAAGCTTGGCTTTTCCATCTTACATGGAGACGATGGAGGATGGTAGCAAAGGGCCTTGATCCGGTGGTTATTATTAGGGGAATATGGTTTGACAACCTTGTCCACCCATGTTGCTCCTTTCCTTCTTCTTTTGCATAACGTTGGAATGATGGAGTTTGGGTCCAACAAGGCCAACAGGGCTAAGAATGAAAGCATAACAATGCTTAATCAAGTTCATAAAACATGGATGGAGGAATGTTTTGCATGATGAAGATTTTCCTTTATGGAAGGAGCTACTTTATTTTATGTCTCTCATGTGTTTATGATGGTGTTGGACATCATGTAATTGTCATTGTGTACTTCATGATAGGAAGAGGACATCTAACCTTATAGTTAGAAGTCATCTCATGCATCTATGGAAGACAACTATGGAACCAAACATAACCTATTGCAGAAAATGGAGGAAGCCTTCCTTATGTGGATGCCATTTGAAGGGGAGTAGATGGTTTGCATCTAGAATAAGAGTTGCTTGAGGGCAAGCAACATTTTTTCAGGCGAGACTGTAATATTCCCAAATTTTGCAGCTAATGGGAATATAACATTTTATTTTCAGTTTTCCTAACTCATGAATAAAAGTGTAAAGGAGGAACTGTAAAACTCCAAAACAGAAAAATAAATCAATGCCCAATGTGAACAGAGTCAAATCAGGGCTTACTTAATAAAATCCACTTGTATTTGAAATAGGTTCAAGCTGTTTGAATGGGTCAACAGGACCAAATCATAACGCAGTCCATATACAATGAACCTCCTAGATGATTAGCGCAGTTCTATGAGGAGTTCCTCCATGTGAAAAGGGACAAATGAGTGAAGATGGTTTAGGGTTTTGCAAACCCTAATCTTATATAAGGAAGGGAAAGACTCAAGGAAAAGATTATTGAGGAGATTATTATTCTTGAGAATCATTCTCTGGGCTGTTTAGCAAGAGAATAGAGAGGGTTTCCAATTTAGGAATCCTCCCTCCTTCCTTGAGGGTCTCTTGGAGGAGATTGTGCTGCATTGGTCCACTATCTGGCATAGGCCAAGCTCTACCTCCAACTCCAACACAGATCTAGTAAGGATTTGTTTGATTTTTTAGTCTGCAGCAAGTGGAAGTCTAGATCTGTCTAGATCTAGCTTGTTTTGGGAGTCTCTTCTCATGGAGTGTGTCTTTTAACCTCCTGGAAGAGTGCCTCTCCTATTTGGGCTTCATTTATCCATCTTGGAATTAGGCCAAAGTGTTCTCTAGTTCATCTGTGTAGTTCCATGAGGAAACTGCATCCTTTTTGTAGTCAGTGTTGCAGTGTGGGTTTTACATCAGTTTGGAGGATAGATCTTTGGTGAAAGGGATCCTTCCCTTCACTTTGGTGATCCATAGATTGGACAACCAATCTATGTTCCATTTCAGATCTAATCTTCTGGGCATCATATTATTCTGAAATTTCTGAAGTTTACTGCAGATCTGTGACTTAGATCTTAGATCTACTCACAGCTGCTCATATTTTGCAGAGATCCCCAAGGGGAATGTAATAAAGAACTCATTGGATATACAGATCTTTAATAGATCTATAATTTTTTACTCAGATCTGTTCTAGATCTAAAAATTAATGAAACACTGCTTCAGCCATTAAATATTACGCTGTCCATTTCATCCTGTACTTTCTTGTGTTATAACCACCTCAATCTTGACGGTTTATCCTTGTAAATTCTTTGTCTTTCTCATGTAAAATGTATGAACTATGTCACTGATCTGATTTATCAATTTTCAGACCCTATTTTAGCTAAAATATTCAGTAAATTATGCTCTTGTGCTTCAGTAAATTTTTGCATACTCCAGGTCATGGGAAATCAGGGTTTTCTAGCCTAGTTAGGAAGGGGGGAACTGTTTAACATATAAAAATGCATTTTTTTTTGCTGAAATTTGACATGGGAGTCCCTCATAACCCTAGCTATCATATCCAACTACTTTCCCATCTTATTTTTACGCGTATATCTAAATACATTCGTTTTAGGGCCTAAATCATCACTTTTCCCCACCTTTTGGTTTATAAAATGCTGTATAAAGTTTCTGATGCATATTTTATTTAAGGTTAAGTGATTTGAAATCATTTATCAGTCATAGGGTTGCTTCTCCAACTCTGTAATACCTTCAGGTATTCTCATTGTTGTAGATATTCCCAATTTGGAATATTACAAAGTGTTCTGAAAGAGGAAGAATATCAACCTCACATAGATGGTTTAAGGATGTCCACCAAAAAAAGGCATGCTCATGGGAATCTATGTCTTTGACTACAACTCTGAATCTGGAATGAAGAATTGTGGCTCAAGCTTGCTTGAACTACTGTGTCTCTGGCTACAACTTTGAATCCGGAATGACAGGTTGTGGCTCAGGCTCACTTGAACTACTGTGAATCTGGCTACAAATTTGAATATGAAATGTGAGATTGTGGCTCAGGATCACTTTAACTACTGTGTCTCTGTCTATGAAGCTTGTATATGACAACCATTTTCCCCCTTGTCAGGTACAAGGTTAGATGATGGTGAAAACTCAATTGCAAGTTTTTTCAATATTCTAGAAAAAGTTCTGACATGTGACTTAAAAATATTCTTGGCTGTTGATGCCCATTTCCAAGAAGCGATCCATCCAAGATGAATCTTTTTTCTTGCAGGAGGCTTGTTTTTGAAGCATCTATGTGAAGAATGGGTGTGCCGACCATAGTGCTTTCATGGGTGAAGATCGAAACACTGATCTTTCATATGGCCAGCGTGATCATAGTGTTGGAATTTTACAATTTGTTGTTGTTTTTGCTGTGGAAGAGGAGCAGGATATGGAACTTTTGAAGGTGAAATATCATGAAGAAATCCAACACTCTGAAATATGATGGGCTTGGAGTAGTCCGGAATATGAAATGACAACTCCTTGTCATATCCAAGACCAATTCTATGCTTGTTGTGGACAAGATCTTCCCAAGGTCTGATTATGGGCTTGGGAAGTGCAGACTGAATTGCCGCATCTACATGTAAATCTACTCTTGTACAAGGAACTGAATGTGAATCGACTGCAACTTTATATTCTTGCCACTGATGGGAGCCCCTCTCAATTTTCTGAAGAGAAACAGGTTCAGAATGATGACTCTTTTGTTGAAGTTCATCTTTCTAGAGCTAAGACTCCAACTGCAAAAAATCAATCTTGTCTTGTGCATCTTGCAAGCAAGTTTGAATACTAAAAAGAGCGTTTTTGCTCATTTTTATTCTATCATGATCAGTGGAATGTATCATAGTTTTCAAGAACTCTAATACTTCATTAATCCGATCCATTTTCTCCTTAATCTAAATTACACATTTTTTTTTTATAAAACTGATCACAGATTCACAACTATGACCTATGATCTAATGAGGAAAAGTATGGATATAAATACACAGCAATATCCTTCGTGCACCAAATAACTAGTGTGCAACCAACAAGCAAGAAGGATTGTAATATATTCAAATTCCATTACATATGCATAACCATTCCCCCATTACTGGCATACATAATGAAATATGTTCTGACTTTCCTGCTTTTAATTGCGAAAATAATCACTACCTTCCTACAAGAAAACGATTTGTATCCCTTCAAACTCCATATCTCCTTTGATGCCTATCAATGGTCGTGTTTTTATAATAACTGGCCCTATGGGAAATAATATCATACTACTCAAAAATTCCACCAGCCACAAGGATAATTTTAGCAAGAGTGTAGGCTTAAAAAAATCTTGTTGGAATTCCACTCATTCACGGATCCATTAACATGCCATTAACACACAAAACATTGTCAAACTACACATCGAAATTAATATGACTCACTGCTTCAACACTGCATTTTGTAATGCACAGGTGATATCATGGAGACCATTGTGCATCCAAAGTTATGAACTCATACTCCTTGCCTTTACGATGGAAAAATCTACGCTCTGCTATCACCTTACTGTCCCCCTCTCTGGCTAACTCCTCCCCACTGTGGCATCACGCCGCATTCACACTCTACTCACTCTACTCGCTCTGAGGAGGGAGGGATACTACGAGCCAAAGGAGGGACGAGCCATGTCGAGGACTATGGGAGGTCGGCAAGCAAGTGGGTATGGAGCAGGTAGGAGGCAGCCGAAGAGATGGGATGGGCTGGAGGGTAGGGTGGAGAGCATAGAGGGAGCTTTGGGAGCTACGTATGGTGAGTGGGAGGTGTAGCTTAGGGAGCGCAGTGAGGGGGGTCTAAGTATCTGAAGAGGGAGCGACAGATAGGAGATGTGAGGGAGGGCTGGGGAGGGTTGCGTGTAGGTGTGAGGGAGACATGGGGAGGGAGTGCGTGGGAGGAGAGGGAGTGAGGGGGAGGAGGAGTTAGGAAGGTCGAGGGTGAGGGTGTGGGTGGAGCAGCATGAGGGCTGAGGGGCCGAGGGGTGGGAGTGAGGGGATACTATTGGAGTATGTATTTTAGCTAGTGGGAGGACGAGGGGAGGTAGAAGGAAGATGAAGCGACAAGGGAAGGGTGGAGAGAGGATGCCCGAGGGGAAGATGAAGCGATGGAAGTTCAGTGGTTGAGGCCTGTGGTATGTAGTTTGGAGGCGGAGGCCTATTGGTAGAGCACAAGAATTTTTATGTAGAATGATAGGCATGAAGAAATGGAAGGCTTCATGGAACATAAAACAATTCAGAGAAGAGAACCATCTACTCACAATATTGTTCTTGCCCTTCTCTACAGGAATCACATAGAGCGCACTAACACATTTAATGAAAAAAGCATAGATTCTTGAATAATTTTTATTGTGGTCTCTATTTCTAGAATGAGTATAGCAAATTTGGAATTATGGGCAGAGACATTATTGACAGTGTTGAACAAAAAAAAAGTCAGCTACAACTGCAACAGAGTAACAGAGTGCCAGAAATAGAGTTGCAAAAATAACGCTTCTGTAGGAGGGATATAATTTTTGATAGTTAATAAATTAATGAACTGAAATGGACAGTGAGCATAAATGAAATAATTTCTAACATGTACATAGAGGCCACTAAACGAATGGCTCCGATACCATGTTAAACACGCCTAAGGAAAACACACACAAAGGGAAAGATAAGCATTAGTTGCATTTATATTACTCATAGATGTACATTTATATTACATTAATGTGACTCTTGGATTCCACATTCTAAGGTCACTTGGACTCCTTTATGACTGCTTGACTTCCACACCTACCCATAGAGGATTAGGTGTCCAACAGAAACACAATATCCACAAGATTCAGTTTGAAAAGATGAAAGAAGTTTGGGAAGAACAGGTTGACACTGTATCAAAGACCCTAGACAACACACAACCATTAATCAAATGGACTATGCCATTGAGGAAAGAGGTCAAACATGTCAAAATAATGAACTTTCATTTGAAATATACCAACATAAATTTGAAGGATCAGGTTAAATACCTCAAAGAATAACTAGAACTAATCCATGAGGAGTTGGAGAAGAAAGGCCTAAAAATGATAGTAGTTGAGGAGCCAATAGCTCAACTCATCATCAATGAGGAAGAAACACCTCAAGACTCATAATTTGAACTGGTTTATGTTTTTAAAGGTCAATTTCATGTTAGAAACAATTTTTTTACACCTGGAAAGTATATTTTTGAAGCTAGACAAAAATCTAGTAAAAACACAATTTTCAGTAGTTTCGTAGCGTTTCCTAGGTCTGAAGCCAGGAAAACGCTAAGAAACCACCTATAAATTTATTTTCGAATTAAAAAACACTTTGGGGAGCTTCTAGGAGGAGGAAATCACATGGATGATGTGTCAAATCATGATGAAGACAATACAAAAGGAAATAGACAAAAAATTTGATGGCAAAGGACATTTTCGTAATGTTACGAAAGTACGCTACGAAACTATCATAATTTCGTAGAAAGCTGTTTTGAAACTTTATGAGCAAGTTTTTGGGAAGTTTTGGTTTGGTGGATACCTTCAAAGGGTCAAAGCACTATGTCAGCATTCATCCAAGACTTGAAGACTATGAAATGAAGACAACTCATCAGCCAAACCATTCGTTGAAGATAAGGACCAGTTTTCCTTAAAAATAGGGTTTGTTTCAAAATTTGGAGGAGGCTAATTAAGATTTCATGTAGTGATGAGTCCCACCACACCCTATTCAAACATTTGAAACAATATTTGTCAAAGATGTAACTGTTTTAGGAGATAAGGTAGTTGATGTAATAATGAACAGTTTGAGTCCTATTAGGAAAATGACTGTTTTGTAGTGTAGCAGTCATTTTCTAATTAAAGCATAGGTTTTCTTGTTATGCAAGGTTTCATTAGGAAAAATTAGATGAATCTAGCCTAGAGGTAGATCATCTCTCATGTAACAAGTATATTTAAGGGCAGATATTCGAATTTGTGAAGGGTTGGATATTTTTTGGCAATACTGCAGCTTTATGTAAATTGAATGTTTTCAGTACTACAAAGGACTTTTACTTGAACAACCTGAGATTCTCATGGATTTTTTAGTGTTTAATTTATCTTTACTTTCTATGTGTACCATTTGAAGTGGTTTTCATCTTTAATACTCAGAATTCATAGGTGTATGCTCTGACTTCCTTTATTGATGAATTGGCTGTGTTATTTCATGTTTCATGTGTGATTTACCTCTGCTAAAAAATCTTACTCACCTCAGCTTCCATGTCAAGTGAACCTACCACTGAACTACTGAATTTGTTGACTCCATAAACCCAATGAATTGCAGACTTGTACTCTTTTCAGCCTACACGCATCACAATCAAGTTATTTTCCAACTAGAGTTAACCATCTAGATTCATCTTTATCAAATATCATTAACCCATTTTGAGAGAGCCCTCTCAGACTGAAGAGGCTAAGCTTAAGTCACAAGTTGGTTTGAAACATTTACATGAATTTGTATGATTAGCAGCCAATCAGGTGAAATTTTGTGATAACACTATCCATCACTCTATACCTTTCATCAGTAACTTGCCCATCAAGCACTTCACATGTGAAGTGGTTCTTGGAATACTCCACCAATAGCTGGGACTCCCAATCTGGATCCATGCTCAATAATGATAGTGATGCTAGCCTCTATGATAAGGCACCTTTCGCCTCATTGCTCCTCTCTTTGACATGCTCAATGCTAAAGCCACATGCGAAAATATTTCCATCCCACTTTTGCTACCTCCCTTGTAGCTGCATTTTCTCAAGAAAAGATTCGAGTTTATGGTCGTCAATATTCACTTGGAAGATATTGCCCATCCAAAATCTCCTGAGTTTTTCCACTACATGTATGAAGGCCAGAAACCCTCTACCATATATGGAAGACTCCTTCTGATGTGGAAGTATCTCCTGACTCTCAAAAGCTATGGAATAGCCTTCTTGCACCATACTTATGCCATCATCCACTCCTGAAGAATAACCTTTTGGCGCAAAAGGCTTGGTGAAAGTTGGTAATACCAACACTAAGAAAATATTCATCTCCTTCTTGAGCCAATAAAAGACCCTATGCATTGTGCTAGTCTCACCCAAGGCTCCCTTATTAGCCAGATCTATTTATGGTGCCACTTGTTGTGAGAACTCTTTAACCAAATTCTGGTCTGGGGCCCTTCTTGTTGGGATGCCTCCAAATAATATAACATCATGGTCTAGAGTAAACTAAATACCAGAGTGGATTGATTTGTCCTTTCTTTCTCTACGTAAATCAGTCTCCATGTTATGTGTGGAGGCTTCTTGGTTCGGGGACCTTCCTGGTGGAATTTCTCCAAATAATATAACATAATGGTCTAGAGTAAACTGCATATCATAGTGGACTAATTTGTCCTTACTTTCTCTGCACAAATCGATCTCCATATTATGTGCGGAGGCTTCCTGGTTCGGGGGCCTTCCTGGTGGAATGCCTCTAAATAATATAACATCATGGTCTAGAGTAAACTGCATATCGGAGTGGACTGATTTGTCCTTGATTTCTCTACGCAAATTAGTCTCCATCTTCTTGAGGTGGATAGGTGTGTATGCCACCGATATTTTGATGATTACTACTTTGTAAGGCCTCCCAATTTGTAGTGACCTTCCCTAGTGTAATCAACCACTGCACACCCAACATCACATTGGTGTTAGGGGTCTTGAACACAAAGAAGTGATCTATTAGGGTGTATATCTCCAAAGTTATAGTCAATGCCCGAACACACTTCCCCCACTGCTTAGTCCCTGGGACCAAAACTGAGAATCCTTTAGAATCATTGGTGGCTATGCCTCCCCTTTTCACTAGTTGGGCATCAATAATATTGTGGGTAGTCCCATTTTCTATCAATACCGACACCTGTTTCACCTAAACTGTGCCTTGATCTCTCAATGTTAGATTCATTGGAACTCCCCACAAGGATCCAAGGGCTCCTCTAGTTGGATTAATTGCTCCATTTCCACCTCCAAGTGGTGGTGGATCTCCTCCTGGGGCTACAATGCTAGTATCTCCTTCCAACTCTTATTCATTCTTTTAATTATTATCAGAGAATACCTCATCATCACTAAGAGATCCTTTGTCTTGGTTATCTCTTGAGGGAGGAACCTTCATAGCTTCCCTTTTTAACTGAGATGATAAATATTACTGAAGGGGGGCTCTTGCCCTTGGCAAAGTATTTTGCAAGTCTCTAGCCCTCTCAATAGCACCCTGTAGAGTAGTTGGTCTGATGGATTCTGTTAGCAACCTATAATATAGGGGTCATAATTTTGGCTTGACTATTGATAATCTTGTAAATCTGTACATACTTTTCCTTCTGCAAGTTGTATTCACAAATTTTGTAAAAAAATCAAAAAAATCAAAAAAATCAAAAAGAGGGTAAAAAGTCCTAAAAGAAAAATCAAAGGAATTAGAAAAAATAAAAGACCCCAAAATAAAAATGAATAAAAAATGAAAGTGTGCAAGCACAAATTCCACTACTTTTTACTTTTTGACTATGGCAGAGTGTCAATAAATGCCATAGTCCATGATGAGTTAAACAGTTTAATCTTAACTTATCATTTTTCAATTTCACTTGTTGTAGATAGAGAATAATGAGTTGTCATAAAGTTTAATCATGACAATTCAGTAGTTAGGTAGAGAAACAAAGTGAATCCAACAGTTTAATCTGGATTCATGGATGAAATAAGTGTAGAATTAGACAGTTTTATTTTCTTTCTGAAAAAATAAATGCTGTGAAGGTTGCTAGCTCAAATGCACCTGATCAAAAAGGAAGAAAAAATGTTATCATGGTAATCTGGGTAGGTAGAAGAAGATGAAAAGTCTCAATGTAAATATCATTCATCATGGGTTGCCAAATAACTAACTTCCCCTTCCCATAGTCATGAAACATTCTAAACTAGCAGTCAGAAAGGGTCAAGGCATTTCCTTGACTTTTGTTGGGACCGGACCCAAGGCTTTATGGCTGATCAGTTGAAAGTGTAAAATGTCTATATTAATCCCTTCAACTCACATCATTATTCCATTTCATGCATTCATTCCCTTGACTAATCCTAAGTAAAACTCCATTTTTTACTTAAAAGGCATTATAATTCCCATTTGATTAACTGCCTTCATCATTTGAAAGCATTAAACCCTCAAAATAACATTATATCTTAAGTTTAAGTGATAAGATCAATGCAAATTATCTTTTGAAATTCACTTTACTTAGTTATGTTTATGTGTTTTGAGTTTACCTTGTCCTATTTTCATATTAACTTTAACTTATATATTAATTCCCTATAAAAATAACCTTCTCCTATTATATATAACTCCTTATTTATATAATATCCCCAAAAACCCATGTATTATAGCTTTAGCCAAAGTATTTAATCCCCACATGTTCAAATAAAAACCCACTTTATACCCCCTTTGGCTAAAATATATCTTTATGTTAATCCCGCCCCCTATGGTAATTAGATTACTTTGATTTAATTACCATATAATAGAAATACATTGAAAAAACAGTTAAAACATGTTTTATTATGTGTTTAAAAAAAAAAATAACGAAGTTTTATTTAAATCGAACTTCAAAGTAAACCTTCCCTTGTGTATTTTCCTTCCCCGAATCCCTAACCTAAGGTTAAAAACCCTAATCTGAGTTAAAATCCACCATACATATCCCATATCCCCTAACTTCCAGTCCTAACCTCGGTTAAACCCCAGTTTAAAACCCCTCCCAATCATTTTTCCATTGGAAAAGTCGGTTTTCTATATAAAACTTAACCAAATCCCTTTCATTATCAGGATTAATGCCAGCCCTCCGATCCCCCAAATCCATTGAATCTAATGGTTAAAAAATCAATGCGACCATGTAATACAATTCCATCCCTCCCCATTGCGTAACATGACCACCGTTGGATTTTCCATCAGGTCCAGATCAGACGATCCATATGCAACCCGATGACTTTCATTTATCCACTCCTTTCCTTTTAAGTCGTGACCCTTCCCTTATCAAAGCCAAATCCAACAGCCGATACCTCATATCGCGCCCATAAAATAATCGACCAATGTTTTGGAAAAGTCGTGCGATATGGGTGGTTTTCCCAAACCACCTCGCGTTGACGTGTCACCAAACAATTGGATCGTGTTCGAAAAGTGATTTACCGCTTACCATTCTGGAGCTGCGCGAATACCACCTAGTGGTATTCCGAAACCACTTCCACCCAACCTATGGTTAAATATGATTTGACTGTGGTTTAAATCATGGTTTATTCATAAAACTTATAATTTCCATTGAATTTTCACCTATTCGCGCTTTTAAGCTTTGAAACCTCCGCAGAGTCTAATTTTCATCCCATTTCACCATTTAAACCCCTGAAAACCTCTGTGAGCCCGTTACCAAGCCTCCAGTGCCATTTTCAAACCTATCAGTGAAGCAGTTACCTTTGAAAGATCATTTCTTCTGCAATAGAACCGCCATACCCTCTGATAGCCCAATTCAGCAGAATTGAAGACTGCACGCAACCGTGAAACCTCTTCTACCGCAAATTGTACCTTTTTAAAGGTATTTTTCGTCAAACTTATCCAAAAAAAACATCAATTTGAAAGGAAAAAACATTGTTTTACCAGCCATTTCCTTTTTACTGAATTATTCATACCAAGCTTGCAAAAAACATCCATAATACAGGGGAAACGCTGTCAAATTTTCCCTAGAATCTCTCATTACCGTTTTAGCAAGTTTTATCCATTCCCTGATCATTTTTCACCATTGAAATCAATCAAAATCATCCTCTGAGCATTAAAAATCCTTTTTTCCATCCAAAACCCTGCTCAGAATCCTATTTCACCAGAAAAATCCTACAAAAGCCCCTTGTTTCCAAAAGAAGAACTTAGAAAATAGTCTAAGCTTGCTCTGTTCAGTTAAAAATGACTAAGAAACAAGTAACCCCCAGGAAAAAGGAGATCCTCCAGCATAAAACTGAAAATGATGGACTAAGCCAACTATCTTTGAAAATGACTGCACAACTCTAAGAAATGGAAAAACAAACTCAAGCATTAATGAATAAGAATGAAGCCTTGAAGAAAACTAAAGAGGTTATTCCAACAGTAATTCCTATTGTAAGCACTGTTGTGCCATCAAATTTTGCAGAACATCTTGCACCACAAGAGAAATTGGTAACTGCAGTATCAATGTCATCCAAAGATGTTTCTACTGCTGATTCTTCAAATACACAGGTACAGACAGGTATAGAGCAGTGAAATCATTGAGGAAATCATATTTTTACCTTAGGGTGAAAATTCAAATGTTAAAGTGTATCAGATGTCAAAGAGTATCAGATGAAAAAGAGTATCAGTGAATGCAAATAATACTATAGATTATTTTTTAAAGTACAGTAGTAAAACAATGAAAATCAAAGATAAAGAGTATCAGTGGATAAAGTGTATCAGATAAAAGTCAGAGTGAAAGGTCAAAACAAAGTTACAAGAGCAGTCAAAGGTAAACAATAAAAGTAAATACAGAGGCAGTAAAATGGTGTAAAGATATGAAAATACTTTCACCAACAATGAATTTTTTCTAAAGTGAAAGTAAAACAGTTAAAAGAACAAAAAGGTTAAAAGATAAAAAAGAGAACAAGAAGGAATATTTTTGCACAAATTTCCAATTTAAAGTCATTGTTTTGCAGAAAATGTTGTGACCAATCCAAGATGAATTTTGAAAAACGGAAGGAGGTTTATGTTCATACGATGTCCAGCTACCAAAACCTCTCTCAGGTTTCTAACAGCTATTATGGTTTTAGAAATATTAAATAATGTTGAAAAACACTTTTTACAGAAATGCCTGTTAAGTAATAATTTTGCAAAGAATATTGTGGCAAATCAAAAGTACATTTTAAAAAAATGAAGGAGGTTGTTATTCTTAAAGGACCCATATACAAAATCCTATCTCACTTTTCTCACGAGTGTTACAAAACAAGAGATACATGCAAATATTTACATCTTATTTTTCAGACTCTGTAAAACTCTGTTTACACATATTTTTGCAGAGCCTATTTTGCACAGCTGGAGAGGAATTTTAGAAAACTGAAAGAGGTTTATCTCACCAACATATTGATCTAAAATAACCTCTTTCACTTCTACATATATTTTAGGATTGAGAAATAAAAAGATATTATTGGACCCCAAGTTTTCAGAATTGTTGGAGCATAATTGCACAAAGAAAGGAAGCAGTTAGTGACTTGGATGCCTCATCATCAACTAAGAGTTGGATAAAATTATAATTTTCCTCTTTGTTATCACCTATCCATAAAACATAGTGCCAAATAGATGCATTAGTCTTGAGTGTCCTTTAATTAAGTTCTATTTATGTAAAACAGTTAGAGATATTTTGTAAACCAATCTTGATATTTTTCAAGATATTTTAGTTTAGAATTTGTATAAATACTTTACTCTTTGAAGTATTATGTGTGGAATAAAATTTCTCAAGACTACTATAGTAATTTTTCTGGATATATTGAATTTGGTGTGAATCAATTAGCGAAGCAGCAGACTGGAAATGAGATTAGAGACATCATAACTAAGGATTCTCGTGGTGACAAGATAAGTCTCATCTTTTTCCTGTTTTCATTGTTTTCCTTTAAAAGTTTACATACATTAATTTTATATGTTTCTATTTTGTAAAGATCAACTAAGGAGAAATTAAATAGGATTAGTGATAATAACCTCCTTGTTTTAAACTAGTTGGAATTTTTATGTTTTCTGCTTGATAACCAGACCATAGAATTCTTAATTTCTCTAGGTCCCAGTTTGATCCCCTCCTTCAATCCTCTTTTCTATAACTTAAGGATTCTTAAGTGCCCTTTTGTTCAGATTTCACCCATTCCATCAAAAAATCCTATTCAAAGCCTTATAAGGTCATATGTCCCTCCCTTAGTACATTTGCATCTTTAAGTCTTATTTCCTAGCTCTGCTTGCCTAGAGAGTTGAATCCATTGCCCAATGTTCTGGTATATCCCTCTGGTTTACCTTGAAACACTTTTATTCCTACCACACTTCTAAAATCAGTCCTATTTCTCACTCATAGCTAGCCTAAAACCCTTTACCAAAAAAAAGCTAAATCTTTAGGAGAGATCCCTCTCCGAAGCTCAGGAAGGCTAGATCCTGAATTCCCAAAGTGGTTCTGTGTTACCCCTGGTGTTTTTAGCTACAAAAATCCTCATCGCAAAACCTGAGAATTACTAGGGTGATAACATACTGGCGACCATACTGGGGAAATAACCACTCTCCAGTTTTAAGTTTAATCTTAGAGGAAGATTTTTAAAACATATCTTTTCTACTTTAAGATTAAGTTTAAAGGTTGTGGGTAATATAATGACAACTCTACTGGGGAAACTAACCTTTTCTTCAAAAATATTTTATAGGTTCAGGTCTGATCTATGATGGTGGACAGTGATCAGACACACAAAGATTAAAATCATCCACCTGGTGACTTCACACCAATTTCACATTCAAGACTCCACTGGAGGAATGAACCTGGAAGAACAATATGGAAAGATCAGGCTTTCAACTTGGATCTTAATCCAAGACATTACGTTCTTTCTCGTTAAGAAGGTTTTTCAATATGTATTGTATTTTATATAAGGATCTAACTTGGTTGTATAGATACCATGGCCTTTCGTTATGGATGATTTTCAATATGATCCAAGAATAAAATGAAGATATGCTCCAATGAGCAGAGATCACATACCTGGATTTCCATACAAACTACCAAAGGTAAATTGGGGTGAAAATTTGCCCATGTTTCAAGATGAGAATATTGATGATCCTTTACTACATCTCATTAAATTTCATATACACTCATCAAGATTGAAGGGTGATTGGCATGAGGGTTGCCTCATGAAGATATTCATGGCAACCTTAGAAGGAAAAGCAAGGGAATGGTACGAAGCTCTCAAACCTGTAAGTTTTTTTTCCCTAAAAGATTTTCATAAGGTATTTTATGAGCATTACAAAGAGGATTTTCCATCTTTATCATTAGCTAAAAATTGTTGTGATCAAGCTGAAGATATTATACTTTACCTTAAAAATATTGATGAAGATTTTGGAAATTGGTTTCCTGAAGATTTATTAGGAGAAGTCCAAAATTTTCATTCTCAAGTTAAATGTCATAATAATCAGGAGGAGTTAAAGAAAGATGAAATAGATCAAGAGATGAATCAAGATCCACAAAGCCCCTCTGTATTAACAAATGATGTTTCATTTAATTTTTTGATTGAAGTTAAATAAAACATTCAACCTCATGATCAAATTTTAGATAAGAGAAAAAAAAATTGTCATTTCAATCTAAGAATTCAGAGATTCCCACCCCCCCTCACCAAAGAAGAAATCAATTTGCTTCTAAACATGCAACCATCCTCAGAATATTTACATAATGAAGAAATTGTTTCTACTTCTTCTGATGTTGACGAATGTAATAAAGTTTTTATCCATAAAGAGACAGAAGAACAAGTTGATGCTCATGTTATTCTACCTTCCCAAAAAGGCCCATTGCTTGATCGCACTCCTATTGAGCAAAATAATGACTTTCAAATAGAATGCAACTGATCTAATCAAGATATATTGGGATTGTTGGAAGAGAAATCTGTTGATCCAATGTTTATAATTGATGACATTCCTTATTCTAAAGATTTGCCTAAATATTATCAGTATGATGATAATTATGATAATTTCACAAAACAATCACTAGTTATTTTGAGGGATGAGATATTAGAACTTCAGCTTGATGAGGATTTTTTAAGAGCTTTCTTTCTTCTTTTGAAATCAAGAAAATATTCTTCTAAACTGAAAATATGTGTTCTTGAGATAATTTCTAAAAATTATGAAAATTAAATCAAACTTTTGCATTCTCAAATTCAGTCATACAATTTCCGAAATCCTAAAGAATTATTTGAAAATATTCCTTCTCCTAAGCAAGAGGAAATTGTACTATCTTTTGACTTGCATATTGAGGATGATTATTCTTTCAAACACAAGACTGAAGAAATAGTTTCAAGTATTAATATTCAGAATACAATTGAGAAACTAGTCATTGAAGGCCTAGAAGCACAAATAATACATTATGCTTTTAATGATCCTATAGCAAATTATATAAAGAATATTTTTAGCTCAAATCTGCAAACATGTTTTATCTATGAGGATCAAATATATCATCAATTGCCATTTCACATCTTATCATTGATTATGAAGACACCTGATCAAGTTATACTTCCAAGTTTGATCACAAGTAATCAAATTTCCATTCATTTTTACAGCTACTTGATTGGCTTCATTGGCATTTTTGTATTACCTGATCCAATAAGATTTTTAGTAGATTAGAGTAGATAGATGAGTGCCAATAAGCTCATAATTTTGAGCATTTTTTTTAGTTTTTAATTTTCAGCTAGTTTTTTCATTAAGATTTAAAGCCAAGGATGAGGTCCTAAAGAGTTTAGAATCTATAAGTTGGTTTTAAAATTGTTGTGTGTTGTTTTTGTTTTAGATTAGATTTCAATTTGCAGAAGACAGAAGACACTTACAAGATCACCAAGGTCAATGTCTTAGGAAATTTACCGTAGAAATAAAACAAGAATTTACAGAGAGAGATAAATACAAAGAGACCAACAAAAAATCATGAACATAAACACATATGTTTATCCGGGAAAACCCCAAACCCGGGGAAAAACCAAACCAATGAAATTTCATTAACCATTGGCCAAAACCCTGGCCAATCTAGCCAAGTGAGCCTTCACCACTCACCTCCATGCCTACATTACAATGAAGTATTCCCAGCCTTTTATAGGCTCTATTACATGCAATACCATGGGCCAAAACCATGGGCGCACAAAACCATGTGCCCCAAAACCACTACTATTTACCCTAGTCAACTTTGACTCTATCCCGAGTCAAGTTTACCTAACAATTCCCCCCTTAAACTTGACTTGGGGATTATTGACTAAATCCAGCCAAACCTGCTAAATGAGACAACCCCGCTCACTCTAGCTCTTCCCCCCTCAAATTTTTACCCAGGGTAATTATAAACTTGACATCCCTCCTATCACGTAGGTCTAACCCAGACTTTACCAGTGATTACCCAGGGGTACACATGCCATACCAGGTCTTATAGCAGTATGCCCATTTACATGTAAAACATTAACTCCATTATAATAAATTTTTTTTTTCATTTTTACTGTCTTTATACATATGAAATCAATTTCCATATAAAAAGAATCCATCTACCGGATTACATGGGTCATCGGCCTCTGTAACCACCAGTCCTCTAGGAATTCTCTTCAGATACATGGTTCATCAATTAATTTATCCACGTGCTCATATCCTCTCTCATTTTCTACATTCATTCATGATGTCCTCTCCAAAGAGGACATCATAGTTGTACATGAATCTGCCCACCAACTGCAATAAAAGAAATTAATCTTTCATGAGCCTTTCCACAGCCTCTGTTGTACATCTCTTCAGCGCCATGATCTACAATTTCTGACACCACAATGACCTCGAACGCACAACCACTTTGGCATGATGAAAAGTGCCTTCCTTTTTAAGATGAATCCTGATACCGAGTTCGACCAGAAGCAGCGAAGCGAATATCACCACAGAAATCAATCACAGGCAAACGGATAGGGTCAAAGCAACCACGGATGAACGAGGGTGAAAAAATAATATCTTCGTTGGGGTTGCGCCTGGAATTCTCAAAATAAATTCTCACACTGAATGGTCTACAAAGCCAAATTCAGTCCACAAATCGGAAGGACAACCTTTTATCAAAGAATTTGCAGACCACAGACCACAAAAACTCTGCTTCACTCTCCACCTCACACTGCTGGAGTCGGTAGTGTGCCATGACTCCGAATGCAGAGAGTTATCACTCCCTACCAATAATAGGTTCCCTGCCCCATAATGCATCTACCAAGGATGCCATCGTTGAACCTTGCAAACAGTCGGTGGCGCATAGGTGAAATCTTCTTCCATGTTCATTATTTCATGATTACCGTTCAATATAACAACTCTCCCCCCAGAATTTTCTGCTTCTTGTTTAAGTTTCTCGAGCAGATAAATGACATTGATCTGTTCCCCCCCTCTTTCGAGGAGATCGCCGACCTGAATGATCGTGGCCTTTCCTCCGACCCATTGATTTTTCTCATTCATGACCTGGGCGGCCATGAGAGCCTGCCTTGCCTTCTGAAGGTCACCAATCGCAACCAGCTGATCTGTAGATGGGAATCTGGTAACTCTCTGTGCCTAGTTCGAATCCCTTTCGTCTGTTGGTGTCAAATTTGATGACAGAAACTGCCCTCCAACAACAAAGTCAACAAATGTGTCGACGAATCTCGAAAGAAGGGCGGGCAATCTATTGCATTCGTAATCGTGGACTTGTCGGTCCATCGTCGATCACAGGAAAACCCTCTTCAAAGAAAAGCATGCTCTCAGTTCACTGATAAATGACAACAAGGGTCATTGCAAAGACCTCTGACTAAATAAAACCGTCCAGCACCATGAATAACGTAACCTCGAAATTCAGATGATTGTTCCGGTGGGTCACAAAGACAATCGTGACTCTTTGTCAGCAGTAGCTACACACTAGATTTGACTATATCTATCTTCTTCATATGCAAATCCATTAATTTATTCATTTACAGGCCAATAAAACCTTTGGCTCTCATACCAATTGTTAGGAAATTTACCCCAGAAATAAAACTAGAATTTACATAGAGATATAAATACAAAGAGACCAGCAACAAATCATGAACATAAACACATATGTTTATCTGGGAAAACCCCAAACCCAGGGAAAAACCCAACCAATGAAATTTCGTTAACCATTGGCTAAAAACCTGGCCAATCTGGCCAAGTGAGCCTTCACCGCTCACCTCCAGGCCTACATTACAATGATGTCTTCCCAGCCTTTTATAGGCTCTATTACATGCAATACCATGGGCCAAAACCATGGGTGCACAAAACCATGTGCCCCAAAACCACTACTATTTACCCTAGTCAACTTTGACTCGATCCCGAGTCAAGTTTACCTAACACAATGGATAAGGCTACTGATCTTAGAGTTCTTGGCATTTCACAAGGAAAAGCCATCCCCAAGTGAAGCCGATGTTAGCAACCTATAATATAGGGGTCATAATTTTGACTTGACTTTTGATAATATTGTAAATCTATATATACTTTGCCTTCTACAAGTTGTATTCACATATTTTGTAAAAAAAATCAAAAAAATCAAAAAGAGGGTAAAAAGTCCTAAAAGAAAAATCAAAGGACCTAGAAAAAATAAAAGACCCCAAAAGAAAAATGAATCAAAAATGAAAGTGTGCAAGCACAAATGCCACTACTTTTTACTTTTTGACTATGGCAGAGTGTCAATAAATGCCATAGTCCATGATGAGTTAAACAGTTTAATCTTAACTTATCATTTTTCAATTTCACTTGTTGTAGATAGAGAATAATGAGTTTTCATACAGTTTAATCATGACAATTCAGTAGTTAGGTAGAGACACAAAGTGAATCCAACAATTTAATCTAGATTTATGGATGAAATAGGTGTAGAATTAGATAGTTTTATTTTCTCTCTGAAAAAATAAATGTTGTGAAGGTTGCTAGCTCAAATGCACCTGATCAAAAAGGAAGAAAAAATGTTAGCATTGTAAGCTGGGTAGGTAGAAGAAGATGAAAAGTCTTAATGTAAATATCATTCATCATGGGTTGCCAAATAACTAACTTCCCTTTCCCATAGTCATGAAACATTCTAAACTATTAGTCAGAAAGGCTCAAGGCATTTCCTTGACTTTTGTTGGGACCGAACCCAAGGCTCTATGGCTGATAAGTTGAAAGTGTAAAATGTCTATATTAATCCCTTAAACTCACATCATTATTCCATTTTATACATTCATTCCCCTGAATAATCCTAAGTAAAACTCCATTTTTTACTTAAAAGGCATTATAATTCCCATTTGATTAACTTCCTTCATCATTTGAAAGGTTTAAACACTCAAAATAACATTATATCTTAAGTTTAAGTGATTATATCAATGCAAATTATCTTTTGAAATTCACTTTACTTAGTTATGTTTATGTGTTTTGAGTTTACCTTGTCCTATTTTCATATTAACTTTAACTTATATATTAATTCCCTATAAAAATAACCTTCTCCTATTATAGATAACTCCTTATTTATATAATATCCCCAAAAACCCATGTATTATAGCTCTAGCCAAAGTATTTAATCCCCACATGTTCAAATAAAAACCCACTTTATACCCCCTTTGGCTAAAATATATCTTTATATTAATCCCGCCCCCTATGGTAATTAGATTACTTTGATTTAATTACCATATAATAGAAATACATTGAAAAAATAGTTAAAACATGTTTTATTACATGTTTTAAAACAAAAATAACGAAGTTTTCTTTAAACCAAACTTCAAAGTAACCCTTCCCTTGTGTATTTTCCTTCCCTAACTCCCTAACCTAAGCTTAAAAACCCTAATCTGATTTAAAATCCGCCATACATACCCCATATCCCCTAACTGCCAGTCCTAACCTCGGTTAAACCCCAGTTTAAAACCCCTCCCAATCATTTTTCCATTGGAAAAGTCGGTTTTCTATATAAAACTTAACCAAATTCCTTTCATTATCGGGATTAATGCCAGCCCTCTGATCCCCCAGATCCATTTAATCCAACGGTTAAAAAATCAATGCGACCGTGTAATACAATTCCATCCCTCCCCATCGCGTAGCATGACCACCGTTGGATTTTCCATCAGGTCCAGATCGGACGATCCATATGCAACCCGATGACTTTCATTTCCCTGCTCCTTTCCTTTTAAATCATGACGCTTCGCTTATCAAAGCCAGATCCAACAACCGATACCTCATATCGTGCCCATAAAATAATCGACCAATGTTTTGGAAAAGTCGCGCGATATGGGTGGTTTTCCCAAACCACCCTGCGTTGGCATGTCACCAAAAAATTGGATCGCGTTTGAAAAGTGATTTACCACTTACCATTCTGGAGCTGCGTGAATACTACCCGGTGGTATTCCGAAACCACTTCCGCCCAACCTATGGTTAAATATGATTTGACTGTGGTTTAAAGCATTATTTATTCATAAAACTTATAATTTCCATTGAATTTTCACCTATTCGCGCTTGTAAGCTTTGAAGCCTCTGCAAAGTCTAATTTTCATCCTGTTTCACCATTGAAACCCCTGAAAACCTCCGCGAGCCCGTTACCAAGCCTCCAGTGCCATTTTCAAACCTATCAGTGAAGCATTTACCTTTGAAAGATCATTTCTTCTGCAATAGAGCTGCCATACCCTTTGATATACCAATTCAGTAGAATTGAAGATTGCACGCAACCGTGAAACCTCTTCGACGGAAATTGTACCTTTTTCACCATCCAGAACCCTGCTCAGAATCCTATTTCACCAGAAAAATCCTGCAAAAGCCCCTTGTTTCCAAAATAAGAACTTTGCAAAAAGTCTAAGCTTTCTCTGTTAAGTTAAAAATGACTAAGAAACAAGTAACCCCTAGGAAAAAGGAGATCCTCCAGCATAAAACTGAAAATGATGGACTAAGACAAATATCTTTGAAAATGACTGCACAACTCCAAGAAATGGAAAAAAAAACTCAAGCATTAATGAATAAAAATGAAGCCTTGAAGAAAACTAAAGAGGTTATTCCAATAGTCATTCCCATTGTAAGCACTGTTGTGCCATCAACTTTTGTAGAACATCTTGCACCACAAGAGAAATTGGTAACTGCAGTATCAATGTCATCCAAAGATGTTTCTGCTACTGATTCTTCAAATACATAGGTACAGACATGTATAGAGCAGTGAAATCATTGAGGAAATAATATTTTTACCTTAGGGTGAAAATTCAGATGTCAAAGTGTATCAGATGAAAAAGAGTATCAGTCAATGCAAATACTACTACTGATTATTTTTTAAAGTACAACAGTAAAACAGTGAAAATCAAAGATAAAGAGTATCAGTGGGTAAAGTGTATCAGATAAAAGTTAGAGTGAAAGGTCAAAACAAAGTTACAAGAGCAGTCAAAGGTAAACAGTAAAAGTAAATACAGAGGAAGTAAAATGGTGTAAAGAGATGAAAATGCTTTCACCAACAATTAAGTTTATCTAAAGTGAAAGTAAAACAGTTAAAAGAACAAAAAGGTTAAAAGATAAAAAAGAGAACAAGAAGGAATATTTTTGCACAAATTTCCAATTTAAAGTCATTGTTTTTCAGAAACTATTGTGACCAATCCAAGATGAATTTTGAAAAACTGAAGGAGGTTTATGTTCTTAAAATGTCCAGCTACAAAATCTCTTTCACTTTTCTAACAGCTATTAATGTTTTGGAAATATTAAATAATTTTGAAAAACACTTTTTGCGCAAAATTCCTGTTAAGTAATCATTTTTCAGAGAAGATTGTGGCAAATTAGAAGTACATTTTACAAAACGGAAGGAAATTTTTGTTCCAAAAGGAACCATATACAAAAACCTATCTCACTTTTCTCATAGGTGTTACAAAACAAGAGATACATGAAAATTTGTATAGCCTATGTTTTAGACTCTGTAAAACTCTATTTTACACATCTTTTTGTAGAGCCTATTGTGCACAGCTGGACAGGAATTTTAGAAAAATGAAAGAGGTTTATCTCACCAACATATTGATCTAAAATAACCTCTTTAAACTTTACATATATTTTACGGATTGATAAATAAAAATATATTATTGGACCCCAAGTTTGCAGAATTGTTGGAGCAGAATTGCACAAAGAAAGGAAGCAGTTAGTGACTTGGATGCCTCTTCATCAACTAAGAGTTGGATCAAATTCGAATTTTCCTCTTTGTAATCACCTATCCATAAAAAATAGTGCCAAATAGATGCATCAGTCTTGATTTTCCTTTACTTAATTTCTATTTATGTAAAACAGTTACAGATATTTTGTAAACCAATCTTGATATTTTTCAAGATATTTTAGTTTAGAATTGTTATAAATACTTCACTCTTTGAAGTATTTTGTGTGGAATAAAATTTCTCAAGACTACTATAGTCATTTTCTTTGATATAATGAAGTTGGTTTGAGTCAATTAGCGAAGCAGCAGACTGGAAACGAGATTAGAGACATCATAACTAAGGATTCTCGTGGTGACAAGATAAGTCTTGTCTTTTTTCTATTTTCAGTGTTTTCCTTTAAAAGTTTAAATACATTAATTTTATATGTTTCTATTCTGTAATGATCAACTAAAGAGAAATTAAACAGGATTAGTGATAATAAGCTCCCTGTTTTAAACTAGTTGGCATTTTTATGTTTTATGCCTGATAACCAGACCATAGAATTCTTAATTGCTCTAGGTCCCAATTTGATCCCCTCCTTCAATCCTCTTTTCTGTAACTTAAGGATTCTTAAGTTCCCTTTTGTTCATATTTCATCCATTCCATCAACAAATCCTATTCAAAGACTTAGAAGGTCATCTATCCCGCCCTTAGTACATTTGCATCTTTAAGTCTTATTTCCTAGCTCTGCTTGCCTAGAGAGTTGAATCCATTGCCCAATGTTCTGGTAGATCCCTCTGGTTTACCTTGAAACACTTTTATTCCTACCACACTTATAAAATTAGTCCTATTTCTCACTCATAGATAGCCTAAAACCCTTTACCAAAACAAATCTAAAGCTTTAGGAGAGATCCCTCTCCGGAGCTTAGGAAGGCTAGATCCTGAATTCCCAAAGTGGTTCTTGGTTACCCCTGGTGTTCTTAACTAAAAAAATCCTCATCCCACAACCTGAGAATTACTAGGGTGATAGCGGATTCTACCAACTTATGCAAGGGCTCTGCTAGTCCATCAATAAACATATGTACTCTTCTAGTTGCGGATAGATCTGGTACCATGACTGAAATTTTCAGAAATTGAGAGATATAAGTCTCCATATCTCCAGAATTCTTAAGCTCAGCTAGCTCAACAAACTGAGATTCTTTATCTCTTTATTCAAATATTTCCACAAACCTCTGGGTAAATTTTTCATAAGAAGTTATACTGGCATGCCCCAATGTAGATAGACCATGAAACCACCACTCATGTGCTTCACTTTCAAGGTGCATCGCTTCTATCTTAATGGCATCCATCTCTGAAACTCAGTTCAGATGGAAATAGATGTCTAATTTCTCTACCTAAACCTTGGCTATGCACTTGGGTGATCCATCAAAAGCAGGCAGAAAGAATCTACCCAAAGTATGTTGTGGATCATTGTTTTGCATGTACCCTATACCTCTATTGTGATTAATGGGTCTTCTATTATCCTTGATCTGACAGAACCCTTGGAATTTTAGATGCTCTTTGAACCCCTGAGATTGAGATTCATATTCTAGGAGATAATCACCAAGAGTCTCCTCCTCTTGTGTTCCTCCTACATCATTTCCTATTGCTAGGAATGTAGGCATGGTGGTGCATTGTGGTCTGGCTGTAATGCTAATTTTTCACACTAATAATGTGAGGTGTTGGAAATCTCTCCATTTTGAGACCTTCTTGGGATATCTTTATTTATTTACATACTTATCTCCTTGACTTCTCAAGCAATATCCTGCATAGTTTGGAGAAAAAGCCTTGGAAAATCCTTTCCATTCATTTTTCCTGATATTAAAGTCTTTCCTTTGTCTTATTTGTATAATTAGACCTTCTTGTTTTATTGATGTACTTCTTCTCCCTTTCTGTGAGAGGCTTATTCTTCTTCTGTTAACATAGATGTGATGTCTCACAGGCTGAGCCAATATTATCCTCTGATACCACTATAATATTCCAAAACAGAAAAGACAATAATATAGAACATAAAACTGGAAAATATAGTAAACTATCAATACACAAAATAGGAGAAAATCATAGAGACATTTTATTACACATTATAACAGAAAAATGAGTACAATATCTTGAGGAAAAAGGCATTTAAGCACTACAAGAAAAAAGGACATTGGTGAGGGGAAAAAATGGTCACCATAAGCTCATTGATGAGGGTCGAAAGACCCTTTGTCACCAAAAATTGAACGTCACCAAAGGTGGCGTCGCCAAAAGTATAGGTGTTGTGGTGACATTCAAGGTCCGTCACCAATAATTATTTATAGTGATAGACAGTGACCATCACCATTTCATATGAACAACAAAGATTTTTTTTTATGGACCTTTCATGTTCGTCATTATTGGTGCATATATATGGTGACGTTCATTGACCGTCACCATAAACTCATTGGTTACATCAAGGTCCATCACTAATAATGACTATAATGACAAACAGTGACCCTCACCATTTCATATCAACAACAAAGATTTATGGTGACAGACCTTTAATGGTTGTCACTATTGATACTTGTATATGGTGGCGTTCGTTGACCATCACCATTTCATATTTTGGTGAGGGTAAAAAAATGTCACCATAAGCTTATTGGTGATGGTCAAAAGAGCATCCATCACCAAAAACTGATCGTTGTCATTCCTTATGAATATCAGGGCATGATGGAATCGAACCACCAATCTCCTGCCTGTAAAGCAGGTGCTCTTCCATTGAGCTAGCACCCTTTAAAGAATTAGACTTTAAACTAGCAATTTACCCTAAAAGTGCAAAGATACACCGAAGGAATAGAAAATCTAGGAAGATCAAAAGTTGCTAGAAATAATTTGTTCAATATACATAATAAAAAGACATTAAGAATAAATTTTGATATAATCTAACAAATCATGTACTACATAGGAGAATAACTAGAAAGCACAACTAGAAATTTGAATCACAACATAACAATATAAAAGAACATGCAACAGGAAAGGAACAACTCCACAGTTTGAGAAATATGAAAAATCCATGAGCATGTTCTTATATATTGATATAGAATATAACAAAATAGAATTCTAGATTTATGAAATTAAAGTATCACACAATAATTTCTTGAAAAAATATCAATATCTAAAATAATATTTTTTGCATTTGGATTTACCTTGCAGAACCTTGGGAAAAAGTTTCTACAGAAACAACCAATAAACATAACAACATGAACCTTAGGAGAAATTGTGCAGGGGATAAAATATGAAGGTAAAGCACTAGAGAAGTATTCAAAGTAAATGATGAAAATCATATCTAGAAAGAGCTGAGAACCCTCTGAAGTAAACCACACATTTATCATCATGAATAGTACACTTGCAAAAAAATATCAAAATAAATTATGAACTATTCCACCAAAAAACAGTGAAATTTTCCACTAAAATACAGTTTCAAATTAATCACTAGCATGATGCTAACTTCTCTGCAAAAATAGGTAAGTTTCGAGGTAATGTATAATATCTTGCATGGTAGTCGTGTTGATAAAACCTTCCAAGGAATAAGACCATAGTATTCAACAAGAGTGCCATCATACTTAATACTATCAAAGAGTGGTCAATAGAAAAAGTGAATTGGCGGACCTTCATAACTTGCATTGGTTCCTTATCCTTCATCCAACCCTAAAATTTTAGACCAAGGTTAACATTTTGAAGGAAAATTAAGAAAAGTCACATGATCTTGTGAAATAATATTTTTATCACTACCATTAACTATAATGCAATAGTTTTGCACAAACAAAGCATCCTTGTCTAAAGTGAAGTATTAAGTGATGATTAAGACTAATTGTGGGCTTAGAATTGTTTTTCCATTTTTTGTTTGAATTGTTAGAAGTACTATACTTAGTAGTAGAGGCATTCCCACCATGGATTGGGAAGTCCACAACAACCACTTATGTAACTGGGATTGTTGACTGTAATCATTTTAACCTTCTCCTTCCTTTTGCTCAGCCACTGAAATCTGTGTTGAGAACTATTTTCTTAAGACATCCATCATTAGAATGGGCAGATCATTAGTGATAATAACAATATTCTCATAACATTTCCACTATCATTACAATTTATTCTGGGCTAAAACTTAGACTTATGGGTATCTTTGTTATGCCTTGTAAACAAATGAAGATGACAAGGGGAAGAAGCAAAAGAAGAGGGTTTAGAAAACATCCAGTGAGAGGAGCTTGAATCGTTGTCAATGATGCTCCATATTTAGGGATCGCTTTTGTAACTTGCTTTAAATATTCAAGGCAAGCCAGAAAGCCTTGCTCCAATGAACTAAGTGCATGCAAATTCCATCTTGTGTTGAATATTAAACAAGAAACACTTGATAAAATTGAAACATTAATCCCCGACGATGAATTTTTCAATATAATAATGAACAATCAATACCAATAATTTTCAGAGAGGCAACCACCACTAAGTAGCTCCTTCCTAAGAGGTTAGAAACATTTTCTAATAACTAGTTTGTAGAAGCCATCGAAATCACCCAACATGCACCACATTGCACATAGCATGTTGAGTTGTGGAAGAAAGAATCTTAAATTAGAATGCACCCTTTTGCAAGAGTAACGGCATTTTGGAGAAACAAAAATGCCTATGATAAGTGATATACCTATTGGAGGTATAGAAATATTGCCAGCAGATTAGGAGGTTGGTCTAGACCCCAAGAGGTATCTAGGGAACAACCCCAAACCCGAGTAGCTCTGAGGTAATGGCAGAAACTTTGAGAAGGAATGTGAAGGCAAAAGTCTTACAATCAGACTAAACTCACAGGATAACTACGAACCAAGAGTGACAAAGTTTTGTTTAGTTCCTTAGTATAAAGAGGCTAGAAGCTCATGCAACACTAGAAGGTTATTTTATCGGGCAAAGAGAATGCTATGTGCATCTTGCAGATGCAAATTGCTCTTGCATGTGATGGGAAAAAGGGCTTGCAAAAAGATGCCCTCTATGCAGCATCAACACACACAACATTCCATTTTTCCTAATACACTAACCTTCTAGATGTGGCCAAATAGCACATGGGTCACAGTGGCAAGGCTTTCAGTAGCAAGCACTTACCAAATCTTCCACAATTTGCGCTATTGTACCAGAACTAGATCTTGGACCTATGCTAAGATGTGAGGTGTTTCCACTGTAAGACATCAAGAAATGTCTTTAGCATTCATATTTGAAAAACTTGAGAAACATCTTGAACAGGGAGAAACAGTCAGAAATAAATGAACAAATAATAATAATAATAACTCTATAATATTATAAGAGAAATGGGCTAGGAAGAGTGTGAGTGAAAATATACACAAGGTGCTTTGAATGCCACGGCAAATCTGATGCGAAAGGTCTAGGGTTTTGAGGATCGATCTCTGATCCAGGGCCAGAACGCTGGCAAAAAGCTGAGATCGCCTCCAAGATCTGCGGCAACAAGGTTTGAAACTGGCGCAGAAGATGGGACGGCCGGGGGCCCCTGGAGCCCCCACTTTCAAGCAAGTAATTATAGACAAAGGCAAGAAGATGGCCGAGGGTTCGAAGATCCCGGGCTCCTCGGCTACTCGTAATCACGCCGGCCATACTGAGATGCTCTCAGATAGCCTCACGGCAGAAACGATGAAGGGATCTACCAGCAAAGAAGGAATCTGTCTCGATCAACCCTCGCAAGAGGCAGATCCACGAGGAAAAGCTGCAGATCTGAGTAATAATGCCGACCAAAACGCTCATCTTGGTTGATCTGAAGATTCTGGAGGAAACAGAGCACAACCAAAATTGCAAGGGAGATGCAAACCAAAGGCTCTTGATAGCCTTAGGGTAAACATCACTGACCCAGATCTACAAGAATACCGGGATCACATGTCAATCTACGCGGTAATATGCAAATTCATGGGGTTCTGGCCCAGTGAAAAAGCTCTCTGTCAATGGATCAAGCAAGTATGGAAACCGCGAGGGGATGTACAACTTCACCTAGGAGCCAAGGGCTTTTTCATGGTGGTGTTTACCAATCTGGACGATAAGGACTGGATCTTTGAAGGAGGCCCCTACTTCTATGCTTCTGCGGGCCTCTATATGCGGTCATGGAAACCTAACTTCGCACCCGAGCAGGAGACATTCACTCAAGTACCAGTCTGGATCAGACTCTTCTCCTTGCCTATTGACTATTGGAGACCAGCAGCGCTGGAACAAATCGGCAACACTCTGGGCACTTTTTTCCGTGCTTCTGAAGCCACTCTTCAAAAAAGGTACACAACTTATGCTCGCATCTGTGTTGAAATGGATGTTTCTGGACCTCTGCACGAAGGGCTTTGGTTAGACTACAGAGATGAAACCTACTTTCAAACTATAGACTATGAGAAAATACCTTTCAGATGCCGGAAATGCCATGAGCATGGGCATCTTATTAGAGAATGCCCTCAAAACAAAATGGAGGAACTCCCCAAAGGGAAACCCTCTTCGTCCTCGGATGGATTCATTCGACCCACAGGAAGGCACAGAGCCAATCGCAGAAATCATCCTAAAACAGCAGATCCAAACACTGGCACTAAAAATCCTTTTGAGATACTGGGTGAGGATTCTCAAAAGAATAAGGTAGATCCAAATCCAGTAGCTCAGATATTAACGAAGACAAACGATCAGACTAAAGAAACCCTCGATTCGGGGGATCTCAATGCAGCAAATTCAGAAGACAAGAACCAGGAAGGAGATGAGGACATGGTCCTCAGTGAACAGGGCATGGAAGACCTAGAATTGGATGAGATTCTGGAAAAATAAGGGCTAGATCTTAACTCAATAGTGGAACAATGGAAACAAAAAGGGATAGACAAAGTACCAGAAGAAGAAATCAATAGGATCAACCATCTATTCTTAGCTAGACAGGATGCAATATCAAAAGGTGTGAAACGGGGTCGTGGAGCTACCAAGAGCTTGGGCATCAAATCACAAACCCTACACCATACGCAAGCTAGCAGCCAGTACAAAAAGAAACGAGGAAGAAGATTAGACAAAGATGCTCTCCTCGAATTAGGTCAGTTGTTGATAAACTCGGGAAAGATGAAAGCCCTTGAGGCTTTCTCCTTCTTATCATAATCCCAGTTAACTATGAAAGTCCTCTCATGGAATGCAAGAGGACTGGGAAGCCTCAGGAAACAGAGGCTCCTGAAAAAGAAAATAACACAAGAAAAACTGGATATGGTCTTCCTCCAGGAAACCAAATGTACTATTCAGAAGCAGGATGAGCTAACTAAATGTCTGAGAAGACATCTCGAGCATCTGGCTGTGGAAGGAACAGGAATGAGCGGAGGCTTATCCATCCTCTGGAATCCAAATTTCTACCATCTCATTAATGCTGAAGCTTCAAAGCACTTCCTAGCCCTGCAAATGCAAATTATCGGAGAAAAAGGCTCCTTCTTATTTGTCAATATCTACAGCCCCCAACATCTGGAGGAAAAATTACTGCTGCTCTGTCAATTAACCAGCCTGTATCACAGGCACAACACCTCTCAGGCCATATATGGTGGGGACTTCAATATGATAACCTCTCTGGAGGAAAATAAAGGGGGCGCCAGGGCTCTCAGCAATGATGCCCGAGCTTTTAATGCCTTTATTCAAGATCTAAGCCTGGTAGACATAAAACCTAGCAATGGTATGTTCACTTGGACCAATAGACAAGGCGGAGACAGGCTTATAGCTTCCCGATTGGATCGCTTTCTAGTCTCCGAAACCTTCTCCTTGAAGGGAACATCATAAGTTCTGAAATCCTTCCTTCCGGGGGATCAGACCACTGGCCCATCTCTCTGCAAATTTCGATTTCAGGCACCCCCAAAAACAGGCCTTTTCGCTTCGAAAGATTTTGGCTTACCCATAAAGATTTCTTCAGCTGCATCAAAACTTGGTGGAAGACTCCTCTGCCTGTAAAGGGTACAAAAATGTTCAACTTACAAGCAAGGCTCAAGTATATCAAAGCACAACTGAAAACCTGGAATTGAGAGGTCTTTGGAGACATATTTGCAGACAAACGCCATCTGGAGCAGTAATTGGAAGAGATCCACAATGGATGGATTCAAGGTAATACATCACAGGAATCCATCGAGATGGAAAAGCAGCTCATGAAGAAATGGAATGAAAGGTGCGAGCAGGAAGAAATATTATGGAAGAAAAAGTCGCACAATCAATGGCTGAAGGAGGGGGAAAGGAACACTAAGTTCTTCCACAGGTCTACTATTGACTATAGATGCAGCAATAGAATCACCAGATTACAAGGAGAGCATGGAGAGGTTCTCATCTCACACCAGGACATCACCAATCAACTTCGTAGACATTTTCAGTTCATTGCCACTGAACCAGAATGCAATCGAAGGGAGGCCATCGCTAGGGTCACCTCAACCATACCCAAACTCATCACCGACGAGAAAAACAGTGCCCTGGAATGACCAGTTTCTCTCCAGGAGGTGGAGGTGGCGGTCAGAGAGATGGCCAACGGGAAAGCTCCAGGACCTAATGGATTTACAGTGGATTTCTTCAAAGCATGCTGGGACATTGTGAAAGAAGACATTTGGGAAGAGGTGGAAGATTCAAGACTATCTTCTTCAATCTTAAAGTCATTGAACTCCACTTTCATTGCTTTGATCCCCAAGGAAAAAGATGCCTGCACTCCGTCCAAATTTAGGCCCATTGCCCTCTGCAATGTGGTTTATAAGATCATTTCGAAAGTCGTAGCTAATAGACTTAAACCTATCCTACCTCAAATCATTTCAGAAGAACAATAAGGGTACATGGAGGGACGACAGATCATGGATAACGTTCTGTTAGCCCACAAAATGATTCATACTCTACAGACACTAAAAAAGGCAGGTATGATAATTCAATTGGACCTCTCAAAAGCGTATGATAAAGTGAGTTGGGCCTATCTCGAGGCTGTCCTCAAAGCTTTTGGCTTCAGCACAAGATGGATAACTTGGATCTCAGCTCTGATCAAAATGCCTAACCATTCAATTCTAATCAATGGAGCCCCCTCTCAACCTTTCTACCCAACCAGGGGTATAAGGCAGGGAGACCCAATCTCCCCTTTCCTTTTTGTTATTCTAATGGAAGGGTTCAGCCGTCTCATTAAATCTGCTCAGGAGAACAATCTGATAAAGGGTTTGCAGCCATTAACCAACTTTCCGGCCACAACACACCAGCAGTTCGTGGATGACACTATGCTGCATGGCACGCCCACTGTAAAAGAAGAAAAAGGATTTAAGAAAATTATCACCTTGTTCAGTCAGGCCTCTGGAATGGATTTCAACTTTGACAAATCCATGGTCTTCTTTTTTAACACCCATCTGGTGGTTCAAAGACATTTAACTGAGATCCTCGGTTTCAAGCGAAGCTCTCTCCCTTCCAAGTATTTAGGGATTCCCCTCACTGACAAGCCATGGCATAAGTCTCATTGGGAAAATCTGACAACCAAGATTGCTGACAAATGCAACCACTGGACCAACAGAGTCCTCAATCTGGCAGGGCGTATGGTAATGACCAAAGCGGTTCTTCAAGCAATTCCTCACTACATGCTTTTGATTCTCCCAGCACCGCAAGGAATCCTTCAGAAAATTAGAACCATCCAACGAAACTTCCTGTGGTCGGGCAACTCTGGCAAGCAAAAATGGGCTTTGGCGGCTTGGGATAAACTATGCAGACCCAAAACCTTCGGAGGGATAGGTTTTCAGGATCCTGGAACTATCAATAAGGCCAATGGAGCCAAGCTATGGTGGAGATGGCTAACAGAGCCGCATACTCCGTGGGCAAAATTGTGGAAGGCCAAATATGCAGCTCATTGGCAGCACGAAGAGCTTATCAGAATCACCGAGGTCCCGATGGGCTCCCCCATTTGGAACTTAGCTTGAGCCAATCGACATATAATTCAGAATTATTGCTTTTGGGAAATAAGAAACGGGCAGTCGGCTCTCTTCTGGGAAGATGCTTGGCAACAGCTCCCGATACTGGAAAGCCCTAATTTTCATCCTTTGCAGCAATGGTATCAGGAAAAAGGAAAAGTAAAAGTCCATCACTACTGGGCGCAAAGCAGTGAACCGCAGCAATGGAGGAGCTGGAAACTGACTCCCCCTCCCCCGGAGGAACTACTGCAGAATTTAAACAACACCCTCAATGACACTCTCAGGAAAAGAGTTATCAGAGAAATGCACGGTCCAGACAGACTCCACTGGGGCATGCTGGATGGCAGTTCCTTCAACCTGAAAGAAGCCAGGCATTACTTGGATAACAGGGAGGAGCAGGACAAGGTAGCTTGGTATGAAAATGTTTGGGCCGGAATTCTATGGCCCAAAATTAAAATGTTCCTGTGGCTCGTGCAAAACAAGAAAGTCCTAACATGGGAAAATCTAACCAAAAGAGGGTTTATAGGGCCTTCCCGTTGCCCATTATGTGAGCAGCAGGAGGAAACCACCAACCATCTCTTCAACAGCTGTGACTGGACCAACAAGCTCTGGGAATGGCTTCAAGATATCTTCCGGCAGTCAGACAGACAACACAATTCAATTCAAGAGACCATAACCAATTGGCGAACGCAATACTCCAACAACGTTATGGTAAATTCACTATGGAAGAACAGTCCAGGATTCCTTATATGGAATGTATGGAAGGAAAGAAACAACCGCATTTTCCAAAAGCACAGAATTCGGAAACTTGATGATTTAAAAATAATCATCATGCAAGGGCTCATGGAAACAACTCGTACCTGGTGCACAGAGGAAAAGGTTGAAACAATCTCTCCCAATGACAGAAGAATTCTGGGCATCTTCGGGCTCATCGATTCAGCGGAACATCTCCTGACGAAAGCGGCTCTCCGACCAATTCCTCCTCCTGTTATCTGGCAGCGTCTGCCCCATGGCTTCTGCAAGTTGAACTTCGACGGTGCAGCAAAGGGAAACCCTGGCCCAGCTGGGGCAGGTGGGGTTCTACGTGATGAAAATGGAAGCATCATTCATATCCTAAGAAAAAATCTAGGAGAAACCACAAACAACTACGCCGAATTCACAGCTTTAGAACAAGGTCTCCGACTCTTAGTTCAGCTTGGCAAAAGGAAAGCAATCGTGGAAGACGACTCTCAGGTGGCCATAACCACAGTTAAGAAAATCCAACATGGAACGCAACCCACCAAAGCAATCAAGCATTGGAGGTTAGCCGCGGTCACGGAAAGGATAGCACAGCATTTGCCATCTCTCAGCAGAATAATCTTGCGATCCGTGCGGAGGCAAGCAAACTCGCTTGCAGACCACATTGCTAACTACGTGGTTGACAACCCGACTCTTGCTTGGGACACGTGTTGGCATGAGCTCACGGATGATAAGCTTCGGGATCAATGCAGCGCAATATCAAGGAAGGACTTGAATGCAGGTGATTCCGTAGGATGGATGGCAGGTCAGTCGTCATCAGAAAATCAGGCTTAACGGTATGGTGATTGCGCCACTCAAGCGGCACACACAGGAGAGGTTAACGAGAAGCCATCGGAATCAGCCGTCCTTAATGAGAACGAATTATGGCAGAGGAAAAAGCTCCACCAAGCGCTTTAAGCGCAGGATGACAGCGTGTGAAGGATTACATGGCAGAACGGACAACTCCGACCACTCACCCATCCTTGGCGACAGTACGTTTAGGCAACTTGCCCTCAATTATGGCCTTAAATGGCTTCCCCGTAGCACGCTTCAACCATTCTCCATTCTCTTTATTAGCTCCTCCCCGCAACCTTTCTGTATCATTCTTGCGTTGGATTTTCAATCTGCAGGCTCCTCTTCTAATCTAGATTTCAGCTTACACAAAGTGATCGGTGCAAGAACAGTCTCAAGTGCCATGGCGGAAATGAATCCAAGAAGCATCAAAGCCTCACAAGCCCTCAAAAGGGCCATGGAATGTTATGAGGCTTCGGTTTCTAAACGTGGCAAGCAGACTATCGAGGTGCTGGAGGAAGAAGTGGAACTGGCTCGAACACACACGGACGACACTAACATTAGTGAGGATGTTGATTGGCTCGTGGACCCCGGAACTCCATCCACACGTCAGACCCAATTTCTGCAAACACAAGTCGTCGCTTGGCAAGTGAAAACGATGTTGGCCAAGGCCATAGCCATGCAAGGGGCAGCAGTAAAGGAGACGTTTGCAGTGACTTCCATGGCGTCGGTTCAAAACACTGCCCGCCTCGACAAACTGGAGATTGCATTTAACTCGCTGACCGCGGAATTAAAACAGCATGGAACTGCCCTGGAAAAGTTCGTCTGCCACTTTGAAATCTATCTCCGCCATGTTCACCATGTCTCCATCGAGCTTCCTTCGGACGATGCACAGGCAACCGTGATCAGACGGTTCAAGCCACGGGCTCCCACCACAGGCGGTGAAGGCGTCACTTCGGTCGAAGGGGGTCACTCAGGTGCTTCCACTCCAACTATCTAATGGCTCAGCTTTCCCTATGTTTTTCTGTCAACTGGTTAATCTTTGTTTTGTGTCCTATGTTTCCTTACAGTCTTTTTACAGTCAATTCTCGGCTTGTAAAAGGCCTCTATGGCCTACAGCAATATTTTGGTCTAGTTTTGCAATCGAAGGGTGTCCCTGCGTGGCAGCCCTGTAGTTTTGTTTTAAGGACTAAGATGGTCAAAGTTCAAGCTACTGCTCATCTATGTAAAAACTCAGTCCTTTGTAAGATCGAAGCGAAGCAGGCCTCTCCGTTATCAAAGCCATAAGTCTTCGCGCACCAAAGCTGTAACCTCTGTTCATATCATAATATATTGATCCTACTTAATAGGAAACTTGCTATCACTGCACTGGAGGTGCAAGGCTTCACTTTTTTATTTTTCACTATAATTTGCACAAAATCCCTCCAATCCTAGCCTGTCACATTTTTTCATTTAGCAACAGTTAAATCCTTTTTCATTTGGTCATGTATGAATCCCAATGCACAGATGGTATTATATATGCCATACATAACAATTAGGAAGCCAAAACAAGTATATTCAATGTTTCAACTGTAACTTCTTATCAGGAAACGTTAGTTACAATAACAGCAATGGTATGCCAATTGCATAAGCCATATATATCTCTTGTGGAAAGGCTGATTGTAATCCCTGTGTGAGCCAAAATATCAATAAATAGCAACATAAAGAACTAATATGCAGTGGAATTTTTGTAGAAACTATTTTATAAATGGGAAAGGTAGTGAATTATGGAATAGCATATCATGCGTACTACCTATCTAGTTTCTTACCCTGCAATATCATTTTCAATTTCTTTAATATTTGGGTACACTGCTAGCTTATGATATAGTCGTTTATATGCAAATTTTAGTAATTTTTTAGTAACTAATTAGGTCTGATATGTATAAATGCTACCTATCTATCGAGTTTGACTCCTAGAAAAAAGGACATGCAATTTTAAATAAATGAGAACATGTTTCATAATGACCAATAATAGAAAATTGACCAAAATTTTTCTTTGCTTTTAGGACGAGGGATGAGACTAAAGTCTGTAAAAAGTAGGCATTTTTGTTTTTTAAATAAGCTAAACGAAAAAAACCCAAAGTTTTATTATATTTTTCCACTGCCATTTCTTAAATAGATGCTATGTTCTTAAAACCATCAACAACCTTTGCTTACAGAATTTCTTTAGGATCAATAAAAGAGGACCCTTACTAATTTCTTAAAAATCTTACCAGACCTCAAATGATAGTGATAAAGTTTGATGTTACCGTTTCACATCATCTAGCATACACACCATTTTTTGTTGTTGTGACAAGGGTTATTGTACAATCAACATTGACTTAACTATCATTGACACTTCACTATCACTGTATTTCACTGTGCCGAATCTAATACATCATCCCATCATAGTTTATAGATAGATAGAAGGTAATTACAGTCACCTTCCTGAGTCATTGTCTTGCCAATGTTTTTCCACTACTTTCAGCCAATTGTCAATTTCAAGGATTCATTGCAAAAACTTGCAATATATATACAAGGCCAACTATTTAAGCTTTTGCCCATATTCAATAGTGAAAAAATTGTTGCACATATTCAAAGCATCTTCAAATACTGAATGTTATTACTCTTCAAATCCCGGACTTCAGATTAGGTCTAAAACTCTTTATTACTTTAAGAGCCAAAACAAACAACAAACAGAAATGTAATATTCGTGATATAATATTTAAAGTGATAAAATTGTAAACCAAGATTTAATCATTAAATCACTTGTAATGGAAACATGTACACTGTATGTGTTTTTGTTTATGGTATGATATTAAGAGATTAAAAAACACCTTGTAACTTCTTGCCTTAATCATGGAAATTGGATTTTTATCTTTGTGGAGATGAGAATCTGTACTTTTTTTCTGTAATTTCTTTGGTTGATGAATGCTTTTCAATTCCTTGAATGGATAAATTCTGTAATTTCAATCACAAGTGTATAATGGAATGAAAAATATAGTCATTATCACCTTTCAAACAACGCAATCCTTGCTAGTCAATATTCTCCAATGTGCATCACAACAAAACACTATTAGATCATTGTCTCATATAATACTCCTATTATTGCTATGTCACATATCTGCTCAAGCCTACAATGTATCTTGGTTTGAGGGATTCTGACATCAACATATGTAGCTTTCAAGTATAGTCTTTGTTGCTTATTAAGGTCAATACTACCATCAATCCAAAACCTTGCAAGGCCTTTTATATTCTACTTCTGTCTAATATAGATAAAAGGCTTGCAATGTGAGAACTATGAATAGTAGTCCTCTGTCTATTCATACTGCTGCATATGGAGGAAGCCTTTGAAAATTATTATATTCCCAATAATGACGCTATAGTGAAGCCAACTTAAACACAAAATTCTGCTTGAATACCTTACATATTGCAGAGATTTAATGCTTTAGAAACTATAATACTTAAACACTCATTATTGGCTAATTATAGAGATGTACCTAAATTCATTGTCTCCAGATTGTGACTATCCAGTCGATGGCAGCCATAAATGGCTGAGACAAGGACGCCTATAGAAAACATTCACAATAGAAATGTAGAAGCTTTGTATGCCTTAGTCTGCCTTTTGATAGTCAATTCATTTTTTCGTCCACCATTTATAGCTATTTGCATAAAATTCCCTTACACGTTCATGATTTGGAGGATCAAAATCGGCCTTGTTCCGTGCCAGCACAACAAAATGAAGGACATGAAAAGATAATATTTGAAGCATAGCTAAAAAAGGAAATCTAACAGGACATCCATACGCGTGGAATTACCATTTCCAGCTCCTGTATAGGACGTTTGGCTGCCTCCATTATGCCAGAGTCGCTTCCAGGGCTTCAGAAACTATAATATGTATGAATAGACCTTGAAATATTTAGATTCAAACTCCAGAATTCTGAATCAATTGTTTGAATTATTCATCTTTATAATGGTGTTGGGCCGTAGATGACTAAATTGATGACTAACAAAGTGCATAACAATGAATGAATTTATGACCAACAAAGTGCAGAAGAATTGTGATCCAAAAGGGGTTGTAGAAATATCAGTAAAACAGTTATCCACAGATATGAAATAAGTCATATGCCATTTCCCTAACCATAGATGACTTAAATGATTCAAGGAGCTGTAGAAAATATTTTGGGGAATGTTCAAATAGTCAGAAAGATAAAAGGGTCACTGGGAGGTTGGAGAAAAATGGGAGGAGAGAACACTTCATTAGAATAGGAATCATCATTCTAGGGGCTAAGGAAGGAATTTTGGAAGGAGAGGTTTTCGTATTTGAACAAGGATAAGCAGATCCTTGGTAGGGACAAACCTCTACCCAAGTGGACCGATGCAGATGTGGAGGATTTCATCCAATCGGATCCCGTCTATGGCCCTCAGTAGCTAAAGCTCATGCGAGAAGCTACCAAGATAGCAGCCATTGCATGTCTGATCGGTGCAGTGTCAACAGCTAAGGTTTCATGGAAATATTCTAGATGTGGAATCATAGCTATATTGTGCTTCAGTGCAAGAGCTACTTTTGGTTGGGTTTTTGGGAAGGAAATTGCAAACCATACACTTCGTATATATAATTTTGACTCCATGGATGCCCAATTGGAGTTTTTTGAGTGGTGGGAAAAGAAGTCTGAAGGTATACCTTGAGTTGCCTGGCCGAAACTTTGGTTTCTCACCATGCGTGCTTGCAAAAATTCATAGAATAATTTCAATGAATTGGGGGCTGAAATTATTTATAAAAAAAGGTTTTCAAACAAGCCTGAATGGATCGTTAACAACCCTTGTTGTTCATCGATTTGTATTAATCACAGAGACAAGGGTGTTGTTGAGAAACTATTCCACAGGGAGTTATTTGAATCATACAAGGATTTCCTCTTGCTAGTTTCTGTAGCCCTAGTTCTTACACACTATTCAGCAATGAACCTATTGGCAGCAGAGGAAATACTTGTATAAAAGATGATACCCTTAAGGGGAAGAAAGTCTACTCATTGCAATTATTAAACCAAACCAGATACTAAGAAATACATAGGAAATAGACGCAGAGATAAAAAAATTTCTTCAAAAATATTAAAGAGGTTGTTAATGCTCGAACTTACACATATCAAGACCCTTCCTGCTGTAGATGGAAGAAGAAATTACCGCACGTGAAGATAGAAAAAATTGTTTCCATGTTGTTGACATATAGCTTTCCCTCGGGCCAGATAGAATAAGACCCACAACAAAAGCCCTAATCACTAAGCCAGCGGGAGATGAGCAGAAGATGTGTTTTGGGCAAGAGATGTGTTTTCTTAACTATAGGTTTAAAATTTAAACGAAAAATGAAACTCCATCTTTCCATTTTTCCAAACATCATTTTTAAATATATTATGCTCATCAAATATCATTTTTAATATAATACTTATTTTTTTTTTATGGATGATGAGCGCAATCCTTGATTCTTTGTAGTGTTAACAATTGTTTAAAAGGAGGTTTCAAAAATAAATTCAATTTCATTCTAATAAATTTATTTTAAAAACATTGATGATGAACCACATAGAAAGGTGTTGACCTTAAAAAATTTGTGATTTATCTAGAAGAGTTTTTAAAGAAATTAATTAATTAATTATTAAAATAAAATTGAGATAAAATAGTAAATTTAGGAGAGTTTTTTGCCACCCATGGTTTTTCTCATGGTATTCCACCATGCCAATAAGGAGGAATTAACCTGATCGTTGGTCCCAACTAGACCTGCTCTCATTTGGAATGGCTAATCCCATGGGTTTTAAGGATTTTTATAAGGTTTAGGAGAATAATGAGTTAGTGGTTAAGGGATTAAGGATTAGGGGCTTAGGGGTTAGGGGAATAAGGGCTTAGGAGTTAGAGATTTAGCGTTTAGGGGTTAGGGGAATAATGAGTTAGTGGTTAAGGGGTTAGGGATTAGGGGCTTACGGGTTAAGGGGTTAGGGATTGGGAGCTTAGGGGTTAGGGGATTTAGGTGCATTTAGGGGTTAAGGGAATAATGAGTTAGTGGTTAAGGGATTAGGGTTTCGGGTTGGGGGAATAATGAGTTAGTGGTTAAATGGTTATGGATTTGGGGGTTAGGGGTTAAGGGATTTAAGTTCTTTTAGGGTTCAGGGGATTTAGGCGCAGTTAGGAGTTAGGTGAATAATGATTTAGTGGTTAAGGGATTAGGGATTAGGGGCTTAGGGGTTAGGGGATTTAGCAGTTAAGGATTTGAGGGGATAGGGGTGAGGGGTTAACGGGTTATGGGTTAATCATTAATGGTTTAGGTGTTTAGGGGTTAAGGGGTTAGGGGTTTAGGTGTTAGTGGTTTAAGGGTTTAAGGGTATAACAAAGATAATGATTATAGGGTAAAACAACACTATAAGGTTTATAGGTTGATTTATATTGACACTGATAGGGTAAGCTTCAATAGTGAGGTTGTTTTTGATGAGGAGGTTGGATATTTCCAAACTTCTCCTAAGTTTTGAATTACTTAGAAGTTGGAAGGGGTTGAGGATTCAGGTGTCAAGCTTCAGGTAGCTGCACTTGAAGGGGGGTGGAATATTTTGAGCATGATGAGTCTCCTAGACTAGTAATTTACGATCTAGATATAGGTGGTACAGGTCATGGTAACAATACTGACTTCCAAACATTCTATAGAATATCCACAGAGTTTGTAGAGCTTGTCAGGAAGGGAAGCTACATTGAATACAATTTTATGCAGGAAAATCTTGGAGAGCATAGAGGGTCCTTCAGTTGGTACTTTCAGACATATGTGGACCAATGAACATGACATCAACCACTAGTGTTAGGTACTTCCTTCCGTTTGTTGATTATTTCAGTAGAAAAATGTGGGTATATTTTCTATAATTAAAATATGATGTGTTTAATGAATTTAAAAAGTTCAAACCATTAATAGAGAAACAATTAGATTGCCATATTGCATCTCTTAGATATGATACTGGTGGGGAATTCTACTTAAAATATTTCAATAAATTTTGTGCTAAACATGGGATCCAAAGGAAATATACTACACCTTACACTCCACAACAAAATTTATTGGTTGAGAGGCAAAACTGTACTATCACAAAGATGGCTAGGTGTAAGTTGCAGAGGAAGTCTATTCCAAATAGGTTTTGAGCTGAGGTAATGTTCACAATAGTATACCTATTGAATAGATATCCCACGATGGCGATGAAGTAGAAGACCACAAAGAACCATGGTTTGGAATAAATTCCAAGTAAGTCATCTTAAAGTTTTTGGTTCTATTGCCTACACATGGATTCTAACTAAGAAAATAACCAAATTATATCCAAAGAGTAAAGATAATGATTATAGGGTAGAACAACACTATAATTTTTATAGGTTGATTGATATTGACACTAATAGGGTAATATTCAATAGTGAAGTTATTTTTGATGAGGAGGTTGGACCTTTCAAAACTTATCCTAAGTTTTGAATTACATAGAAGCTGGAAGGGGTTGAGGATTGAGGTGTCAAGCTTCAGGTAGTTTCACTTGAAAGGGGTGGAATATTTTGAGCATGATGAGTCTTCTAGACTAGTAATTTATGATCTAGATATAGGTGGTCCAAGTCATGGTGACAATACTGATTTCCGAACATTTTGTAGAAGATCCATAGAGTTTGCAAAGCTTGTCAGGAAGGGAAGTTACATTGAATACCATTTTATGAATGACAAGCTTGGAGAGCGTAGAGGGTCCTTCAGTTGATACTTTTAGACATATGTGGACACATGAACATGACATCAACCACTGGTGCTAGGTACTTCTTTCCGTTTGTTGATTATTTCAGTAGAAAAATGTGGGTATATTCTCTATAATTAAAATATGATGTGTTTGATGAATTTCAAAAGTTCAAACCATTAATAGAGAAATAGTCAGGTTTTCATATTTCCTCTCTTAGATATGATACTGTTGGGGAATTATACTTAAAATATTTCAATAAATTTTGTGCTAAACATGGGATCCAAAGACAATATACTACACCTTACACTCCACAACAAAATGTATTGGTTGAGAGGCAAAACTGTACTATCACAAAGATGGCTAGGTTTAAGTTGCAGAGGAAGCCTATTCCAAATAGGTTTTGAGCTGAGGCAATGTTCACAATAGTATACCCATTGAATAGATCTCCCATGACGGCGATGAAGTAGAAGGTCGCAAAAAACCATGGCTTGGAAGAAAGTCCAAGTAAGTCATCTTAAAGTTTTTGGTTATATTACCTACACTTGGATTCTAGCTAAGAAGATAACCAAATTAGATCCAAAGATAAAAGCTAATGATTATATGGTAAAACAACAATATAAGGTTTATAGGTTGATTGATATTGACACTGATAGGGTAAGCTTCAATAGTGAAGTTGTTGTTGATGAGGAGGTTGAAACTTTCCAAACTTCTCCCAAGTTTTGAATTACTTAGAAGCCAAGTGCCAATGTGTGCTAGGGAGTGTTATGCATGTTATTAAGTGACAGGGCATGTCGAAAAGTGCTAAGTAAAGAGTGCCAATGCATGTTGAGGAGTGTTAAGGAGTAATAGGACAACAAAAGGGAATACTAGGTGAAAATACATGGAAGTGAATGAATATGAGGGTATGTAGGGAATGGAAATGAGTGATAGTTGCCATGCCAAGGAGGGAGTGAGAAGTTATTATAAGCAATCACATATCTTATTGACCACTCAATTCTTACCATTCTCACACCATAACAAAAAATCATAAAAATTCCATTCTTAAAATCTATTGTGTAGTTTCATAATGTCATTCAAGTAGAATCTCTCAATTACTTATGTCAGTAATGGTAAGATCATTTTTTTATTCTCTTAAAGGAACTCTTTCTAGAAATGCACCCCATCAAACATAAATCATCGAGTCAAAAATAATGGAAATGAATGAATAAGAGGCTGTGTTGGGGGTGTTAGCGAGTGTCAGGCATGGCAAGGGGGGAGTGATAAAGAATACTAGAGAATGCTATGGCATTTCAAGAAGTGTCATGGTGTGCTAATATGTTCCAGGTAGTGCCAAGGCATGCCAGGCACGCCAAGACATGCCATGTGTTAAGGAGGGAGTGTTAGCAAGTTCTAGGTGTGCTAAGGAGGGAGTGACAAGGTATGTTAGGAAATTAAAAGGCATGATAGAGTGCTAGGAAATCATGCAAAGTTGTGCCAAGTTCCAGGGTGTGCCAATGTGTGCCAATGAGTATTAGGGAGTGTTAGAGAAACACAAGGTAGCACTATGTCACAATGCATGGAAATCAATGAATAATAGTGTGTGACAAGACATTTCAATGAGTTCCATGTGTGATAAGGAGGATTCACAAGGCATGATTGGAAGTGATAACGAATGATAGAGTGCTAGGGTAGGATGCAGCCAAGATGTGCCAATGCTGCAAGGAAGTATTAACTAGGAGTGCCAGGGAAACACAAGGGAACACTACATCAAAATGCATGGAAATTAACAAATAAGAGTTTGGGATTGGAAGTGTTAGTGACTTCCAGGTGTGCTAAGGAGGGATTGAAAACGTATGCTAGGTAGTTTTAAGGCATGCTAGAGGCTAGGGCAACATGCCAAGATGTCCTAGGTGTTAGGTTGTACCAACATGTGCCAAAAGTGTTAAGGACTAGTATGGAAACACAAGGGAGCACTTCGTAAAATTGCATGAGAATGAATGAATACAAGTTTGTGACTGGGATTTTCAATGAGCACTAGGTGTGCTAAGGAGAGAGTGAAAAGGTATTCTAGGTAGTGCCAATGAATTCTAGAGTGCTAAGGTGGCATGCTAAGATGTGTTAGGTGTTAGGGTGTGTACCAATGCATGCTAGGGAGTTTAAGGGAGTGTCAGGTAAACACAAGGAAGCACTAGATCAAAATGCATGGAAATGAATGAATAAGAGTGTGTGATATGGAGTATCAGTGAGTTCTAGGTGTGTTAAGGAGGGTGTGACAAGGTTATATGCTAGGCAATGCCAAGGAATGTTAAACTACCAATGTGTGTCAGGAAGTGCTATGGTGTGTTAGGGAGTGTAAAATCATGTCAAGGAATGTAGGGGATGGTAACACAAGCCACACAATTCCAAGGAATTTAAGACATATTAGGTGTTATGGCATGTCAAGATGTAAACTATGTTTCTTAGTTTTTTTATGACCACAGTTGTATGTGATGAGCCTTGTATTAGTAACTTGTTAAGTGGGATCAATTGAGATTGGACATGAGTAGTCTAATATGAGTTACATGTAGTTATTAGGTGAACAAGGAATATGTTGAATTTCCATGACACATGAGAAGTTGGGTTCAGTCTTATAATCTTTGATGCAAACACACTCAAGTGACACAACACATCAACTTTTCATAATGAAAACTACACACATCAAGGAATCAATTAGTGCACATGATTTTTTTTAACTTTTTCAAACCTTTCTTCGTTAAATTACAAACTGTAATAGAATAGGCTAGAGCTCTCATACCAGGGATGATGGCCCTTTACAGTCACACTGATACAAGGAATACAACTAGGGCTTTGTGTTAGTCCTTTGACAACCAATATACCCTGAACAAGACAACACTTGACCTAATTTTTTATGGTGGACACACATAGCCCTTTCAATTCCCATGTCTTGAGCACATCTGGCAGGTCCTCTTTCCTCCCATTATGAAACTCCTCAATCTGCCTCTATCAATGAACTAAAATCCTTTATGTTACTGAACTCGGCTAAAAAAATTCCCTCTATCTACCTCTTTTTTCCTTTAAGGTCTGCAACACTTAAAGTTTTTGATTAGCTATTCATAGCTCTATTGTGAACAACTCTTTGGTCTACACACTTTTGCCATACTGTTGCTCCAAGATGACAAGTCTAGGGATATGGAGGTTTCCCTTATTCTCAATGACGCAATACTCTATAATACAGTGAACTAGGGCTAGTTGGCTAGCCCACTTGACTGCTACTTTAGTCCTTCAAATTATGCATGTCCTTAGTCCCAATATGCCTACCCTTCTACCAGTCTTGTTTTCCTTCACAAGTACAAGACTTAGAGCTCTTCTTTGATAGTCACCTAACAACCCTCCAATTTTACTTAGACTGCCATCAATTTTCCCAACGACAGTAAATTGTTTTACTGATATAATGCCCGTAACACTGCCCACATCTAGGGCTCTTCAAATATGCCACCTAATAGTGATTTGAGTCCTCTCAAAATCACTCTTCTTGTGTACCAATTTTTTGTTGTCCAATCTATGAAAAAAACTAAACTACTCACCTTATCATCCTTCTAAAAATTTGTAAATGACTGAACTAGGGTCACAAATCATCCATTAATATTCCATTCACTAATTTTTTATAGGCTGCTTCAGATCTGTGTCCAAAACTCTATGGAAAGTCCAGCAAAATCAACTCCTCTTCATGTCAATCCATTCCTCATATGGCACATTTATTCTGCTCCATATTCTACGCAGGTTCCACCTTCCTTTAGATTTGCTATCTCTGCACATACTTATGCAAACCATCTTCCAAATTTGTGGTATATATTGCAGAGATAAACCCCTCTCTAAGGGTCACAACCCCTCTTCTTCTATGAAGATTTGTCACAGTATTAATGACATACCTTATGGATTGAAAATTCTAGGAAACCTCCCTAAATAGGGAATTATACTTCTATTCTAATTGCTTTAGAACAAACCATATCCATCCATACCAAAAAAGAAAACCCTTTCCTCCATAAGAGACTCAACCTAGCTCATATGGATCCATAGATTCTAGTCATTTCTTTGACTGAATCTTGACTCAAACTTTAGATCTCTGCGACCCAACTCAAACAACAGTTACTTCAATAAATATTACACAAGTGACTACTTCTGTTCTGGCCCTAAATTCTAGTGCAGACCCTCCTCCATTTGTGTTGGTACTTATCACAGACCTCGCAACCTAGTAATCAGCACAAGGTAGGGTCTCAACCCTCTCTACTATTTGAAAATTTGATGTGGACTTCACACAGAAACACCATAGAAATCACATGCCCAAATTATCATGAGTTGCCTCTCTTGAGATTTATCTGCCCTAAGAGAACCAAAAATATGCCATCCTACTTCCTATATCAAACCCATTAAGATATGTGAAATTCTTATGAACCCTCACATGATGATCTTACTCTTGGTGGATGATCATGGCCTCCCTTTAGCAATGCTTACTCAGACCTCTAACTAGACCTACTTTAGGACTACATCTCTCCTAGCTTCCTTGATAAAATGAGCTCATTATCACTTGATGTTCTTGCCTTCATACTAAGGCCTCCTTAAATAGCTTTTCCTAGCTAGGCCACTTATGAACGCTCTAGAACTTACGCATTTTATATACTTAGATCTTAGAAAATATTTTTTTTTTTGTTTAATTTTCTTTTAGATTTTAAACCTCATCTCGGGTTCAAAGCTCCTTCACTTGGGTTATTTTCCCACAAAACATTTTTTGGTCAAAATCACACAAACCCATCTCACTAGGCTTTTGGAGTAGCTCCCAAGCTACACAATTTAACAACATAGTCTAGTTGTAGTAATCATAACTTGGTCAAGATCCTATAATCAAGCGAGGACTTGGTTGGGTTCCCAAGTTGAAAATTAAGTAAGAGTAGTTTTGAGGGCATGATAACTAGGAAGGGTTAGGGAATGCCAAGGAATGAAAAGGTGTGCTAACACATGCTGGACAATGCCAATGCATGTTGAGGAGTGTTAAGGAGTGTCAAGGTATCACCACGGTATCACAAGGGAGAACTAGGTCAAAATGCATGGAAATGAACAAATAAGAGTGTGTTCCATGGAGTCTCGGTGAATTTAAGTGTGCCAAGGATGAAGTGTGTTAGAAAAAGTTCATAATAGGATTTGTAAGAGGCTAGCCTACGATTGAGATAAGGGGCTATGTTAGACTCATGTATTTCACAGTATCGCAAGGTGACTTATCACTGATTAGAATATTGTTCATATACTAAAAATAATATTATATGGCTGTCATTTATTTTTAGAGAAGAAAGGGAGACCCTAACTGTCAAAGAGAATCAAATGAATCAATTTTCCTCATAGTTCACTTGAAAGGAGAAAAATTATTGCTGACAAGGTGTGATGGGGATCAAACTTCATTTCTGCCCTCATTCCATTTCATTTCATTCACCCTCATTGCCCCCCTCATTTCCTCCATATTCTCCCATGCTCTGAAACCCATTCCCTACCATGCTTCTCTTCCATTTCATCTTCCATTTTGAAATATATGTTACCTTACCTTTCTTCTGCCTTTCCGCTTTACCCTTCCACCTTTACCATTTCATTGCTTTTTATTCCCCGATCACGATCAAAGTGGGGCCCTCATCACATTTCATAGACTTTACTTATTTGGCATTGGAACTAAACTTTAAATAATGTGATTTCCGATTTATGATATCACATCACATTGTTTTACGTTGTGAGCACTCGCAATCTATTTTATTTATTTTGCGATGTGGTAATTCAGCCACACCTCAGAAGCTCCACCCCATTACATAGTCGTTGCAATAAATTGTTATATCATATAAAACTTCATAACACTGACCGCTTAAAAACCTTCCATCGATTCATAACACTCCACCAATTGTGAGTGGCACTAGTACATTTGATGGAAATTCCGACACTTTTGACCAAATGTCGGAAATTTCACCAAATTTTATCAATTTTTCAAATCCCACCCACAACTATTGCTATACTGACGTTTGGAGACAAGTGTCGGTATTGCAACACTTAGAGGTAAGTGTCGGTCTTGCGACATTTGTAGAAAAGCGTCGAAATTGCAACAGATTGGAGAGATGTGTCGGTCTTGCAACACTTAGAGCTAAGTGTCGCTATTGCGATGTCTGGAGGAAAGCATCGCTATTACGACAGTTTGGGGAAAAGCGTCGGAATTGAAATGGATTGGAGAGATGTGTCAGACTTGTGACACTTAGAGTGAAGTGTCGCTATTGCGACATTTGGAGGAAAGTGTCTCTGTTGCGACAGTTTGGGGAAAAGCGTCAGAATTGCGACGGATTGGAGAGATGTGTCGGACTTGTGACACTTAGAGCGAAGTGTCGCTATTGTGACATTTGGAGGAAAGCGTCACTATTGCAACGGTTTGGAAATTAATTTCTTTGGCCTCTCCTTTAATAAATAATAATCTAACTTGGGTCCCAGGAAATGGATGATCAATTAATATTTGGAACCATAGTATTATGGGGTAGCCTCCTTTGGGAAATTTGAACTCTCTTGTTCCCCTTTTTGAATGGTTGGAGCAACATAATAAGATATCTTTAGTTGGAATATCACATTGTGATGAAGATGGAAGGTCGTTATGATGGGACTTCTAAGGAGTTTCATAAAATATTAAAGATGTGATGTGCTCACTCCTTGGTTCACTTTCAATGTGTGCCCCCAACCACGGTTGGGCGTGCCATGTCGCGCCGTGTGAGGTCGGCCGACTAGGTGCGTTTAGGTCTGGCCATTTCGTTCGAGGGTGTCCGTATCAGTTTCTATAAGTTCTGACTGCCTGGGTGCCTTCTGCACATTCGGGTGGCCCGTTTTCCATTTTATCCCTTGTGGCATTGTTCTTTCGGGCGCGTCATGTCGCGTCTTGTGAGGTCGCCCGACTGGGCGTGATCGGGTCGGGTCGTTTCATTCAAGGGCGCCCATATCCGTTTTGCTAAGTTGTGACCACCCAGGTGCCTTGTGCACATTCGGGCGGTCCATTTTTCATTTTCTCCCTTGTGGCATCATTCGGTCGGGCGCGTGGTGTCACGCTGTGTGAGGTCGCCCAAATGGGCGTGTTAGGGTTGGGCCATTTCGTTCGAGGGCGCCCGTATCAGTTTTGCTAAGTTGTGACCGCCCGGGTGCCTTGTGCACATTCGGGCAGACCATTTTCCATTTTCTCCCTTGTGGCATCGTTCGTCGTTTCGCGCCGTGTGAGGTCGCCCGATCGGGCACATTCGGGTCGGGCCGTTTCGTTCGAGGGCGCCCTTATCAGTTTTTCTAAGCTGTAACCGCCCGGGTGCCTTGTGCACGTTCGAGTGGCCTATTTTTCATTTGCTACCTTGTGGCATCGTTCATTCAGGCATGTCGTGTCACGTTGTGTGAGGTTGCTCGACCAGGCGTGTTCAGGTCGGGCCCTTTTATTCGAGGGTGCCCATATCAGTTTTGCTAAGTTGTGACTGCCCGGGTGCCTTGTGCATGTTCGAGTGGCCTGTTTTCTATTTTCTCCCTTGTGGCATCATTCAGTTGGGCGCGCCGTGTCGTGTCGTGTGAGGTCGCCCGACTGGGCGTGTTCAGGTCGGGTCAGGCCATTTTGTTCGAGGGCGCCCGTATCAGTTCTGCTAAGTTGTGACTGCTTGGATGTCTTGTGCACGTTCGGGCGGCCATTTTTCCATTTTCTCCCTTGTGGCATCGTTCGGTTGGGCACGTCGTGTTGCGCCGTGTGAGGTCACCCAACCGGGCATGTTCAGGTCAGGTCAGACCATTTCTTTCGAGGGAGCTCATATCAATTTTGCTAAGTCGTGACCACCTGGGTGCCTTGTGCACGTTCGGGTAGCTCGTTTGCCATTTTCTCCCTTGTGGCGTCGTTCGGTCAGGCGCGTCGTGTCGCGCCATGTGAGGTCGTCCGAACGGGCGCATTCAGGTTGGGCCATTTCATTCTAGGGTGCCCGTATCAGTTTTTCTAAGTTGTGACTGCCCAGGTGCGTTGTGCATGTTCAGGTGGCTTGTTTGTCATTTTATCCCTTGTGGCATCGTTCGTTCAGGTGCGTCGTGTCGCGCCATGTGAGGTCACCCAACCAGGCGAGTTCAGGTCGAGTCGTTTTGTTCGAGGCTGCCTGTATCAATTTTGCTAAGTTGTGACTGCCCGGGTGCCTTGTGCACGTTCGGGAAGCCTATTTTCCATTTGATCCCTTGTGGCATCGTTCAGTCGAGCGTGTCGTGTCGTGCCATGTGAGGTCGCCCGACCAGGAGTGTTTGGGTCAGGCCGTTTCGTTCGAGGTCACCCGTATCAGTTTTGCTAAGTTGTGACTGCCCGGGTGCCTTGTCCATGCTTGGGTGACCTGTTTGTCATTTGCTCCCTTGTGGCATTGTTCGTTCGGGCGCGTCGTGTTGCACCATTTGAGGTCGCCTGAACGGGCGCGTTCGGGTCGAGTCGTTTCGTTCGAGGGTGCTCGTATCAGTTTTGCTAAGTTGTGACCCCCCGAGTGCCTTATGCACATTTGGGTGGACCATTTTCCATTTTCTCCCTTGTCGCATAGTTCAGTCGGGTGCGTCGTGCCGCGCCATGTGAGGTCACCCGACAGGGCGCGTTCGGGTCGGGTCTAGTTGCTTCATTCAAGGGCGCCCATATCAGTTTTGCTAAGTTGTGACTGCCCGGGTGCCTTGTGCACGTTCGAGCAGCCCATTTTCCATTTTCTCCCTTGTGGCATCATTCGGTCGGGCACGCCGTGTCACGCCGTGTGAGGTCGCCCGACCAGGGGCGTTCGGGTCGGGTCAGGCTATTTCGTTTGAGGGCGCCCGTATCAGTTTTGCTAAGTTGTGACCACCTGGGTGCCTTGTGCACATTCAGGTAGCCCGTTTTCCATTTGCTCCTTGTGGCATCATTCAGTTGGGCGCACTGTGTCACACCTTATGAGGTTGCCCAACTGGGGGTGTTCACGTCGAGCCGTTTCATTCGAGGGTGCCCGTATCAGTTTTGCTAAGTTGTGACCGCCCAGGTGCCTTGTGCACGTTCAGATGGCCCGTTTTCTGTTTGATCCCTTGTGGCATCATTCATTCAGGCATGTCATGTCGTGCCGTGTGAGGTTGCCTGACCCGACTTGTTCTGGTCGGGTCATTTCGTTCGAGGGCGCCTGTATCAGTTTTGCTAAGTTGTGATCGCCTGGGTGCGTTGTGCACATTCGAGTGGCCCATTTTCCATTTGCTCCCTTGTGGCATCGTTCAATCGGGCGCGCCGTGTGAGGTCACCCGACCTAGCACGTTCGGGTCGGGCCGTTTCGTTTGAGGGTGCCTGTATCAGTTTTGCTAAGTTGTGACTGCCTAGGTGCCTTGTGTATGTTCAGGTAGCCCATTTTCCATTTGCTCCCTTGTGGCATCATTCACCATGTCACAACGTGTAAGGTCACCCGACAAGGCACGTTCAGGTTGGGCCATTTCGTTCGAGGGCACCATTATCAGTTTTGCTAAGTTGTGACCACCCGGGTGCCTTGTGCACGTTCAGGCGTCCCGTTGGCAATTTTCTCCCTTGTTGCATCGTTCCGTCGGGCGTGCCTTGTTACGCCGTGTGAGGTCGCCCGATCGGGTGCGTTCAGGTCGGGCTGTTTCATTCCAGGGCGCCCGTATCAATTTTTCTAAGGTATGATCACCTGGGTTCCTTGTGCATGTTCAAGTGGCCTATTTTCCATTTTCTCCCTTATGGCATCGTTCGTTCAGGTGCGTCGTGTCGCGCCGTGTGAGGTCGCCCGACCGGGCGAGTTGGAGTCGGGTCGTTTCATTTGAGGGCACCCATATCAGTTTTGCTAATTTGTGACCACCCGGGTACCTTGTGCACGTTTGGGCAGCCCGTTTGCCATTTGATCCCTTGTGGCATTGTTTGGTCGGGCGCGCCGTGTTGCGATGTGTGAGGTCGCCCGACCAGGAGCGTTTGGGTCAAGTCGTTTCATTCAAGGATGCCCGTAACAGTTTTGCTAAGTTGTGACCGCCCGGGTGCCTTGTGCACGTTTGGGTGACCAGTTTTTCATTGTCTCCCTATTGGCATCGTTCATTCGAGCGTGCCGTGTCATGTCGTTTGAGGTCGCCCGAATGAGCGCGTTCGGGTCGGGCTGTTTCGTACGAGGGTGCCCGTATTAGTTTTGCTAAGTTGTGACTGCCCGGGTGCCTTATGCACGTTCGGGTGGACCGTTTGCCGTTTTCTCCCTTGTCACATCATTCAGTTGGGCACGTCGTGTCATGCCATGTGAGGTCGCCTGACCGGGAGAGTTTGGGTTCGGTCGGGTCGTTTCGTTCAAGGGCACCGGTATCAGTTTTGCTAATTTGTGATTGCCCGGGTGCCTTGTGCATGTTCAAGTCGCCTGTTTTCCATTTTCTCCCTTGTGGCATCATTCAGTCGGGCGTGCCGTGTCACGCCATGTGAGGTCGCCCAACTAGGCGCATTCGGGTTGGGTCAGGCTGTTTCATTCGAGGACGCCCGTATTAGTTTTGCTAAGTTGTGACCACCCAAGTGCCTTGTGCACGTTTGGGCGGCCCATTTTCCATTTGCTCCTTGTGGCATCACTCGGTTGGGCACACCGTGTCGCACCATGTGAGGTTGCCTGACCGGGCGTGTTCAGGTCTGGCCATTTCGTTCGAGGGCACCCGTATAAGTTTTGCTAATTTGTGACTACCCGAGAGCCTTATGCACTTTCAAGTGGCCCGTTTGTCCTTTTCTCCCTTGTGGCATCATTCGTTTGGGTGCGCAGTGTTGTGCCATGTGAGGTCGCCCGACCCGGCGCGTTCGGGTCGGGTCATTTCATTTGAGGGCGCCCGTATCAGTTTTGCTAAGTTGTGACCACCCGGGTGCCTTGTGCACATTCGAGTGGCCCGTTTGCCTTTTGCTCCATTCTGGCATTGCTCGGTCGGGCGCACCATGTGAGGTCATCTGACTGGGCGCGTTTGGGTTGGGCCATTTTGTTCGAGGGCGCTCGTATCAGTTTTGCTAAGTTGTGACTACCCAGGTGCCTTGTGCATGTTCAGGTAGCCTGTTTTCCATTTTCTCCCCTATGGCATCGTTCACCGTGTCGCACTGTGTAAGGTCGCCCGACCGGGCGCGTTTGGGTCGGGCCATTTTGTTGAGTTGTGACCGCCCGGGTGCCTTGTGCATGTTTGGGTGGCCCGTTTTCCATTTTCTACCTTGTGGCATCGTTCGTTTGGGCACGCCGTGTCTAGTTGTGTAAGGTCAACCGACAAGGCGTGTTCGGGTCGGGTCATTTCAATCGAGGGCGCCCGTATCAGTTTTGCTAAGTTGTGACCGCTCGGGTGCCTTGTGTACGTTCGGGCAGCCCATTTTTCGTTTGCTCCCTTGTGGCATCATTCGGTCGGGTGCGCCATGTCGCGCTGTGAGAGGTTGCCCGACCGGGCACGTTCAGGTCGGGTTGTTTCGTTCGAGGGCACCCGTATCAGTTTTGCTAAGTTGTGACTGCCCGGGTGCCTTGTGAATGTTCGAGCGGCCTGTTTTCCATTTTCTACCCTATAACATCATTCGTCATGTCGCACCGTGTGAGGTTGCTCGACCGAGTGCATTCGGGTCGGGCCATTTCATTCGAGGGCGCTTGTATCAGTTTTACCAAGTTGTGACCACCTGGGTGCCTTGTGCATGTTCGGGTGGCCCGTTTACCATTTTCTCCCTCATGGCATCGTTCATTCGGGCACGCCATGTGAGGTCACCCGACCGAGCACGTTCGGGTCGGGCCGTTTCGCTCGAGGGCGCCCGTATCAGTGTTGCTAAGTTGTGACCGCCTGGGTGCCTTGTGCACGTTTGGGCAGCCCTTTTCCACTTTATCCCTTGTGGCATCATTAGGTCGAGCGTGGCATGTCACGCCATGTGAGGTCGCCTGACCCGGCACGTTCGGGTCAGGCCGTTTCGTTTGAGGTCGCCCGTATCAGTTTTTCTAAGTTTTGACTGCCCGAGTGCCTTATGCACGTTCGGGCGGCCCATTTTCCGTTTGCTCCCCTGTGGCATCGTTCTTCGTGTTGCACCATATGAGGTCACCCGACCGAGCGCGTTCGGGCTGGGCCGTTTCGTTCGAGGGCACCCATATCAGTTTTGGTAAGTTGTGACCACCTGGGTGTGGCCTTGTGCATGTTCCGGCGGCCCATTTGCCATTTTCTCCCTTGTGGCATCATTCGATCGTACAACTATCCCTTTTGGGTTGGGTTTGGGCGTGTCGAGTTGGGTCTATTCGGGTCATGTCGTGTGAGGCCACCCAAGGAAACACGTTCGTATGGGTCGGGTCGAGTTGGGTCTAGTTGAGTCGTGTCGTGTGAGCCGCCCAAGGAAACACGTTCGTATGGGTCAGGTCGAGTCATGTACTGATGGTTCTCAAGGAAATGCGTTCGGGCGGGCCAAGTTGGGTCTGGTGATTGGGTCTTTTCGTGTGAGGCCACCCAAGAAAACACATTCATAAGGGTTGGGTAAGGTCGTGTGATGGCGCCCAATTAGCTGGAAACGAGTTTAGGTTAGGTCAGGTCAATTCGTGCCATATTGTAATTAAGGGAGCCCAAGGAAACACATTTGGGCGGGTCGGGTCAGGTCGGGTCAGGTCAAGTTGTGGTGTGTGAGGCCGCCCAAGGAAATGCATTCGGGCGGGTCGAGTTGGGTCTGGTCAGGTCGTGTTGTGTGAGGCTACCCAAGGAAACATGTTCAGGCGAGTCGAGTCAGGTCGGGTTAGGTCGTATGAGGGTGGTCGTATCAAAAATTCTAAGTTGTGACCACCCATGTTGCTTGTGCATGTTTGTGTGATCCCTTTTCCGTTTCCTCCCTCGTGCACCCTTTTTTCGGGTGGGTCGGGTTGTGCCATGTGAGGGGCGTGCCACAGGAAAATCGTTCAGGTCAAAATGTGTGAGGGAGGTCATATAAAAAATGCTAAGTTGTGACCGCCCATGTACCTTGTGCACGTTCATGTGACCCATTTGTTGTTTTCTCCCTCGTGCCTTCGACGTTCATGCAGGTCTGGTCGGGTTGGGTCATGTGAGGGCACCCAAGGAACATCATGTCCGACCAGGTCGGGTCGTGTCGGGCCGTGTCATGAGGGCGCTCAGGGAAATTACGCGTTTGGGTGGGTCGGGTCAAGTCGTGTGATGCCGCCCAGGGAAACGCGTTCAGGTCGGGTCAGGTCTGGTTGTGCCATATTATGAGGGCACCCAAGGAAACACGTTCGGGTGGGTCGGGTTGGGTCTGGTCAGGTCGGGTCATATCATGAAGCCGCCCAAGGAAACACGTTCAGGCGAGTCGGGTCGTGTGAGGGTGGTGATCGTATCAAAAATGCTAAATTGTGACCGCCTTAAAATCCAGTGCCTCCTCATAAAATCCTCTCCTCATATAATCGACCACCATTTAACCCAACACCTAACCCATTTAACCCCCTAAACCATAAACCTCTAAACCCCTAACCCATTTAACCCCTAAAACCTAAACCTCTAAACCTTTAACCACTAACCCTTAAACCCTTAACCCCTAACCCATTTAACCCCCTAAACCCCTAAACCCCTAACCCATTTAACCCCTAAACCCTATAACTCTAAACCCTTAACCCCTAACCCCTTAAACCCTATTTCCCAACCCTAACCCATTTAACCCCCGTTTATCGGTTTCTCCCTTGTGCCTTCGTTCGGTCGTGCACGCCGTGTGAGGGCGCCCGACCAAATCTATCACTCTCCTTAAGTACCTTTTGTGACCGCATGGGTGCCTTGTGCACATTCATGTGGCCCGTTTTCTTTTTGCTCCCTTGTGCCTTTGTTTGATCAGGCGTGCCATATTGTGAGGGCACCCGCCCAAACACGTTCAGGTCAGGTCGGGTCATTTCGTTTGAGGGTGGCCGTATCAAATTTTCTAAGTTGTGATTGCATGGGTTCCTCTTGCACGTTCATGCGGCCTGTTTTCCATTCTCTCCCTTGTGCCTTCATTTGGTCGTGCGCGCGGTGTCGCGCCGTGTGAGGGCGCCCACCCAAACGCGTTCGGGTTGGGTTGTTTCGTTTGAGGGCGGCCGTATAAAATTTGCTAAGTTGTGACCGAACGGGTTCCTTATGCACGTTTATGCAGCCCATTTATCATTTTCTCCCTTGTGCCTTCATTCAGTTGGGCACGCCGTGTCATTTCGTTCGAGGACGCTCGCCCAAACCCATTTAGGTCGAGTTGTTTCGGTTGAGTGCGCCTGCCCAAACGCATTCGGGTCGGGCCCCTTAAGCCCCCAATCCCTAATCCCTTAAATACTAACTCATTATTTGACCCCTAACCCCTAACCCCCAATCCCCTAAACCCTCCAAATTCAAAGAATTTTCTTTGAAGAAGTGATTTTTTTCTGCAATATGGTTTGTAAGTTATTTAAATAGAGGTATCTTCTCTAGAGATCTTTTTTAAATCCAAAATTTCATTTACTAATTTTTGAACAAGGCGTATGACACTCTTCATGTCCATGGGATTTTTATCTTGAAGCTCAGTATCTATACAAGTATTTGCTGCTTCAAGGGTTTCCTAAACCTCTAAACCCCTAACCCATTTAACCCCTAAAATATAAACCTCTAAACCCTTAACCCCTAACCCATTTAACCCCCTAAACCTTAAACCTATAACCCCTTAAACCCTAACCCATTTAACCCTAATTCCCAACCCCTAACCCATTTAACCCCCTAAACCATAAACATCTAAACCCCTAACCTCTTTAAGAGCCCGCTTTGTTGCCTCCATAGTCTTGAAATTAAAAAATGAAAATCCCCTGGATTCGTTGGTATTCTTATCATATGCAACCGAAGCTTCTTCTATCTCTCCATATTTGGAAAAAACTTCTAAAAGCTTATCATTGGTCGTGTCATATGAAAGACTACCAATGTCATATGAACCTGCATTGACCATCAAAGAGATCAACTGCTCTTTTCTCAGTGGCTCCAACAGTGAGTACAGATCATCCTTTGAGAGTTTCAGAGCGGCGCCATTGGCTTCCTTGTCCAGCTTTTTCTTCTTACCATCACCCGACCGGGCGCGTTCAGGTCGGGTCGTTTCATTAGAGGGCGCCTGTATCAGTTTTGCTAAGTTGTGACCACCCGGGTGCCTTGTGCACGTTCGTGTGGCCCATTTTTCATTTTCACCCTTATACCTTCATTTAGTCAGGTGCGTTGTGTCGTTTCGTTTGAGGGCGCCCGCCCAAACCCGTTCGGGTCGGGTCGTTTCGGTTGAGTGCGCCCATCCAAACGCATTCGGGTCGGGCCCCCTCAGCCCCTAATCCCTAATCCCTTAAATAATAACTCATTATTCGACCCGTAACCCCTAAATGCACTTAAATCCCCTAACCCCTAACCCCCAATCCCCTAAGCCCTCCAAATTCGACGAATTAGATTTGAAGAAGTAATTGTTTTCTACAATATAGTTTGTAAGTTATTTAAATAGAGGTATCTTCTCTAGAGTTCTGTTTTAGATCCACAATTTCATTTACTAATTTTTGAACAAGGAATATGAAACTCTTCATGTCTATGGGATTTTTATCTTGAAGCTCAGTATCTATACAAGTATTTTCTTCTTCAAGGGTTTCCTGACGGAGAAAATCACAATACAGGGTTTAGGGCGCGTTATTGCGTTATTGCTGCTTCAAGGGTTTGCTGAACAGACCCCAAATCGTTCATTTCCTTTCTACTTATCAGGTTCTTACTTCTATCTAATTCACTATATACTCAGATCATGAATGTGAGAAGGCTATTTTCAGATTATATTATTATTGTATCAACAGTGTAATTATTTCTGTGTTGTTATATCTTTCTAGTAAAAAACCTCATCTTTAGAAATATTTTCTTGTCATTTTAAAAATTGATTGCTTCATTGAGCACAACATGCAGCTTATCTAATACTTTATTGAAGCTAAGAGCTCCATCTTTGGGGCAAGCTACTTTTCGGCAAACTCCACTGCTTTTGATCTCAATTTTTCCAATTGCTTTCTTCTCTCATATGATACCTAAGGATATCATTCATACCAGAACATTACTAATTCCCTTTTAACCACATAAAACTTATTTCTAAGTTACCATAATTCATCTTTAGTTTCACATAATTAGATTAAAAAATCAACCAAAATCCTTAGTTTATGAAATAAAAATTCAACAATTTTATATAATTAATAATTTAAATAAATGTCTTAGATTTAATCTCATTAACAATTATTTATAATCAACAATACCACTTATTTACCCAAACGAGTTTGAATTATTTATTTTATTAAGTTTTAATTTCTAAAGATATTTTTAAGGTGTTTCATTCATTTATGTATTCAAAAATTGATTATAAACAATAAGAAATCACAATCTTGATATTGTCAGGTTTTAATCAAAAAATCCATTTCATCTATTAATTAGACTACACTATTATTTATTATAGAAAATGTATCTAATTTGAATGAATTAATACATAGATTACTATCATTAAAGAAAAAAAATGTAAATTTCACTTTTAAAGTAATACTTATAAATAAGGAAAAAATAATACATAAATTAAAAAGAAAAAATATATAAAAAAAAGAGATTAAAACTCCAAATATTTAAAATACAACATAATTTAATAGTGTAAAGTTTAAAACTCTTTTAATAAAGCATGATGATTTAGAAGGGTAGAAGGATTACTATATCCAAAAATCAGTCCATTATTTACTCATATAATTTTAATTTCTTCTCAAAAAGATATGTTTTATTTTTTTTATTGTAAATATTTTTAAACAATCAAAATAAACAAACATTTAATTATTTAGAAATTATTTTAATTATTTAAAAATTATTATAATTATTAAAAAATATATATTTTTAAATTAATTTGAGTGGCCTTAAAAAAACACACATGTTTCATTTCAAAATGTCAAAAATTTTCAAATATCAAAAGTTTTAATTTTTCTCGTTCATTTCCGTCTGGTTGCATGGTTTGTCTAGGGAAGGAGGGAGGATGCAACCATACTGTCTCCAGTTTTGAGGAAGGATGCAGCCATACTATTGCAGGTTTGGAGGAATGATGCGAGAGATTTGTGCCCCGAGCCGTGCTCATGGATCTGGAGCCTGGCACCATGGACAGTGTGAGGATCTCTACATTGCTCTCATCTCCACAACTCCAAAAATAGGTACTCTTATTCTTCAATACAACAAGAATTTTGGTAGGAATTTTAACTTCTTTTTCAAGATCTTGTCTCATGGGTCTTGGGTTTGCTTGTAATTTGTTCTATTGGGACTGCCTTTGGTGGTACATTCGGAGCATTAATAAAATGAAAATATGCGGATTTTTGGAGTCTATACTCATTTTGGTTATCAGGGTCTTGGAAGGCTTTTCTGTATTCGGTGATTTTATCTGTATTTTTTTGTCAATGCTTCGTTAAGGTTGTTTTAGAATCAGTGCTTATGACCTGTGTACAACAAGATTTCTAGGATTTTGAAGGGTTGTATGTCTATGTGTCATAAAAAATATCGGTTACTTCACTTTCTGATACTATAATGTTTTTTTCAGTGACTATATCAATTTCAAGAACTGAAGATTGCTTTTCACTTTGATTTCTATTCCAATTTCATTCCTTGATTGTTCCGCCGATCCGATAATATACATACTCGATATGTTGAAAGAAATATTATGCAACCCATTACCAACCCGATTTGATGAAATAAATGCATAGTGGTCTCTATGGGAGCTTATCAGCCTGATCCAGGTGTCTTTTCCTTGGATCTGCCTCTCTAGGGAAAAAATACCCAACTGCGATCTCGATCCAGTTTCCCAGACAGTGTATTTTATATCTTAGGTGTGAACAGAACCAAGGCATGCCTTTGGATCATGATATGGTGTAGTGCTATGCATATCTCGACCCTGCAGGAAAATGATATGCCCTTGTCCTCTAATTTCTCCATCTGGCTGCATGAGGGAAGATTGAGTCTTTAGAGTCAGAGCTTATGGCCTTTGCAAAATCAGATTACCAGGGCGGGGAGAGAGAAAAACTCTGGGTCACATAATTTTCTTCTTTTTTAATGTTCTTTTCAGTGCACCATCAAATTACCAGGGCGGGGAGAGAGAGAACTATCTTATGATTTTCCTCTCTGAAAAGAGGCCGCAGTAAGATCCTCGGTGAAGGAAGAGTCTTGAAGTCATCCACGATGGGTTGTTTTCTTCTAGCAAGAGGCCGACGCAGTTAGGAATATTTTGTTTGGGTTTTCTATTTTTTCATGGGAGTCTAGATACCTATGAATGAAAGCCACAAGAGCTGAAGGTTTTTCTAGGCAGTATGTATGAGCCTTCTAATCATTTTAGAACCAGATTCTTGAACAACAAATAAAACCGAGTTTGGGTGTGGCCTGATCTTATTTTCTTGCACTTATTGAAGAATTTGAGGATGAATATTAATGAATTTTGTCCCATAACCATATTCATTTGATTCTCCTTGTCGTGTTGATTCTAATGGTAGGTGGAACATCACATGGGTCCTCTTGGTTGAGGAGAGGAGATATGGATTCTTGAAGTTGAAACCCCAATTGTGGTCAAAAAGCCTTTGAGGGAGATATTTTTGAGGAAAAACATAGGTGGTTTCTGAATAATTTTTCAAAAATTTCTTAGGACTTTTGTCCAATTTCTCAGGTAAGTGTTTGCATCAATTTGCAGTTGCCTTAGGCCACCTAAAACATCCTTCAGTGAGGTATAATGATATTACCCTAAGGACGAGTAATCAAGGGATTGAAATAGAATACTTTTGAAGTTAATCTGAGTCCCCGTGGACTGTCTTCATCTTTTTTCGTGGTTGTATCTTTGTATTCTAATGCTCGATTTTTGTAAATAATGGTTTCATTAGATATTTTTTGTATTGGAAACATCTGTGTAGTATAATTTCACTATCAATTTTCAGCCCATTTAAGAATATCTTCAAAGTTATTTTTAAGGTAAAACCTATCAATGTACTTGGGCCTAATTAGCCCTAAGAAACCTGATCAATTTTAGGCCACCTTGAGAGCATGAGAGTCTTATCTTATCACTCATTGAAAAGGGCTTCATCTATAGCAATAGGATCCATATATTAAAGGCATGGAAGACTGTCAGAGGAGCATCAACATTTTGGAATCAAACAGAAGAGATTCTGCATATAAGGACTTGGGATACATATGTTGTGAAAATATTGTCCGTTACTAGAAGGTATAGTCAGTTCTGGTACATGATTCAGCTACTCCACAATGTATGGGCTAGGGATATTGTATGTTTGTGTAAGCTTTGTTATTGCAACCAATTTTCCTTGAAGTACATCTTTGAAATATAGTCCACCATAGATATGTTCTTGATTCGGTTTTGTTCCTTTGGGAAAACTAGATCCAACACCACCTCCTCCTCCCTTTGATTTTCTTAATATAGCATCTCTGCCTCTTAGCCTCAAGTTGAGAATGATGGTGGATGAAGGTAGTACATTTTATTCTTGTAGACTCCCATCTTCCTGCATTTAATTGCCGCTGCATATCAGACTTTGATGGTGCATTGGAATGCCTAGTTTCTCTAGGATATTCTTCTTCAATTGAGAAAACTTGTTGGAGACATAAATCCAAAATAGTGTAGATTTACAATTTGGAGACTTTATAAAAATTTGGAACAATAGGTGCAATTAAAAATCCAAATCAACATGTGATTCTGGCTCCAGTTCTTTTCCACATTTCAGTCTTGAAGTCTGTAGTGGAGACTACATAAAGAATAGGATCTTCGAATGTGAGTTCCGTATTACATTTATCCTGAGATCTATTATGTATGAAGGAATATTTATGGACAAGGGCAACAAATACCTCATATAAAAACTCGATTAGACATTTCTAATTTTCTCTGATACAGATTCATTCAATGGTTGCTCCAAAAACTCTGTTGCATTGTCATCATAGATTGATTTCATTTGATCTGCATGATTAACACCTTCCGAAGCAGTTTTAGGAACTTCTTGACCTTTATTAACATCATTATGAACTGCAACATCCAGAAAACATGGAAGCCCAATCTCTAAAATTAAAGAATCCTGTGGGATCGAAGTACTTTTAGGGACTAGTTCCATATCCACATCAGCCAGATGCCCATTTTCTGGGTCATACCACAGCTCCTCTTTACTGTCTCCAAAAGGTGAAGACTTATCAGATTGATTTGTAGTAGTGATTTGGGCATTCATGAGAGTATCAAGAGTGGCAACATCCCTAGACCGTTGCCTTGCCTTTTTGTAAATTTCCATTGCTCGCTGCATATGATTCTCTGATAAACATGGGAAAAATGCTCGTCGAAAATCGAGACTTGAAAGGAGAGCCTCAGTATCTGTATCCACCTCTAATTGGTTGTCTTCATAAGCCTTATCTGTAGTGAAATTGGCCTCATCAGGGTTCATAGTATGTCCTGTGCCAAGTTTGTTGATATATTGGCTATATAGATCTAGACCTGTCAATTCTGCTGATATGTCTAGTTTTGACAGATAATACCTTTGTCCTGAGATATATTATGTATGAAGGTATATTTATGGACAGGGGAAAAAAATACCTCATATAAAAAATCGATCATACATTTCTAATTTTCTCTGATACATATTCATTCAATGGTTGCTCCAAAAACTATGCTGCATTGTCATCATAGACTGATTTCGTTTGATTTGCATGATTAACACCTTTCGAAGCAGTTTTAGGAACTTCTTGAGCTTTCTTAACATCAGTATGAACTGCAACATCCATAAAACATGGAAGACCAATCTCTGAAATTAAAGAATCATGTGGGATCAAAGTAATTTTTGTCCTAAGATATATTATGTATGAAGGTATATTTATGGGCAGGTATACCTTGTGTCCTCACATTCATGCTTATACTTCTTTGTTTCTGAATAGAATACATACGGGGAATTTTCTAGAGAAACATTCCGAGAAACCTGATCACACCTCTAGAGGTAATAAATTGTAGGCAACCATCAAATACCCACTCCTTATTACTTAAGGAGCAATGGTGCTGGTTTGAGATAAGCATTGAATTTTGCCTACGATGAAACATAGAAAGATAGGCTAAGGTTGTTGAATTTTACCTTCACAACCTAGAGCTTCCATATCTGACCATATGGGATCCAAACCAATATTTGGGAGATGCCAAATTATTGGCCCTATCATCTTCGATAAGGCATGAGAAGGTCAAAGTTAAAGCAGTAAAAAGGGTCATGGATGGAGAGTTGAAGGGGCCACTGTGGATTAGACCTAAATACCCAAATCCATACATCCTCACTTCCACTCATGCTCCCTTAGAAAAGGATCCTAAAGTGGTGTAAATTCACAAATGCAGGCAAGTGCAGGCCATGCTCCACTTTTAAGACACTTTCACGTTGTTGGAGAAATATCACATCCTTCTAAAACCCAGTGAAGAAAGACTTGCAATATACTGGCATCTCCAAAATAAGCAGGCTTGAAAATTTTACAAACCTTTGATTGATAAGTGTCCGCAATCGAGATGCTTTAAGTGCATGAAACTGTAACTTTTCTCCGAACAGAGGATTAGCTTCTATAAGCTTTTTGAGTTCCAATAACATGATGCTCCTAGCTGATTTTGTATCCCCGTACTTTCAAAGTTGTTCATTTTCTATGATTCACATACAGGTTCGTTACCGAATACAGATAAAATTAATCCTTCTTAATTCAGAATGTTATAACTTTAAAATTAAGAACCTATTATATATAGCAAAAAAGCACCTGAAATTATCTGAAGTCAGAAGTTATGTTATATCCTTATACAACTCCTCAATGAAGGAAGAAAATACTTTTAGGTCCTTTACTAGTATTTCTACAGCTTTGGCTCGGTCTACCCTGGAAAGACATCCATTTGAAAAAAGGTTATATATACATGATATCTATTTCACACCTTAAAACTATACCTCATTAATTAACTGAGGTATAGTTGCATTTGTTGTTCATAATCATTGTACTTTTATGTTCTCTCTTACTTTATTTCATCTTAAATCTCAACCGGGAAAAACTTATTCAAGCGCTTCTTAGATCTTAAATGTCATGAACTACATAAAAAGAATCAACATCCAAAAATAGGAGGTCGAGGGTATATTTTATTTTTTTAAATATTTTTATCAAAGCGTCGGAAGACATTTTTTTATTTTCATCTTCTTTCTCATCATCTATCTCCTCAGTGACAAGTTCTTCTTCCAAATTATTTATTAATTCTTCTTGTTGTTGTTTATTCCTTTTCTCTTCCTCAAGTTGTAAACTTATTTGTTCTTCTTCCTCATGATTCTTGAGGGCCTCCTCTTACTATTTCTTCATATCTTACTCCTCTTTATTTTTCCTTTGTTCTTAATTTATTATTTGTATGGCCTCTTGTTTGAGCTTTTCTTATTCTTCCTTTTGCATTTTCTCTTCTTCTTGTTTCTTTCTTCTAACATCTTCATGTTTTTCATTCTCTTCTCCTCTTCAATTTCCCCATTGGTGTCTTTATCCGCTTTGAAATTTTTACTTTTCTCTTATGTCGCTTCTTTATCATGTTTCTTTTTTATTTGAGTGTTTTCCTACATGTTCATCTTCTCTTGGTTTCCTCTCTTTGGCTCTTCCAAAATAGTTGTTTCATTTGAAGGAACTACTTCCCCATTTGTTATGATTTCTCTAGAGGCAATGGTTCTTGATTTTATCCTTGTCCTTCCAAGAGTATGAAGTGTATGTCCATGTGTATCTGAACTTTGCACAATTTAATGTGCATATATCTTTAAGATAATACCGACGATATCACATCTCACTGAACTTGAGATGCTCTAGCTATGAAAAATTGCCTCTGTTGCCTTAAATCTCTTTAGGTTGTATGATCTTATTTTCATAGGGAAAATGGGCCATGGAGACTTTTTTGATTTCTGCAACGATCCAAACAACCCTGTGAAAATATGGTAGCCAACCTCCCGCATAACCACCTTATTTTTCACAAACAATGGCATGAGATGTTAAATTTTATATGCTCCAAATACTTTTATGAATGTTTCTTGAGGTGATGCAAATAAATTTGTAACATATACTATGGATTCCCTAGCCTTATCTATCATGCAGGGTGCAACTATGCCAAACAACATCTAATTAATACTAATATGAAGATCTCAGTTACTCTCGCATACATTCCTCTATAACTAGTATCCCACAATATCTTGCAATATATGTGGACTGGAGGTATTTCTTTAGCATAAGTCCACTTCCATCCTAGACCTAGGAACTCATTTTTATAATATATACCATCAAAAAAATATGAGGACATATAAAACTCTGGTTACTCACCTTGTGCCATGTTCTTCACCTTTGTAACACATTTATGAAATTGTTGAGCTATGAGGTTGGGCCAACTCAAAAATGGTTCCCTTGGTAGTACATTAGTGTACCATATAGACCCATCCTTCCTCAAAAAAATCTACATTCTAACTCCTATACAACTTGCAACACATAGCCCTTAAATATCGGTGCATTTTCTTCAATGCTTTGGTTTTGTAAATACTGTCAGGATTTTGGGAAAATTTGCTCAACTCTTGCCACCAAGTTTTGGGAATATCTTTCATGGATTTCACATAGCCAACATAGAATCTTGAATAAAGATATTCTTCAGGCTTTGGGAGCATATAGTACATATTATGGTCATGAGGTTGATATGTGGTAAGCACTTCTAATGATCATGCTTTGAGATTCAATGCATTGCAATATCCATCCTAAGGTCTCTACGCAAGGTAGCACTAGAAAATGGCATGAAACTCTATGGAATATAGACCACTTAACATTTATCCATACCTCTTTGTCTTCTATATCTTTTGGGATTTATTTCTTGGAAAATTCCTTAAATATATTTTTCAAGTTAGGGTAATGGACTTGCCTACAAAACATGGCGTGTCTTATAGGATTGGTACATTAGGTTTTAGACTGTTCTCCATGCCTTCAATACTGCTTTCAACTATCTCTCTTATAATTCATTTCCTTGTAACTAGATGAATTCTCTTAGTAGAAGATGAAACACTAATATACTAAAGATTACAGGTACCTGGAAACTGAGCGCATGGGTTACAAACATTGAGTTAATGATCTAGAGGCTAGGAGATCACAATGCTCTAGCACTTGGTTAGAAGCACATATGCTTGGCTTAAGGATATAGATTGAACAACCAATGTGCTAAGACCGATGATTTAGAAGACCGACAATTGGTATATTTATTTATTTTTAAATATTTTTATCAACGCGTCAGAATACCGACGCTTTAGACGTCGGCATAGCGACGTTTCAGAAAATTCGGAAGTGCGACGTTTCAGAAGCGTCGGAAGAGTGACGTTTCATAAGCATCGGAAGAGCGACATTTCATAAGCGTCGGAATAAATTTTCGTCGGAAGAGTGACGTGTCTTTTTTTTAAATATTTTTTCTTTTCTGTCAGAAAAGAAACGTTTCGTAAGCGTCAGAAGAGCAATGCTTTATAACATCGGAAGACATTTCGTCGGAATTGTAAAAGTCGTTTGAAAATTGATAAACGTCAGAAGAGCGATGGTTTGGAGAACTTCGGAAGAGCAACGGATTAGAGAATGTCGAAAGAGAGACAGATTGTAAAATTTCAGAAGAGTGATGGTTTGGGGAACATTGGAAGAGCGACGGTTTGGAGAACATCGGAAGAGCAATGGTTTGGAAAACGTCGGAAGAGCGACAGTTGTTTGGAAACGTCGGAAAAGTGTTGCTCTTCTGATGCTTTATTGAAGTGTCAGAATTGTGACATAATGGCTAACCACGTTTTTCCTAGCCTCAAACTGTCGCTCTTGCGACGCCTATGTGTCGAAATAGCGACGAAGTGGCCGTCGAAAATTGGGGCAAATATACTAGTGTGGGCCCCTCTTCCCTGCACTTCACAAATTTAAGGAGTTAACCCTGCAAATTATAAATAAAACTTAAGAATTGTGATGTGCGCTTGCGATCCAGTCCCACTTCTTCTTTTCCACGTCACTCATCTCCTCCCCCACGCATCGCACTTTGTAGATTTTAGAGTTTACATATTTCACGCTTATAACTAAATGCTATGAATTGTGATGTGCGCTGCGGTCCCATCTCACTTACCCTCCACGTCATTTACCCTCAATGTCACCTACCCATTACATCGCATCGCCAATTATATTCTTTATAAAATAATTAACTGTAAAGGTTGTGAAGTGCGCGAATGCAATGCCACTTCATAACGAAATTCTACAGAATTTCAGGTTTGGGTGAACGGGTTTCACTATGTTTTGTGTGTATAACAGGTCAATTAGGTACTACGAGGCTTATAGCTCATTTAATTAATAAATAGGCCAAAATAACCGACAATAAGCAAAGGAGTTCCACCTCATCATGCCACCATCATCTTTAAATCCGACGGCCTATGTTTCATTCTGACCCCTTTTTACCATCCTTACTTTATCCTTGCAGGGGGGGTTCGGAATGAATGGTTTTCAAGAAAGGGACCCCCTTATGTGTCACTCTCTCATGAATTCACACCCCCCCCCCCCTTTCTATTACCACTTAACACTTCATAAGCATCCAAAATACCACTTTTCTCCTGCAAAACCATTTTCCCCAAATGAAAAACCATTTTTTAGTCAATTTTACCAGTCCGTTTTCGAGGAAGATTTCAGGCAGATGGGAATGAATTTAGAAAAATTGAGAGAGGTTTTTATTCAGCATTGGCTGAAGAAAAAAATCCTGTCCTATATTTTGTACAAGTGTCTTTAGTTGGGATAATAAAAAGCCATCTCTCAGCCCTATTTTTCGGATTTCCTTTTTTCTGTGTTGGTCATGATTTTGCGGAAATTGTTGTGGAGAGTTGGAGATGAATTTTGAAAATCCAAGAGAGGTTTTTGACCAGAACGGTCAAAGAACAATAAAATATATCATATTTTTCATAGGTATCACCATTGGGGACAAAAAAATGTCTGATTTGACCCCTATTTTCAGTGATTTCGCCTATTTTTCACGGCATGACAAACATCCCAATATTTTCAAGAATTTGTTTTTTAATGATGGTTCTTAGATGTGAACAAGGATAATATATTTCAGCAACCATTTTCCATAAAAATAGTGTAAGACAGTATGACATTAGGACAACAAATCAATCGGTGTCGCACTGGATTTAATGATCCAGCCAAGGCAGTGCAAGAAAGGCTGGGCCAGAAATAAATTTTGTCTCACTTTGTCTTTTAGGAATTTTAAAAGCCCAATTGCGTTCACCTTATAATTCATGAAGGGTCATTGAAGTTAATACAACCAACAGTGGCTGACAAATTCACCTCATCATAGCCTTGCATGGCCATACTTTTCCATTTTCTGCTTAAATTGTAAGCAATAAAAGTTTTCCATGGTAGATTAGGGAAAATAGACTTAGTTGTTAGTTAAATACCACTAGAATTCTCATTATAAAAGGTTGGATATTTTAGCACCTGTATTGTAATAACTACTATTGAAGCACTTTAATTTTTGGAGCTAGACATCAATAATCAAAGACTGTTTACAGGATTCTTGAGTTATGTCAAAATGGTGATGTATTTCATCTTTGTTTAAATGCTTCCATTGTTTTCTTTGCTATGTATCTACTCATCTAATTTTAAATAAAAAATTTTAGATTAAGATTCACTATCAGAGTGCCTTAATTCTATCTGTATTTACAATCTAAATGTTTTATGCTGAAGTCTAATTAAAGAATCCTTAATTTCTCTTTCGACACTACGGAACCTTACTGTTTCTTTCACCTCATAATTCATATAGCTCTTAAAATCCATTTAGCACAGTTAGCTTGCCCTGTGATTTTCTCTTGATTTTGATGTGCCATTCCAGCCTTTGAATCCATCGCCCAATGGAATAGCTTCTGCAAATCTATCTGTCCAACCACACAATCAATCAAACAAACAACCCCCATCACTCTAACTAGCCTAATATCAGTACGTATAACCAGCAAGTTAAATTGATTAAATCATAAAACAAAGAGAGCCCTCTCTGAGTCTAAGAAAGCTAGGTCTTGGACTCCAAAGAGGTTTGATGTTGTGCTTTATAGTTTAGTTTTACCAATATTCTAAATTCTAGAGTGAAAATAGGCTCGAAAAATAAATTTTAAACAAAGGGAGACTTTGTGTTGGGCATAACACTATTTTTTATTTATCTATTATTTTTATATGTCATGTGGCACACTTTGGCTGAATGCTCATGTTTTAAACTATTTTAGAAAATTCAATATTGTACATTGTTATGTATAAGTTTTGGGGAACTCGACTTGTGCCGACCTATATCTTGTGTGTCTTGTGTATCCTGCGGTTCTTGTAAACTCTCAGTTAATGCTCTACTATTTATATGAAGTATACATACAGGTGGAATATTGCCTATGTAAGCTATGTTTCTTAGTTGTTTTATGGCCATTGGTAGATGTGATCCTTGTCTTGGTAAGCTCTTGAGTGGGAAAATTTCAGCTTGGACATGACTGGACTAAGATGAGGTATAGGAAGTTCTTAGGTAAACAAGGCACAATCTACTTGTAGTAGGTGCAATTGATCAAGTTGTTACGACTAAAGCAGACCAATGTCACATGAACTGGAGTAGCTAAGGACCTGATTGGGTTCCCAAGTCATGAAAAAATGTAAGGATATTTGTGAGGGCATGAGTTCCAAGGCATGCTAGGGATTGCTAACATTTTCCAGATAGTTTGAACGCATGTAAAATATACTAATATGTGTCAAGTGCCAAGTGTTAGTGCATTCTAAGTGCCAAATCATCCTCTGTTACTTATCTTCTACTTTCCAATAACTGATCTCAAATAACTTTAATATTAAACCATGCCAAAGCATATTGAGGCATCTTAACGAATGCTATACATGATCATGATGATGGCCTCTTTAGGACTACATGTCTCTTCGCCCCCTTATCAAATGAGCTTCTTCTCACTTGATGTTATTTCCTTCATCCTAAGGACTCCTTAAATAGTTTTTCCTAGACCTCTTAGGAACCCTCTAGAACTTATGAGTTTTATCCACTTAGACCTTCATTAGGAAATATTAATTTTCCTTTTTAATTTTCTTTAGATTTTAAACCCCATCTTGGGTCCAAAATCCCTTTGCTTTGTTTTTATTCCCACAAAGCCTTTTATGACCAAACTCACACAAATCCATCTCACTAGGATTTTGGAGTACCTCCCAAGCTACAAAATTCAATAATATAGTCTATTTGTAGTAAATATAACTTGGTCAAGATCTTGTAGTCAAGTGAGGGCTTGGTTGGGTTCCCACTTCAAAAATTAGATAAGGGTAGTTGTGAGGGCATGAGGAGCTCCAACTCATATGCTACCTGCCCAACACGGTGGATCACCCTATATTGCCCATAGAACCGGGGCTTAAGATTCTCAACCCCCTTATCCTTCAGTGTAGACTATCTGTAAGGATGAAGACAAAGACAGACTAAATGATAAACCTCAAACTAGCTCTCTATCCGACCATAGTCTGCATACAACTTCTGCTGATTCTGGGTGGTAGCAATGCTGTCCTTGAGATCACAGAGTATATCCTGACTCTCTTAGATCCACTCCTTGGCTCTAGGAGCCTTGCTTGCTCCAAACATCACATCAACAAATGATAGAGCATCATACCCATAAAGAGCCCGAAATGGAGACATATCGATGGACATGTAAAATGTGGTGTTGTAGCAATACTCTCCCAAGTGGAGCTAGTGCAACCATGCTCTTTGTTGTGCCGAAACATAGTTTTGCAAGTAATCTTCTAGAAACATGTTTAATATCTCTGTTTTTCCATTGGTCTGAGGGTGATAACTGGTACTCGGTGTGAACTTGATACCCACAACGCAGTTTTGGAGGAGGAGTCTTTGCATGGAAGTAACCTCATAAATGAGTGGGGCCAAGGGTGTGGAAGCTCACCAAGAATATAAGGGAAGGGATGGAATCCATGAGAGGCATTTAGAATATTTTTTATGTTTGAGTCTGATTGCTTATTGCGTGCTTCATCTGTTTAGCTGGGTTTGATGTACTGTTTAGTACAAGGGTATTCTCATGTGGGAATTCCCCGCTCTTCCTTGGAGGACTTGTTGAAGGAATCTGAGAGGAGTATTCTGGGAAAAATTTCCACCACCCAGCGTTGGGCCAAGCAGTCATCTTCAGCCACAACGCAGTATTCTTGAGAAACTGCATTATTTTTCATGGTGTTGCAGTGGAAGGGTTAAACCCCCTGTTGATGAGCTAGTTTCCTAGTGAAAGGATCAGCCTTTCACCTGGAAAGCTAGTAAGGAGAAGTTTCAGCTATTTCTTGTTGGGAAAAATACTGAGAGGGGGGGGGTGAATCAGTATTTATAGCATATTCAAAACTTTTACTTTTTCTTGCTTCTAGAACCCATACGCTACTTTCCTGAAATAGACTTGCGTATATACGTGGATACCCTTTATGAAACTCGCGTATACACAGATATCTAATTATGTTATTAGATATTCACTTAAATCATTCCATCATTCATTCATCAGATGTTTAATAAACAGTAAGCATGAACAGTAAGAGCAGAGTAAACCACCACACAAAGCATCACATATGAACACCAGGATTTTTAGGTGGAAACCCAAGTCGGGAGAAAACCACCGCTGCAGTTGCTCAGCCTTCAATATTTTATTATAGAGAAAACATCTTACAACATATGTGCTGGCGCAGACTTGACCAGCACGCAGGCACCCACCTGCGCTCGTTTACCAGCCTCTCCCGGAAGGGAGCTACGACCCCCTGACTCGTTTACCAGCCTCACCTGGAAGGGAGCTACAACCCCCCGATCTCGTTTACCAGCCTCACCTGGAAGGGAGCTACAACCCCCTGACTGAAGGCTACAACCCTCAGCACTACCTTGGACCACGTTTCATCAATTTTCACACTGGATCCAACAACTTCAATAGAACACCACTTGCAGGCCACATTTCATCATATTTCCAGACTGGACCCTTTCCAAACTTTTAAGCACAAACATACATCACCAACAGATACTTAACAACACAGATCAGATAGCAGAAACATAGCAGAACAGATCAAATATTTCATACCCTTTGCTTCAGCAAACCCTAGTTTGCATACGCGCTTTCACTTCACTGATGTCGCGTATATACGCGCTTTCATCCACACAAACCAGCGTATACCTCAGTGTATATTTTATTGCACATACGCGCTTTCTCTTCATTGAAGCCGCGTATATATGCACTTCCTCTGCGGCGAAGTAGCGTATAGATCTTCAATCATTACAGAGCAGCATACTTCATCAGATCAGATATTCAGTTCAGATCTACCCTTTTGCTTCAGACAGATGTTCGCCTAGATGCTCGCCTCATCACAGATCTATGCCTTCCATAATCAGATCTAGAAAATACAAGAGCAATTCAGATCTAGATCCCCTTCTTCATTATTGGTGCATCATACATTCAGATTTATCATTCAAGTGTAACCCTTTCCATTCAGATATACTTCAGAGAGAAGTATTCATTCAAGCTCAGACATCTTGCACCCACACTCATGATTTGCACAATGAATTTCTTCTCCTTATATAGGTTTATCCTTTTTTCAATACCATGAGCCCCTTTTTCAATACCATGGGCCAAAACAATACCATGAGCCCAAAACTACCTGGACGGGGTCAATTAGGCGGATCATTACCCAATACAATGGGTCAATACCATGGTGGTTACCCTTGGTTTTGCACTATTTTAGCGCTTTTTCCCATACGCGACTTGGAACGTTCCTTTCCGCGTGCATACGCGACTTTCCCTAGGCCAATCCGCGTATACCAAGAGACATACTCTTTTTTGTCATAGAATTAGCACATGCTGAATTCCTTTCCTCATTGCCTTCTGTTCACACTGTAGATACATCAGATTTAGTTCATCAAACCATATTCTATCAAGCACAACTTCATCAAGTAAGTTGCCATTATCTTCATCAAGTGGGTTGTCTTTCAAGGACAACACTCAACATCATATTGTCAACAAACATCATATCACATCAGATTTACATCATTTACCAAGTCCATCAAGTCAAGAATAACTTCATCAGGTGGATTTCCATCAAGGACAACACATGTCAACAGTCGCATGTCTTCATCTTCATTCAATGGGTTGCCATCAAGGACAACACTCTGCATCATATTTCCAACAATCTCCCCCTTTGGACTTGATGGCAACCACGATGGTGTTTGGTTACCACAACAGATAGATACATTAAGAATACAATGACAATGACACCATGTCACTCTCTCCATTTTTGACGCCAATCAAACACCATGTCATTCTCCCCCTTTGACATCAAGGGCAAAGGGCGGACCAAAGCCAAAGCCAACATACTCTCCCCTTTTCTCTTCATGTGGAAGACGCGTTCTACAGATCTAATATGTACTGAAGTGGCCAAGCTCCCCCTGAGTTCATGCTGAATCTTCAAACATGTTTTTTAATGAAGTACATGACTCTATGAACTTCCTATCACCAAAGACTCATACTTACATCAATTATTCATCCAAGTGGAATACATGAGACTCAACTACCCAACCAAGTGGGTTTACAAGTTTGACTCAGCTACCCAACCAAGTGGGTTTACAAAATTTGACTCAGCTACCCAACCAAGTGGGTTTACAAATTTGACAAGTCCTTACATGACTGAAAATTACAACTTTACATCACGGGTCTTTACATGATCTTTTCATAAAAATATATGACTTTTCATAACCAATACCAAAAAGTCCTCAAGAAAGAGAACATATTTTAGAACCATCATAATGCCAATACTGAATTATACTCCGTTCGACTGTGTTTCAAGAAACCCGCGTATCCAATGCCATCTTCTAAATTTATGCAGATTTGTTCTTTTGACTGGTAGAGAACACTCCCAGCTTCTGTCTTAGATACTTGAACGCTTCCCTGGGCAGAGGTTTGGTAAAGATATCAGCAATTTTCTCTTTGGAGGGAACATACTCCAACTTCATGGTTTGTTCAAGCACTTGTTCACGTAAGAAGTGATACTTGATGGGAATGTGATTGGTCTTTGAATGCATAACAGGATTCTTTGAAATACTGATGGCACTTGTATTGTCACACTTAATGGGGACAGGAGGAGTACATTTGATTTGAAAATCTTGTAAGGTTTGCATCATCCAAAGGAGTTGAGTCCAACAAGATGCGGCAGCCACATATTCTGCTTCTGCTGTAGATAAGGCAATAGAATTTTTCTTCTTGCTGAACCAAGATACTAACCGAGGTCCCATATAGAATGCACCACCACTAGTGCTTTTCCGATCATCAACACTTCCAGCCCAATCTGCATCAGTGTAAGCATGAAGAGTAAGATCAGCATCCTTTGGATACCATAGACCAAAGTCTTGAGTTCCTTGAAGATATTTGAATATCCTTTTGACAGCCTGAAGGTGAGACTCTTTTGGATTAGCTTGGAATCATCCAAAAATCCCAACTGCATGCATAATGTCTGGTCTGGTCCCAGTGAGATAAAGTAGACTTCCAATCATCGATCTGTATTCTGGTTGATTCACTGTGGGAGAGTCATCATTAGAACTGAGACTGCATCCGGTTATCATTGGTGTACTTACAGGTTTGCATTCTTCCATGCCATACTTCTTCAGAATTTGCTTAAGATATTTTGTTTGTGATAGAAATATACCATCTGCAGCTTGATGCACTTGCAAGCCAAGAAAGAATGTTAGTTCCCAAAGTAGAGACATTTCAAATTCTTGCTGCATGACAGAGGCAAATTTTTTGACTCATAGATTCTTCGTTACTCCCAAAAATGATGTCATCAACATATACAACCACAATCAATAGTTTTTCATTTTCAACTTTTGTGTATAAGTTGCTATCAGCAGACCCTTTTGAAAATCCTTGTTGATGAAGATATTTGTCAAGACGATAATACCAAGCCCTTGGAGCTTGTTTGAGACCATATAGAGCCTTTTTAAGTCTACAAACAAGATTAGCATCATTTCCCAAAATGAATCCTTCCGGTTGTTCTATATATACTTCTTCTTCTAGATCACCATTAAGAAAAACAGATTTAACATCCATTTGATAAACTTTGATTTGATGATGACTTGAAAAAGCAAGAAACATTATTATGGCTTCAAGTCTAGCTACAGGAGCAAAAGTTTCTTCAAAGTCTATACCTTCTTGTTGAGTATACCCTTTGCAAACCAGTCTAGATTTGTTTCTTACAATATCCCCATTCTCATTTAACTTGTTCTTGAAGATCCATTTAGTTCCAATGACATTTTTGTCATGTGGTCTTGGTACCAAATCCCAAGTGTCATTCTTTTCAATTTGATCAATCTCTTCATTCATGGCTTTGTTCCAGCATTCATCTTGGCTAGCTTCATTGACATTGTGTGGTTCAATTGTGGATAGAAGTGCCAGATTACTAGAAGATCCTACAAGAGTTCTCCTTGTTCGTACACCTGATTCCTTGTCTCCCAAGATTTGAGATTCAGGATGATTCTTTTGAACATATCTGGATGGAGCTTTTTCAGATAGATCATTTTCAGGTTCTTCATTGGATCCACTGTCTATATCATTTCCATCTGATGTAGAGGGCCATATGTCGCTATCATCTTCTTTTGTTGTTTGTTTTTCTTCTTTAGTAGCTGCAGGAGACTCCTCAATAACGACATCAATACAATCAACAATCTTTTGAAGCCTTTCATTATAACATCTGTATGCTTTTCTTGAAATTGAGTAACTAAGGAATATCCCTTTATCTGATCTAGGTTCAAACTTGCCAAGTTTTTCATCATTATTTTTGATAAAGCATTTGCTTCCAAAAACTTTAAAATTCTTTACAGTGGGAGATTTGCCATACCAGAGTTCATATGGAGTTTTATCACTGTTTACCCGAACATGTGCTTTGTTGTGAATGTCTACTGCTGCATGAGTCGCTTCTGCCCAGAAAGTGCTAGGTGATCCAGAGTCATCAAGCATAGCTCTAGCCATTTGTTGAATTGTTCTATTCATTCTTTCTGCAACGCCATTTTGTTGTGGAGTGCCAGCTACTGAAAATTGTCTTTTTATGCCATGTTGTTCACAAAATTCAAAGAACTCATTTGATGTATATTCTCCTCCTCGATCAGATCTAAGAAACTTGATTTTTAAATCCAATTCATTTTCAACCAGTGCTTTGAAATTCTGAAATTTTTCAAAAGCTTCATCTTTGTGTTTAATGAACCCGATCTGACACATTCTAGAATAATCATCAATAAATAAGATATAGTATTCTTCCCCATGTAGAGACTTTTTCCTCATAGGTCCACATATGTCAGTATGAATGAGTTCAAGAGGCTTACTTGATGATCCTTCTTTGGCATGAAATTGTACTCTGGTCTGCTTACCGATTTGACAAGATTTGCATATGATACTTTCTGGAAGATTGACCTTGGGAAGATCACGAACAGCTTGAAGTCTGCTTGCTTTGTTGATTTGAGAGAAACTCAGATGCCCCAGCCTTCTATGCCATAGCCAATTTTCTGAAGACTTGCTCAAGTAACATTGATCTATGCCATTTATTACATACAGGTTGCTTGGATTTCTTTTTCCTTTTATAATGATTTTACCTGTATCAAGATCACGAACCACACATTCTTTGGAACTGAAGACCACTTCTGCTCCTTGATCACACATTTGACTAACACTTAACAGGTTATGCCTTAATCCATCCACATACATGACATCTTTAGCCTTCACCTTTTCTTTTAGAAATACCGACCCTTTTCCTTTAATTACAGCAGGAGTATCATTTCCAAATGTAACTTTCTTTTCTTTTTCCAGAGCATTATAAGTATGAAGTTTGCTTTTGTCACCTGTCATGTGTCTTGAGCACCCACTATCAATGTACCATTGATTTTCTTCACCTTCCGCAAATAGCGCTATCCCACAATTTTCAACCGGTATTTCTTTCTCTTTCCATACTTTAGAGCTTGAGGGAACATGTTCTTTTGGTTGGACCTTTCTCCTGCCTTCAAATTCTTCATGACCAAAGTTATTGCAACAAGTACATTCAACTTCATTTTGAAGAGGCGAAAAGTTGTTGTAGGTGTTCTTCTTTGGTTCGATATTCATCCTTTTATTTCTTGCTTCTCTTGTCATAATGGTTTTATATGCAACACATTGAACAGCTTTATGACCAAAATTGTGACATGAGAAACATTGTCCATTGAAGTAGAAATTTCTGTGATCATGAAATATTCTATTGGAATTTACCTGTTGGTTGTAGCTTCTTTGAGTGATCTCCTTGTTAGTGTTGCTTGAATTGAGATGATCATGCTTTGCCTGTAAGGATCCTTTGTTCCCTTGCTGAGTGGCTGAATGTAGAGGACCAGCTGTGGCTGCTTTTAGGAAATTTGGTGCTGATGTCTGGGAAGATTCCCCAGTATATCCAAGACCTGTTTTTATAAGAGGATACCGTTGTACCTTGATAATCTCATCCAAGGTTTCTGAACCTTTAGCAAATCTGAGATTGAGAGATTTTACTTTCTCATTATCTTTCCTTAGACTCACTACTTCACACTCCAAATCCTCAATGCGTTTTCTTTCTGCTTCAAGCTGATTTTTAAGAGTCTCTATGATTATGTTCGTTTCTTCGTGGCTTACCTTGAGTTGAGTGTTTTCTTCAAGAAGATTATTGTCTTCTAGAGAATCCACAAACATACCCTTTTCTTCTCTAAATTCTTGTTCACATCCTTTCAAGATTCCCCATAGTTTTGTACCAAGATTTTGCAGATACTCTTTTGTTGGTACCTTCCAGAATATCAGATTTCTTCCATTGAATGGAGGTGGCTTTATAGACATTACTCCTTCTTGACTTCCCATTGCGACGGATCTCCTTTAAGCGATCAAGCTTCTGCACAAGGACCTGCTCTGATACCAATTGTTGGGAAAAATACCGAGAGGGGGGGGTGAATCAGTATTTACTGCATATTCAAAACTTTTACTTTTTCTTGTTTCTAAAACCCATACGCTACTTTCCTGAAACAGACACGCGTATATACGCAGATACCCTTTATGAAAATCGCGTATACACAGATATCTAATTATGTTATTAGATATTCACTTAAATCATTCCATCATTCATTCATCAGATGTTTAATAAACAGTAAACATGAACAGTAAGAGAAGAGTAAACCATCACGCAAAGCATCACACATGAACACCAGGATTTTTAGGTGGAAACCCAAGTCGGGAGAAAACCACCGCTGCCATTGCTCAGCCTTCAATCTTTTATTATAGAGAAAACATTTTACAACATATGTGCCGGCGCGTACTGACCTCGGGAAGACGTGTACCCACCCGTGCTCGCTTACTCGCCCTCTCCCTTCGAAGGGAGCTACGACCCCCGACTCGTTTACCGGGGTCCCTCTCTCGAAGGGAGCTACGACCCCCTGATCTCGTTTACCAGCCTCACCTGGAAGGGAGCTACGACCCCCTGACTGAAGGCTACAACCCTCAGCACCTCTAAGGACCACGTTTCATCAATTTTCACACTGGATCCAACAAATTCAATAGAACACAACTTGCAGGCCATGTTTCATCATATTTTCAGACTGGACCCATTCCATACTTTTAAGCTCAAACATACATCACCAAACAGATACTTATCAACACGTATCAGATAGAAACACACAGGACTGTAGACTTGATATTTCATACTACTTTGCTTCAGCAAACCCTAGTTTGCATACGCGCTTTCCTTTATCGATGAAATGCCAGATGAACGTCATTGGCCCACACAAACCCGCCGTATACCTCAAGACAGGGCTCTGCTGCGCATACGCGTTTTATCTTCGGGGCCGAAGCCGCGTATATACGCGTTTCTCTCCCAGCCGAAGTAGCGTATAGATCTTCAATCATAATGAAAGCAAAGAAACTTCTTCGCATCGATATTTGGAATATATTTACTCCTTTTACTCGTACAGATGTTCGCCTAGATGTCGTCTCATCACGTATCTAAGCTCTGCTGCTGCATCTAGTAGATACAAGTGTATTTTAGATCTAGATCCCCTTCTTCATTATTGGTGCATCATACCTTCAGATTTATCATTCAAGTGTAACCCTTTCCATTCAGATCTACTTCAGAGAGAAGTATTCATTCAAGCTCAGACATCTTGCACCACCACACACCTATATTTGCACAATGAATTTCTTCTCCTTATATAGGTTTATCCTTTTTCAATACCATGAGCCCCTTTTTCAATACCATGAGCCAAAACAACATTACTTTCGATGGTATTCCTGGACGGGGTTAATTAGGCGGATCATTACCCAATACAATGGGTCAATACCATGGTGGTTACCCCTGGTTTTGCACTTTTGGAGCGCTTTAGCCCATACGCGACTTGGCATGTTCTTTTCCGCGTGCATACGCGACTTTCCCTAGGCCAATCCGCGTATACCAAGAGACATACTCTTTTTCATCATAGAATTAGCACATGCTGAATTCCTTTCCTCATTGCCTTCTGTTCACACTGTAGATACATCAGATTTAGTTCATCAAACCATATTCTATCAAGCACAACTTCATCAAGTAAGTTACCATCATCTTCATCAAGGGTTGCCATTCGTTGGACAACACTCATCATCATAGTGCTAACAAACATCATTTACCAAGTCCATTACGTCAAGAATAACTTCATCAGGTGGTTTGCCATCAAGGACAACACATGTCGATAGTCGCATGTCTTCATCTTCATTCAGTGGGTTGCCATCAAGGACAACACTCTGCATCATATTTCCAAAATTTCTTTGTATTTTTAGCAATATATATGAAGGTCTTCAGTTAGACAACATGATTCAGCCATAGATATGCAGTTTATACTCTTTGTATCTCAAGCCTTCCAGGAAACCCTTGCCACGTTATCTTGAGATTGTGTGAAAGAGACTAGATCTCCATTTTTCAGCTCTTTTGAGTAATATATCAGAAGATCCATTTGTTTCTATATTGTTGTAGCAGAAACCCTCATTAAGCTACACTGTCACATGCTTCAGAAATTCTGTGTTGCAGTAGTCATGGATTTTTAGTGTTTTGGGGCTATATTGGGCTTGGGAGATCTGTTTAACTAAGATAGAATGATTTGTTTCTGATACCCTTTTATATTTGGGTGCTATAATACATAAAATAATGGATCCATGGGTTGTTCTTGATTTTTATAGCGTAATTTTCTGAAAACTATGTTTTTGGTGCCTATATTGCTAATTTTCCTAAATAGGAATATTACAGGAAGAACCTTCACATCTTTCCCATTTGATTGAAAGGTGGGACTTGGCTGAAATGGAGCTCCTACTCTTGTAAAAGCATCCTATAAATCTCTAGCCCTCTCAATAGCATCTTGGAGTGTAGTTGGCTTAGTGGATTTTACCAACCCATGTAGAGGCTCTACTAGCGCATCAATGAACATATAGACCATCCTAACTACCGATAAATCTGGAACCATGATAGAAAGTTTTAGAAATTTAGAGATATAGGTCTTTGGATTACCTCACTGCTTGAGCTTGGCTATCTCAATAAAATGTGCCTCTGGGTCTATTCGATCAAACCTCTCCACTATCCTCCAGGTGAATTTTGAATATGCAGTCACATTGGCATGCCCCAATGTAGAAAGACCATGAAACCACAATCATGTGCCTCACCTTCAAGGTACAACACTACTATTTTAATGGCTTCAATCTCCGGTACTTGTTTCAACTAAAAATAGATATCTAGTTTCTCCACCCAAGACTTCGCTGTGCACTTTGATGACCCATCAAAACCAGGAAGAAAAAATCTACCCATAGTACGCTGCAGATCATTGTTCTGCATGTACCCTCCACTTCTATTGTTATTCCAAGGCCTCCTATTGTCCTTGATCTAACAAAACTCTTGAAAGTTCAGGTTATCTTTGAATCTCTGAGATTAAGATTCATAATCTAGAAAATAGTCTTCAAGAGTCTCTTGTTCTTGGGGTCCTCCACCTCCGTTTCCCACTGCTAGGAATGTAGGCATAGTGGAGCATTAGGAAACTTGCTACCTCAATAATTTTATATACCAGTGATGTGAAATGCCGGGTCTTTCTCCATGTATAAACCCTCTAGGGGATTCTTTATGTCTCTCCATCTTCATCTCTTTGATTTCTCAGGAAATATCCTACATGGTTTGGAGAAGAAGCTTAGGAAACTCCTTTTCATCCATCTCTCCTGATACTAGAGTTTTTCCTTTGTCCTCTTTGTCATCTTTATAATCACATCTTTGGTTTCTATTAAGATACTGCTTCTCCCTTTTTGTGAGAGTGTTACACCATTTTTTGGTCATCTAACCTGCTACTATCAGATGGACCTAAGTAGACCATGTAAGACCAATTTTACCCTAAGTAAAATTTTTTTCACTATGAAAAATAACTTAGTAAACCCCCTTTATTAATTTGTTTATGGTCTAAATAGGAAACCCCATGAGGAAATATTAAATAAATCCACATTTGTTTGATTTTCCTCAAGGAATAGTTAGTTAAACAATAATTTAATTAATATTCCTTGTCATATTTAACCCAAAACAGGAAAATTAATTAGATAAATTATTATTTCTCTTATTATTTTCTATGAATAATTATTTAAACCTTATTTAAATAATATTCCTTGTTAAATTTGACTAAATAACTCTTAAATAATTAAATAAATCATTATTTATTTGATTATTACTCAACCACATCCTTAAAATAATAAATAAATCATTTATTTATTTATTATTTACAATTAAATGGATATAACCCAAGTCAAATTGTTTTTCCCTCCAACAAATATAATAAAATATTCCATAAAAGTTGGATCTTGAGTTGGTTAATAATATTTTAATTATGCACAGATATCTAGACTAACTCAATATTTTTTTATAAATAGAAGGGTTTTTCCATTCACTCACTACCTTTTGTTCCCTAAAGATCACCCTGGATCTATACTTTTGGTTTGACTTGGATCCACCATCATTGTCATATTTTGCTACCATTTTTCTTGTGAGCTCCCTTTGAGCACCATTGTTGTCTGGATTTCTACCCATCAAGAGAGAGGGATTTTAGATCTGAAGTGCTGAGGACTTACAAGAGCCCATCCCATTGAGGAGGATTGGTAACATCTTTCTATGTTCTCCTCCCAGGTGGCATAAACTAAATTTTTTTAAAACATATTATTGTCTTGTCTATTGGATGCATGGATCAACTCTTGTTTTTATTCACTGCTTAATGTCTTTTAATGCATAGATCTAGATTTTTCATTCTTGGTCCAACTGATTGCATATCTAAAGATATTGGCAGCCATCTTTGATGTTAGGGTTGTTTGTTATGCAGAGCTAAAGTGAGCCTTTTTTGTATGATTGCGATTAAGATTCATACTAACAGGTGACTCCACTGGGGTTTACCATTACGACATTTGTCGTTTTTCAGATCCTTGCATATCCAGCTACTTAAAACCCTAGGATTTATCTTCAGATTCTTATTTTTATTTTCTTGATGTTGTTTTTAACCTATAAAACCCTAGAACATTAAAAATTCTAACTTCTGTGTGTTTTCGGACCTAGGGTAGGGGAAAGACATCAGCTGCAGCTGAGACGACACATTCTTTTGAAACCTACTCTTGAGAGTGTCGGAAGTGCAGGTCAAACTTTTTGGGCCAAAACCTACGACCTGAACCTCCAGGACGTAGAACACAACCATAAACCTGCGACCTCTACAAAAATCAGGTCAGAAATTGTGACTTAGACTTTTTGCGGGAGTTTCTGAAAGTTTTATGGGTTTGTTTAGGCCTCTGTTCAGGGTTTTCTGACCTTCGTTTCCACTCATTATGGACCTATAATTGTTCTGTTTTACTCATCTAAGTGGGAACCTAGACCTCTAGGGCTTCAGTACCCTCCACCTCTTGTGGAAGATTTTTAGCTGCTGTAGGTTGTCTGAAAATTCAGAGTGTTCAGCCATTTTTCAGATCTGATCGCTTACCTTCATATCCACTTCATATTGGCTATTTATCCATCCAAATCACCTCCTTTTAGTTTTTTTTTTGGTTTTCCTCTATGGTCCCCTCTGCTTCCCTCCATATGATAGCCTTTCGCCACCTCATTTACAACAAATTTTCCTCTAATTTTTTGTTGTTTTTCTGCACCTATTTCCAGCAGATCTGACCTTTAGATCCTTGTCCCTCCCGACCTTAGATCTATTGTCTATTTTGGTGTATTTTGACTAGATTTTTTCCCACCTACAGACTACTTGTTGAGAGGCCCACCTCCTTGGGTTTAGATTAATGCATAATTAGCTGTTTATTTTGTGTTATTTCAATTTCATATATTGTTATCTGCAATTTTATTTACAGTTATACAACACACTTTTTCTTTTTCTCTACAAACGTCTGGGTTTAAAAATTAAAATTTACATGCTTAACACACACACCCTAAGTGAAAAGGAGCTTGGTTAACACCACCAAGAAAAGAATTTAACATTGAAATCAATTGATCCTGCACATCTCTGCCCTTGTTTCGATAATGTAATCAGTTGATCCTGCACCTCTTCACCCTTATTGGTCTCCCTCCCTTTTGTGTTGGGTTTGTGCCTTCACCATTCCGCCACCAAGGCGTTTATCCCGAATACTTCATGGCCTTCATCCTTAGTTTTCGGTAGTAAGACTGACTCCTCTGCGTAGGAATCGAGTTAGTCCTCCACCAAGTCTGCACTCTGACTCCTCTTCTAGTTCATTGGGTTCCCCTTATAGTTCCACCCCCGATTCTCCCCTTGTCACCTTCACCATGTCCGGTTCAGGACCTAACGCTGGTGGTAGCCCCAACCCTAATGCTGGGAATACTACTAGTGGGACCGCAACAAGAATTACCCTGACTGCTACCTTGCTCCCCTATATGGTAGGCCTTAGTCTTCCCGATTTTAACTAGTTGATCAATGACCCTATACACCATGACGCTAGTTGGCCCACTATGTTGACCAAGCTCCGTTTCTACATCCCCATGTTTGAAGGTCTTGCCAGAGAAGATCCTGCAAATCATGTTCGATCTTTCCACATGTGGTGTTCGTCTAACTCCATTACCGATGATTCTGTCCATCTTCGGTTGTTCCAACGTACGCTTACTGGCAAATATTCTAAGTGGTATGTTGATCAGGCCTCATCCTCTCATACCACCTTTGGGACTCTTGCCTAGGATTTTCTGTCTTATTTCCAACTTCCCCTTCGTTACGACACCGGTACCAAACTTTTGACTTCTTTCCGTCAATCGTCTACGACCGGCCTATCCGATCATGTCAAGGAATGGTGGAGAAGAAATATCCTATGTTGAGCCCCTACCTTCGAAGACTGTGTCTACATGGACTGGTTCCTTAGATCTCTTTTTCTTGCTATAGGCAAAGATTTCGCATCGCATTTCCCTCAAACTGAAGAAGCCGCTCTCCAAATTGCGTTAAAATATGACTTGATCTATGCTCAGTCAGGTTATGTTTATATCGTTCTACTAGATCTTCCTAGACCTGGTGGTGCCAACACACCAGGGGCATCTCATGCCACCGAAGGTATCGTTGGAGTTCTCTCTCATCCATACGCTCAGCCTACCATGGGCTATGGTTTTCCGCAAAGGGGGGGCCAACACCTCATGTAATTTTCCCCCTCCCGGTAGCATGTATCTAGGATACGGCATGCCTCCTCCTTTTGCCCAACCTCTTATTTACCACAATTTTACCCAACCTCCTTATTATCCATATCCACAGCTTGGTGCTCTGGTTCCTCCAGCATTAGCACCTCTACCTCCCTTGCCTTCTCAACCCTCGCAATAGCAGCCACCGCCCCCTCAAGGGGGGGTATATGCACAGTAGGGTGTGACTAATCCTCATCCTTCCAAAAAGAAGAGGAAAGGCACTCAAAATCAGTCTGCCCCCGGTAATCCTAGAGCTAATCCTCAAAATAATGCACCTCACACTGCTAACTAGCAACAGGGCACTCAGCCCAAGTATGACAGGCCTGTTCGCATGAACAAGACTTGTTCTTGTTATGGTGTTTATGGTCATTACACGCATGATTTTCCTCTTTTACCATAGATGAGGCAGATGTGGGAGTCTCAAGCAACATTACGAGGACAACAAGCCTCCCCTTCCGTCCCTCCCAATGCTACGCCTAGTCAGCTGGTTGTGTTTACTAATCCTTTCCCTCAGCAAGGATTCGTGGCTACCCAACCACCTGAAGGTCAGGCAGCCACTCAACCTCCCCCATTTGGTACCTCTGATTACCAAATTCTCATGATGAATTTTGACCAACCTATAACCGTAGACCTCAACCTTCAGACTCGGTCCCATCAGTACAACAAGCCTCCTACTACGTCTGTCCCCAAGCCCTCTTCTTCAGGTTCTACAAAGCCTCTTTCGACACCTAATGGTCCTTTGCAGATCCCTCAGCCTAAGGAAGAGGTTCATACCAATATCCCTAAGGGACCATTATGCAAAAATGTTGCTTCTGGTAAAGCTTCCCATTCGTGTAGTATAGTAGATGACTTGGCACAATCTCCTGCTGTCATTTCAATGATGGAACTCCTTCAGTCGTTCCCTTCACAACGAAAAGCTATACTCTCTACCATGGGTGCTGTAGGTCCTTCAAATGATGAATTGATCATCTTCGATGTTGACCAATCAAAACATCCTCCTCTTCATGCTTCCGTCGCCTTCCAAATCCCAGTCAAGATCTGGAACGCCAACATTTCATGGTGTATCATTGATGAGGGGGCATCCACCTGTGTGATGTCTGCTTTGGTTTGGAAGCAACTTGGATTGCCTAAGTTGGCCCCTTCTTAGTGTGGGATGGCCACGCCTCCTAGCCCATTTTCCTGTTCCGCAATTTTCCTATTACTCTTGCGGGAAAGACTGTTTGCGTTGATGTAGAAGTCATTGACACCCCCTTAGATTACAACATTCTATTGGGTCATAGCTACACCGATGCAATGTCTACTGTACCATCTACATTCCACTGCAAGATGTCATTTCCCCATAATGGAAAGATATTCACCATTGACCAGTTGAAATATTATGAACCGAAGTCTCAGACCTCTCCTGAGTCCATCATATCTTCATTAGCCAATAAGAAAATTGTCGATCCCTTGACCAGTGTCTCACCTAGAGTCTACAAATATTCCTCTTTTCTCGGTACATTCCCTGGTCTTCCTCCTCCTATCTTTGATCCCATCTCATCGAATGTTTGCATGAAGCAATTTTCTGGAGCTTCCCTCAAGCGGCCTTCTTTGGCTAGTCAGTAGCCTTGCCCTCTGCAGCCTACTCCTATCCCTTCGATTCAGCCTTTAGGACCTCCTCCTCCTAGCCCTTGACCTACAGCTAGTATTCATGAGCCTCTATACCCTCCTGGAATGGTTCCTCTAGGCCTTAACCATCTTGGAGCTCTCTTGCCTGGCCATTACCCCTCCGGTAAGATACCATTCCTAACTCCCCCTCCTGGAGTGTTCTCGGTACCTGTCATTGCTACCCTATCTCTTCCTTACCTGACCTTGGGGATTCCTGTTTGGTACCCTGATCCCCTAGCCGCTACCTCACCTGGTCAACCCAAACCTTATCTTTCTTTGACCCCTGTGCAACTAGTCCCTATGACTTCTCCTGCTACTACAGTGCCTCAGCCACCTCAATAGGAACCTTCTCCTGTTGCGACAGCTTTGGGTAAAAAGGGCAAAGCTTGCAAGAGGGCATCAAAAGACAAGGCTACCCCGACTGACCCTGCACCTCCTCCACCTCCAAAGCCTTATGCTTTGTGTGATGTCGTTCGTCATGCCACCCATACTTGTCATGAGTTGCCCCGTATCAAGCCCATGGTTAATGTTGCATTCCCTGAGTCTACAGTCCTTGAAGCCTTTGATTCTTCCTCGACTGTAACCAAGACTCCTAAGGCTATTCACACCAACCAACCTTGTGATTTGTGTGATCTCCATGGCCATTATTCCCACCATTGTCCCCACCTTACGCATTATCGTGCCTCTTTGGAGGTAGTTCGAGAGTACAAGGTTGAACAGAACCAATCCACCTCTCTCGTCCTTATGAAGTATGTTGCATGCCAGCTTGAGGATTTACCTGCTCCCATTGACATTCCCTCTCCTAATGTTGAGATTATGGAGCTTGCGGGCACCATCCTCTATCTATCATCATTCATGAGACCCTCATTGGAAACTCCCTTTGAGACTTCCCCTTCTATTTCGCTTGACCTCTCTTCAGTGATCACCCTGGGCTCAACATCGATGGATCCCTTATTTACTTATTAATCTGTCATCCCCCGTGATGATGCGCATGTGAACCTCTCTTCTCATGATGATGAGTCAGGTAGCTTCGCCACGTCAGGTGGCCTTTCTTCCACCAGTCACCCCATCTTCTATTACGATGATGACATTATGGAAGTAGTCACCACCCCTGACTTTATCTATCCCCCTTTGCATCAAACCCATGCATTCGAACCACATACACCTTGCGGCCATTACATTGACACCCAATGTTTGGGTAAGGGGGCACCCTCATTGGAGAGACAAGAAGAAGAAATTATCCACAACTCTCCTAGTGTATCTGGTTGTGTTGACTCTAGTACCCTTATTCTTCCCCATTTAGAAGAACCTCTAGAGTCCCATATCACTTCAGATCACTCTAGGGATGATACCCCTCATCATTCCTTCATATTACATCAGCAACCCAGTCCCCTAGACATTGTTGTTGACCAACCTATGGCTTTTCTAGGAGAGCACTAGTTCATTATCTCCAAATCCTCTCTTTGGGGTAGTGACACCATGTATGCCAACCCAAATTTTTTTTCCATTTTCTTCATATATGCAGTACCAAAAGAGATTGGTAATCCTCCATTCCCTTTCTCAAACTGCATAACCATAACAAAAATAAATGGCACACCACATCATTAAAATTGTGTTTAGATTCCCCTTTTCTAAATACATTTTTGCATGACCACCACATGCTTGGGGGCACCTATGCCCCTCAACAATAAAAATCCCAGATCTCAGTCAAAAACAACACTAAAAAACCTTTCTCTGATAGGTCGCACTTTTCTGGTCATTTCCTAGGACAGGTCATAGTTTTCTGCCTAGTACCTGCTACCCAGGTCGCAGAAGAGACCCCAAAATGTGTGACCTAGCATGTTCATGAGAATTTGGTACCTAAACTAAACATTCAATCCAATGAAATAAAAGAGTAGGGTTAGGCCTCTTACCTACAACTAAAAGATCTTGATTCCAATGGTCGGTTTGACCGCTATGATCACCACAAGATTTAGGGCCTTCTCTCCTCTCTACATTCACCACATCTCCACTTGCAAATGAGTGAATTTGGGGGGAAAATGCCTTATTAAAAGAGAAACCCATGATTTGTCTTTCGCTTGTTGCAGCCAAACCATAGTTAATTTTGACAAACCATCTGTACTATTGGAAAGCTCTCACCGAGCCCTCAAATGGGTATCTGTTAGTTTTTCATAATTTGATACTTCACCAAGACACATTTTGTCCTAGAAGGGTCACTTCACCACTCCTCAAAATTGAATTTCTTCACTTGCAACACTTTTACTTGGGGCACCACTTTGCCTCCATAATTGTCCTTTCTCGTGTCGATTTTCGTCATGAGTAACCATCATGTACTGATGTTTTTATGGTCCCCATTGGACCTTTTCTATGTGGCAGCATCATCGAGTCGCACTTGTTTAGAGCATCCAAGTTGAGTCATCATCACATCCATGGAGTCTATCCTGAGTCCCTTTGTACCTCGCTATAGTCCTCCATCCTTCATTGCTTGGTTCCTCTTTCATGTCACACATTATGGCCTTCAGTCCTACTGTCCCTTATCCCTTAGGATATTGTGTCAATCGTTGTCGGGTCATCCATGCCCTTTATGCTATAACAAGGGAAGTCGTCTATCTGCTACTTAGTACCCACCATTTCATCATCATCCTTGGTGTCAGTCTGTCAGTCACTCTACTATTTTCTCTCATGCCTTAGTTGAGGATTTATTATTGCCTCATCTATGGCAAACCTCTTTCTGTCAACATCAGATCATTGATTCCAGAAGACAGGTCTAGAGGGTGGTGTACCTTGGTTCTAGTTTCCACTCTTATTCGATGCCTCAGATCAAGCAAAGGGACTCCTTATTTCCCTTTGACTTGATTTTTTCTCAGCTACATCTCCTTTCAACACGATTGAGATTCGTATACTTAATGGTTCAGTGATGCAGCAGATGATACCGACGATTCCTGGGTGTTTGTGAGATGTTTCAACCCTCATGAGGGGGTGGCCCTACAGGTAGCCCCCCACATGCCTAGATGACCTCTTCATTACGTCCTTTTATGCAGCTCCATAAATGTGATGATGTCAGCCTCATCCACTTGCAACGCCTTTTTTTTGCATGTATCTATCAGATTTTCAGAGTCCTTTCCTGTTTACATGGGCATTTGGGTTGTATTTGTATCTCATGTACTCAGATATTATTGTATAAGTCTTGGTTTTTATCCTAGGCACAATTGTATGTGGGATTCATTATCATGTTTTTAGCTGGCTCCTATTTATGCCAGCATGTACTATATTGTTCAGTCCCTTGTTTACTGGACGCATTATTCTTTGTACTTTGTCTCGGTGGGCATAGGTATGCCTCCCCCACCGCCTATAGCACAGGTACTCACTCATAAAAGGGACTTGTCGCACCTGTAAGTCTCGCCTCCTCAAGTTCTAGTCCTGTAGCACTTTGGTTACCTCATATTTCTCTCTCTGTGACTTCCCCTTCGGTGTCTAGTGATTGAGTTATTAAAATGTACTTCGGTCATACGATTAAATCCTAATGCTCGTACGTTGGGGGGAAATCTGTTACACCATTTTTGGTCATCTAACCTGTTACTATTAGATGGACCTAAGTACACCATGTCAGACCAATTTTACCTTAAGTAAAATTGCTTTCACTCTGAAAAATAACTTAGTAATCCACCTTTATTAAGTTGTTTATGGTCCAAATAGGAAACCCCATGAGGAAATATCAAATAAATCCACATTTGTTTGATTTTCCTCAAGGAATAATTAGTTAAACATCATTTTAATTAATATTCCTAGTCATCTTTAACCCAAAACAGGAAAATTAATTAGATAAATTATTATTTATCTTATTATTTTCTAGGAATAATTATTTAAACCTTATTTAAATAATATTCCTTGTTAAATTTGACTAAATCACTCTTAAATAATTAAATAGATCATTATTTATTTGATTATTACTCAACCACATCCTTAAAATAATAAATAAATCATTTATTTATGTATTATTTACAAATAAAGGGATTTGACCCAAGTCAAATTCTTTTTCCCTCCAACAAATATAATAAAATATTCTATAAAAGTTGGATCTATAGTTGGTTAATAATATTTCAATTATGCACCAATATCTAGAATAAATCAATATTTTGTTATAAATAGAATGGTTTTTCCATTCACTCACTACCTTTTGTTTCCTAAAAATCACTCTGGATCTATACTTTTGGTCTGACTTTGATCCACCACCATTGTCGTATTTTTCTACGATTTTTCTTGTGATCTCCCTTTGAGTTCCATTTTTGTCTATGTTTTCTACACCATCAAGAGAGAGGGATTTTAGATTTGAACTGCTGAGGACTTACAAGAACCCATCCCATTGAGGAGGACTGGTAACATCCTTCTATGTTCTCCTCCCAGGTGCCATCAATACAAAATTCTTTAAAACATATTCTTGTCTTGTCTATTGGATGCATGGAGAAACTCTTGTTTTTATTCACTAAATGTCTTTTAATGCATAGATCTAGATTTTGTAGCATTTATCTTGGTCAACTAATTGCATATCTAAAGATATTGGTATCCATGTTTGTTGTTAGGGTTGTTTGTTACGCGCGACTAAAGTGAGCCTTTTTCATACGCTTGCGATTAAGATTCATACTAACAGAGAGGCTCTTATTCTTCTGATGACATAGTTTTTTTACTACATAGGCTGAGCCAAGATTATGCTCTAATACCACTGTAATACTCCAAATTAGGAAAAATAGGAATATAGCATATAAAACTAGAAAATGTAATAAAACATCAATACAACAATAGGAGAAAAACATAGAGCCATTTTATTTCACTTAATAGCATATAAATGAGTACAATATCTTAAGGGAAAATACAATCAAGCTAGGAAAAACAAGCCTCAAATGACCCGGTACATAAAATATAAATGTTGTTACTACATAAAATGTCGAAGGACATATGAATGCATAGTCCTATGGAGAATAAATGTAGGGTAAAATTGAAAACACAAGTAACTGATTATATAGTGCTTAGAAAATTTTGGGATCAGAGATCTAGGCTTTCTAGCACTTTTCCAAGACAACCCAGAAGCGGTTTCCTGAAATCCTAAAAATGAAAGTTGCAACCCTAGGGCTGAATAATGCACTGCAACTAAGTAACTGATAGGAGGTGGCTGATATGTTATAAAAATAGCTGATACTCCTTCAATAGATCTTCTGGATGAAGGGTTTCTCCCCTCACTAGAAAACCAACTCACAAATTTGGGCACTAAGCCCTCCACTACAATTGCCCTGTAAAATAATGCAGTTCCTGAAGAAGACTGTGCTGATGAAGATGTATGAAGCTTGGCCTGATGCTGGATTTTGGAAATGAAACTCAAAGGAAGCTCTCCTGAGTGGGCACTTTATGTCCCCCGAGGATGACGGTGGGATTTTTGATCAGAAACACCCTTGTGCTAAACAACACAACAGACTCTGCTAAACAAATGAAGCATGGAGAAAGTCATAAAAGACCAAACATAAACAATAATCATAATGCCTTATATGGCTTCCCTCCCCTTCCTTGTATGCTTTATGAACCTCCTCACCATTGGTCCCACTCATTAAATATGCTACTCTCATGGAGACTCACTCCCACTAATACTGCATTGTCCCTCAATAACTCTCCACTACCTCCATACCAACGTTGTTGATTTGGTCAAACTTGACCCCATCCACATGTTTCAACCTCTATTCACACCTAAGAGGGCTTGATTCAACTGATAATATGCTCCACATTCACATTAGAAGTTTTTTTATTCCTACTAAAGAGATTTATGGGTCTCCCTACCCTCTTATTCAACTATCTAAATGTCAAAAGAAAAAATTAATATTCCAAATAGCTGAAATCTAATTAGGAATATTACAACTCTGAGTGGAAAATGCTCTAATACCACTGTAATATTCCAAAATGGAAAAGAGAGGAATATAGAACATAAAACTGGAAAATGTAGTAAACTATCAATACACCAAATAGGAGGAGATCATAGAGCCATTTTATTACACATTATAGCATAAAATGAGTACATGATCTTGAGGAAAAAGACACTCAAGCAAGGAAAAACAAGCCTCAAATGACCTAGTACATAAAATATAAAATAATGCTACTATAAAAAATGTTGGAAGGCCATGACTGCATAGTCCTATGGAGAAAAACTATAGGGTAAAACTCAAAAATACATAGAACTACTGATATAATTCTTAGAAAATACCATGATTAGAGATCTAGGCTCTCTTGCACAATCCTAGGACAACCCAGAAGGGGTTTCTGGTAATACACAATATGAAAGTTGCAACCTTATGGCTGAACTACGTACTGCAACTAAATAACTCTCTGGAGGTGGCTGATATGATGTGAAAATGGTTGATACTCCTCCCTACTAATCCTCCGGATGAAGGGCTACTCCCCTCACTGGAAAATAAGCTCAAAAACTTGGGTACTCAACCCTCCACTACAATTGACCTGCAAAATAATGCATTTCCCGAAGGAGACTACGCTACTGATGATGGTTGAAGCTTGGCCTGATCCCAGATGGTGGTAGTGAAGCTCAATGAACCTCTCCTGAGTGGGCATTCGACGTCCCCCGAGGATGAGGGTGGTATTTCCGCTCGGAAACACCCTTGTGCTAAACAACACATCAGACTCCGCTAAACAACTAAAGCGTGCATAAAGTCATAAAATACCAAACATAAAAAATATTAATAATGCCTTTTATGGATTCCATCCCCTTCCTTATATGCTTGGTGATCTTCCTCACCCTTCATCTCTCTCATTAAAGATGCTACTATCATGCATATATTCCTCCATCATAACTGCGTTGTCCTCCAATAACTCTCCACTACCACCATGACAGTGTTGTTGATTTGGTCAACCTTGACCCCATCCACATGCTTTAGCCCCTATTAACACCCTAGCATTTTTTATTCAATTGATACAATGATCAACATTCATATCAGAAGTGGTTTTATTCCTACTAAAGAAATTTATGGGTCTCTCTACCCTATTATTCATCTATCTAAATGACAAAAGGAAAAATTAATATTCCAACTAGGTGAAAGCTAATTAGGAATATTACATTCCTCCCCTCCCAAATGTTGCTTTTCCTCAAGCAACTGCAAGGATGTGTTAGTCATCAGTATTTTTTACCTATTGTTGATGACTAGTTCCCTTAGCTCAGTTTTCTAGAAGCTAATCTCAAACTGTCAATTTTTCATCTAGAAAACACCCCAAGCAAATTTTGGTCCTCCTACCCCTTCCTATCAGTCTATGATGAGAACAATCTCCAGTTTTTAAGACCTATCTCATTTCAGCAAAATATCCCTATCTAGAGCTGTCTTAGCTTGGTTTATCTACTGTCATTTACCCTTGTTTCTCATGCCATTCACTATCCAAAGGTTGAAAAAGTGTCTGCAACTCTATCCCTGGTCATCTTTCCATTTGAAAATCTGATCATGCCTAATAAAACACTCAGAATCTGTGAAAATTGTCCCTAGGTTAGATAGTGGTGTTTAGGGATTTTTTCCTTGGCTAAGATATCCTAGGCCAAAAAGCCTCTGTCTAGTACCAGTCAACCATGAATTAGTTCCTTTTCTACAAAGCAAGCATTGTGCTATCCATAGGTCACACACCACTAAGAGGTCACTTTGTCTCATGTCAGAAGAAGTTCAACAAAGATCAAAATCAGGAAAAGAGAATGTTTGTCACTGTCTGAAGAAATATGCTTAGGTCATGGAAACATCTCCATGAAACACCAACAGAGCTCTCCAAGGTTCCAAAGCATCCATTTTTACATCTCTGTAGGGGTGTAACTGAATGATGATCAATATGAAAATAAGAGCAAAAGGGACAAGTTCAAACAGGTCTCTAATTTTGAAAAAGGTTTGCCATCAGTGATTAGATGAAGAGATGTAAAGAGAAGAGCAGAAAATGTACATGTTATATATCCAAAAGCTGCCTAAAGAACAGAGATCACTCATCAAGTCAAAATGAATAACAAGGACTAAGTAATGCTGATCAACAGTGCTGCATAATCTTTCCAAAGGTCATCATAGTGTAGGACATAAGAAGACAACTGCTTTTTATGCTACCTTTGAACCCGGGATGTGAACATTAAGTCAAAGGAAATTTCAAGGTACCCTTGAAAACACAGTCAAGGGAAAGTTAGTTCAAAGGTGTCTAACAGTGAGCCTTATCCATATACCAACCACTTTGTTCACTCCCTAAAAAATTCACAGTGATATGGTAACAAACAAAGTCATATATTGTAGAGAAATGACACAATGTTGAAACAGATGAGTTCATGTGTTGGATAGAACCTCCTTAAAAAAGCAGAGGGCTATAAACAAATGATGGAACCTCCTTCAGATAAAAGCAGAGGGTGAAAGACACATGGTTGTGACCTCCTTCAATAATAAGTAGAGGGTTAGGAAGACATTGCTATGGCCTCCTTCACAAACAAGTAGAGGGCCAACATGTTCTTAAGTGACTTCAGAAGCTGTTGTGCGCCACCTTCTCCAAAGATGAAAAGAGGGTGCATAGCAGGATTGAAATTATGTTTAAGAAAGTTTTCTTTTGGAAAGACTAGTTGAGGAATAATGGTGGAGCAAATGAAAGTTTATAGTTTGAAGGTCTGTGTTACATCATCAGCAAAGCAGTGACATAATGGTGCTAAAAACCTATGCTATTATGTTTATGAGGGCCTCCTTCAAAGTATAATCCGAGGATGGTGTTTTTAACTAAGAACAACCTCATCTAAATGGCCAAGGAATTAGACCAAGCTTGATTTTAGTCTGACTTCTGCAGCTGAATACAAAGAGAATCCACCCAGATGGTTTATGAGGAAGATCATATTTTTCGTTTAAATAGATCCCTTATAATTTATCCAAAATACTCCCTCCAATGGATGAATAAAGGGAGAACACCAAAGGGACTTCTTTCAGTACAAATATAAGGTCTATACACAGTCCAGAGGAAGTGTTAATACAAGGTGCCTAACAGTAAACCCTCATAATTTACCCTATCATGTAATTCACTCTTAAAAAGCTTTACAATGCTTTAAGACAAGGACACTTGCCATAAGCAAAGTCACCTGGGAAGAGAGCAGTTGGTTTGACAAACTTCAAAAATGGCCTCCTTCACAAAAAGGCAGAGGATCATCTCTCCAAATGTTTACACTATGAATCAGCTCATTCAAAGGGTTAAAGGGTGATGTAACCATGATTCACTCCAGTCAAAGGGTGCCTCCATCAAATGATCAGAGACAAAGTCTTGGTGGGCACGAGCATTTTACATTATTAGGTGTTTTCAATCAGAAGATAAGCTCAAAATTTTAAGTTTGAAAGATAACCTTCGAAAGGGAAATTTGGCACAGTGTCTTATAAAGATAAGTTTTGTTTTAGAGGCCTCCTTTGTGTAAACAAGCAGAAGGAGAAAACACTGGGAACCAGCTGTCATGATTTAAAGGCCTCATCTCTTCATAGAACAATGGACACATAGTGTATTCAAAATGCTGCAGTGGGAATGTTTTTATTGGCCCCTTTCAGGTGATGTATTAGGTCACTATTTTCCCTTGATGATCTTTTCAAAGAAACAAAATTAGAGTATCTGCATTGTGGTTTTGAGAGGCTACAATAGTAGTTTTTGTGATAACTTCCCTTGTTGAAAAATCAAAGAAAAACACATTTTTTTTATCCCCTTTCATAACAAGCAGAGTTTTATGGTGACCTCTTTGCAAACCAACAGAGACCAACACAGTTTCAGGACCTTCTTCTCTTCATGAAACAATGGATACATAGTGTTTTCGAAAGGCTGCAGCTGAGTTTTTAGGGTGACCTCTTGAATTATATAACCTTGGTTAATGATAAAAGGTCCCACAGGGCAACTATTTAGGTTGAAAGGGCCTCCACAGGAGAATTATGGAGAAAGACAGCTTTGAAGGAGGTGAAACAGTTGTTAAAAAGGGCAGCTTCAAATCACAGGAGAACATAGCCACTATTCAAAAAAGTTTCCTTCAAATCACAAAAAGAGAGAAGTTAGTTTTTTTTTTTTTTTTTTTTTTTTAAATAGAAATGAGGGAAACTTTGTCTAAAAAAAAAATTTTATAAAAGGCACGACCAAATGTTTCTTCATACCATTATTTTTCAAACCTCGTGGGCAAGAGAAATATTTTTGGGCATTTTTTGAAGTCATTTGCAACCAGTTTGAACGCGCGACACACCTGTAGGCGCTCACTGAAGATAATTGTTAAGGGAATCGCACGCCTGTGCGGTTGCACGGCACACCTGTGCCCATCATTCAATGGGTACCCAAAAACCAAGTTCAAACACAGTTGATCTTCCGTTCAGGCTTGCCCGACCCAGCAACCAAGTTTGAACGCGGTTGATCTTCCGTTCAAGCCTGCCCGACCCAGCAACCAAGTTTGAATGCAATTGTTCTTCCGTTCAAGCCCGCCCGACCCGGTAACCATATTTGAACGCGATGGTTCTCCCGTTCAAGCCTGCCTGGCCCGGAAACCATATTTGAACATGGTTGTTCTTCCGTTCAAACCCGCCCAACCCATCAACCATCTCTGAACGTGTCCTCTGCCAGCCTGGGCCAATACTCAAGGAGGCCATCAAAGGTGCCAAGATTGATTTTTACACAACAAATCTTCCTCCAAACACAACAAAACACATTTTTCAAAGGTATTTACAGCTCTTGGCCCAATTTTGATTTAAAGGAAAAAAGTGTTTAAAGAAGGGGCTTGTTGACAGTTTGAAGGGGTTTTCTTGTTTTGAGTAGTCAAGGGAAAAAGAACACAGTTTACTCTCAAGCCTATCTTGTTTGCTAGCCTAGGAAAAAAACAATGATTTCAAGAGCACCTTTTTGCTTAAAAGAACAATAGATTAACTGCTCAAAAGAAAATTCTACACAGAACCAAGCATTTGTTATGATAAAGGGAGAGCAAGTCTGTCTCCATAAGTAAAAAAGAAATCTATTTGCACATTAGTGATGAAGAAGGGCAAAGTGACAAGAAGAAAACTAGTGATGATGAGGGACAAAGTAAAGACTCCAAGCATGACAGTGGGGAATAAGGAAATGATGATGAGCATGAACCAATTGATGGTGAGCATAGCAATCATGAAGAGGAACATGATGGCAACCAACATAGTAGTAAGCATGATGATGATGAGGGAAAAAACAGTGAAGGTAAAGAGCACAACAGTAATGAAGAAAGCAGGGACATAGATGAACAAAATAGTCCTCAATATGACAAACAAAGTGGCTGCCAATACAGTGATGATGAAGGTCATGACAGCCCTCAAAAAGACACTTACGATGAGAAACAAGATAGCCCTCAAGCAAGAAATAATGATGGCAAGAAAACACCAAACAGTGAGCATTTCGAAGGGGGTAGCATGGAGCAAAAATATCAAAACAGTCCTAAGGGAAACCAAGACCAAAACAAGGACCAAGTTGAGCAAGTACAAGTTATGAAACTATCTCTCCCTTCTCCTCAACACAGCCAAGAGCATGTGCTAGCTGCCTCTCCTAGGCAAGGGGCCATGACTCTTCATCCAAAAGCAGTGAAGCCTAGAAGCACTAGATCAGCAAAGAAGAAGATCACTCCAACAGTGACTAGCAATGTCACAAGAGTGCTAAGAAGTAGAGGTAAACTTCCCAAAAATAGTATTGTTAAAGAGGAATAGGACCAAGAAGTCTATCCAAGGCAAGGGGAAAGAAAAAGAGGAGAGTAGTCATGAAAAGGAAAGGGAGTTTAACATCATCTAGATAGACAATGATGATGGGGATGATGATGCTAGAATTCTTGAGGCTCTTTTACAAAATAGAGAAGCCCAAATTCATGACCTACAAGTTGATCTAGACAGGTCCAAAGACCTCATACATGTTCTTTAGATGAAAAACAAACAAATGAGTGGTCAAATGGCAGTTTATGAGGCCCGGGATTTCAAATACCAAAGGGAAGCCTACAAAGCACAAGTCAAGCTTGAAGAGCTTATGGGCGAATTTGATGATACCAAAGAAGAAGAGCAGCCAATGAGAAAGAGGCCTAGGACTATGGGCCTCAAGAAAGCTTTGGAGAAAAATAAGGAAGAAGAGGCAGCCCTTGTTCGATCTTATCCTCTTACTCAATTTCTCGCCCAAGTAATAGAAATTAAAAAAGAACCATGGCTTGAAAGTGCCAACAAGTATTTGGAGGATTAGTTAGAGAAAGCTAACAGAGACTTGAGTCTACAAAAGATGACTGGGCATTACAAGAAGTTGAACCAATTTGCCCGAAGAAAGCTCAAATTTGCTCAAGAAAGGCTCAAGGCTGCCCAAAAGAGGCGCCCAGTAGAAAAAGTGGAGAAAGGCACATAAATGCTTGAAATCTTGGCCTCATCTTCTTTACATGCTTCTGAAAACCAATCAGGGGCTTGCTCGCCAAAATTGAGCAAATTTTGACAAAATTTTGTTTTTTGTGCTTTTTGGCCATAATTACACATTTTTCAAGGCGCTGCCATGGGTGCTGGGAGCATCCTCAGCTCATGAAAGTCATTTGGTTGGATGGAATAAATTCAGTGGCAACTACTCACAATTTTTCAGATCCAAAGAAGGTGTTTTGGTCCCCCAAAGAGGCGAAAAACAATGATTTTTTGACTTTCTGCCTCACATATCAGTAAGGGCTACCTTTTTTGTTTTTTCCAATCAGTTCAGTTTTTTACATAATTCCAGGGATCAGTTTGAGAAAAATAAAGTAGTTCCAGAAACAAGACATCCAGGGATTTCCAACGAGCCATCATGGGCCTCATTTCGACATCAGGAGGTCCCTCAAAATTTGTCTACAAGACAGGGAATTTTCTGCTGCTACTTTCCTGTAGCATTTTGGAAAAAAAAGCAGTTTTCTGAAGTGGCTTTTCCAAATGTGCGTTTAGCCTATTTTTGCCATTGTTAGTTATGAAAAGTCAATTTTATTTCCTTTTTTAGCATTTAAAGATATTTTGTGCCCTGGGCTTTGCAAAGCCTCAAGGACAAAAAAAGATATTTGTAATAGGCCAATGGCCTTCTAGATGCTCTTGGATAGGTTATTTCTCTTTAGAATATTTATTCCAAGAGATTTAATTGTATCAAGAGGCTGAACTTGATGTTATAGAGCAATACATGGTTATACAAGCTTGGAAGAAATACTTTGTCTCATGCAGTGGATAATTTCTTGTGTGTTTTGGATGGTGAAAGAGGACTGTTGTAGGATTCCTTGACTTGGTAAATGGTATAGTGTTCCCTCTCTGTTATGTTTCCTTAGTTATCATACATATTTTCATGTTTCTTGCTTGCTGTAGGACAATAAAGAATAGATTTGAGACATGCCCATGGAGGCACCTCAATTTTCCTAATTCATTACAGCTTCTATGTTTGTCTTCTTTCTTAGTTATGTCAAAAGAATTCTTAAATGCTCTTTGATACCCTAAGAACTTGTTCTCAATTTCATTAATGGTTATTATGTATGCTATATAGTATGATTCAAGGTAAGCCCTGTTTACTCCTAGCTAGCCAAAAATCCATTACTGAAACCTTTCTCTAAATGTTTGATTGTCCTAGTTGAACCAAAGAGGTCTTGTGTCAATCTTTCCCTTTGCCTATGCTTCGCAATCTTAGTTCAAAGTTCCCGATAGCTCAAAATATGATGTCTAGGAGTTCCCTCTTCGTAGATTGAGTTATTTTTTTGTCTTTTTTGTTTTCCCGAAAGTCTGAAGGTGATTTTCCCAAAGTTATAGGGTCTTATACTTCTATGTATCGCCTGAATGTCTATTTTATGCATCTATCAATTTGAAGTTTCATTTATCGTGATTAATGGTTAGCCCTACCACATGGATGTCTGCTGTAAAAATATTTATGTTTAAACCTCTTTTTCCTTCACAAAACCTAGTGTCTATCCCATTTCACTCCACCTAAAGAATCCATTTTACCTCGACCAAATCGGCCCTTCAATATACCTCGTCCACCATCTGAGGCTTTCTCAACCTTTTCGACCCCATAGCCCAGTTGATCTAACAATATTTTTATCTATTTTTTCTTTGATCAATTCCTTCCTTAAAAACCTAAAACAAACTAAAAATACACTTAACAACTAGCCTAAAATAAAATACATAAGAAGCGAACAAATCTACATCCCTTGCACAAATAGAGAGAGCCCTCTCTGAGTCTAGGAAGGCTAGGCCCTTAGACTCAAAATTTGGTTTGATGTTACCCTGTCACTTGGCTTGCTAATTTGCCAAATCACAAGACCCTAACATAATGGTGATCATGGTGGGACTCTGAGTTAGTGACAATCTAAGTATACCTTAGGACTTCAAAATCCCTCAATTAAATAATACCCAGTGATTTTCAGCCACCTCATCGCCACACTAACATAATGGTGATCACGGTGGGACTCTCAGTTAGTGACAATATAAGTACACCTTAGGACTCCAGAAATACCTTATCTTCAAGAATATCTAGTGAATCAGCCACCTCATCACCACACTAACATAATGGTGATCATGGTGGGACCTACTGAGTACATGACAGTCTAGAAAACTCTTGTAGACTCATTATTCCTTCAAAATTAAACTCAGAAAAACAGCCTAAGAAATAATTTAGAGTACATAGTTATTGTTTCACCATCTTAGCAAAGTCATGAATCAGGTTTAGAATACTCCTACAAACTGGGCTATATATAAAACTTAGAAAACCCCAAAAAACATCCCTAGATTGGCTTTTCCTGAGTTATTGGTGGTGTACCATAAGTACATATCTCTAAAAACAACAAAACATCCACCTGGCGACTCCACTAAGCCTCTAGTAGGCCTAATACTCCATAAAAAACCAAAAATTTCATAAACCATACTATTCTGTTGACTCATCTTTCCCAAAAAACTCAAAATTCATGATGCAACCTCTGAAATCAGTGACAAACTAAGTACAACTTAGCGATTCAGAAATCCTCATCTAAACATAGGAAATCAACAGAATAAACTTGCAAATAGAACCATATCTTTCTCAACAATCTTGAAAACTGTTGAAACTAAGTTTTAAGTCATTCTTGCAAGTTTCCACATCAAAGTTTTCTAGAAAACATTTTCCTAAAAAACATCTTTGTCAGTATTGGTGGTGGACCATAAATCTCAAGAAAATCCACCTGGCGAATCCACTATCCTTCATTTTGTTTTATTATTCACATTAGCGAAACCCCTAGAGACGACATCCATCCAAAAACAATCACAACTATCACCCTCTCTAAAATTTGACTTTGAAATCTTGCTTCACGAAGAATTAATACCAGATCTCACTTGGACCCAAATCCCCCTATCATAGTTGATGACCCAGAACAGATTTTGTGGAAAAAAATTGAAACTGGTAACCTAGCTATCAATGGGACCATCCACAAAGCAAGCTCTGCACCTAAACACCTTACATCCTTGCAAGATTCCCAGTTTGACTTGAGTTCAGCAAAGACCCTTTTTAGAAGCAAGTCGCAAAGTAAAATCAACCTTGACGATCTTAAGCCCTTAGATTTGCAACAGAGTCCTAATAGAGAAGCCTCACCCACTACACCTCCTGATTTTCAACTTATCCACCAGTTTGGCTCTTACCACCCCAAATATGCTCAGAATCAATCCACAAGTGCAAGTACTTCCGCCACACCTTTTCAAACCACGACTGTGCAAATCACCTCATCCCATACCACAAACCCTCATAATGTAAATCTACCATTCGCTCCCATCATGGCAACTTGGTATGTACCCTTAGTATTACCACTACCTTTGGTACCTTTGCAGAATGATTACCAATCCCGAATCCCACACTTCACCGAAACTGAGGCTACTACTGCTCAACAACATGTAGATAGAATCAGTGATGCTTTTAACTATATGGAATTAGAATATGAACCCATAAAGATGAGAATGTTTGCCCAAAGCCCAGGCAGAGAACCCAAGAAATGGTTTAAAATATTAGCTCCTAACAGTATACATGATCTCCCATCACTTTACCAAACTTTCATAAACAGGTGCGAAATCAAGAAAATCCCCATCCAAATCCTTTCTGAATATAAAAATCTCAAAAGGAATATTGGGGAAAGTGTGCAGGACTATTGCAATAGGTTCAACAGTTTTTATAACGCCCTCCCACCTCACATGAAACCTCCACTTGGCTTAGCACTAGTAAAATTTCCTGAAGGTTTTGACCCGGATATGACATACCAACTCGGAGAAAGAGATCCCACAACTTTAGAAGAAATGAAAAAAGTAGTTATTAGTGTTGAAGCCAACCTAGCTGAGAAGAGAGCTAAGATCAGATCAGAAAAGAAAGTCGCATACCAAGATGAGGCCAGGCCTTCAGTTTCCTCCTCAGATCCCAGAATAGACAACCTAGTTAGATCCATGAAAAAAATGTGGGAAAGAATGAATCTGAATGAAAAAACACCTCTTAAGGACACCCAACCAAACCCTCAAAATAGAAACCGGAACCAAAACTTTAGAAAAGACCCACCTCAGAACAAACCAAGGGAGAATGATCAACAGATCAGGCCACCTTTCCATGAAAAATATGTTGGTGAGTTAGAAAGAGATATCGAACCACTTGATGAAAACCACTTAAACTTGATAGGTTCTGATAACGAGGGTGAGGTTTTCCTCACAGAAGAAGAACAATTTTTCTTCTCCCCAAACCAAAATGAAAAAAATTATGAGGACCCTGAAGATCCTGAAATAGGGTTACAAAACACCATAATGGAAGCCCATAGGCAATATGATATTAGGAGTAAGAAAAACCAAGACAATTATAAGAAAGGTAGCTCAGACACTGCTGTTACAAAAACCCCCGATACCATTCTTAAAAGAACAACAGATAGTAACAAAATCATGGCTAAGAAAATTGACCAAAACAAAAACAAAGCTAGTCAGGAAAGCCTTGATCCAAACTGTCCTATTACCTCTACTAATATTCCCGAGACAGCTGTATCGAAAAAAACCCCAAATCAAAGTCAGCAAATTAAAATAATAGAGAAATTCATGGCTGAAAAAACTGAAGAAAATCTATCTAAACTACAAGCACCATTTAGTTTTGAAGGGGAAATTGCCAAAATAAAGATAACCATACCCCTCACTGAGCTAGTAACTGTAGATAGGTATAGATCTCAAATATTTAAAGTCTTAAACATAGGAAATGAGGTAGATACTTTAAATCTAACTGATGACAAACCCGAGCTTTTGTTTGGTCCCAAAATAGAAGGTGAATACCAAGAAGGAACTATTTCCCCTTTCTATGTAAGTTTGAAAATCCATGACAGGATATTACATAAGGCCATGTTAGATTTTGGTGCCTCCCATAACCTCGTGCCTAAAGCAGTGATGGAGAGTTTGGGTCTAGAGGTAACTAAACCTTACAAATACTTGTACTCATTCGATTCAAGTCGAGTTAAATGCTTAGGCCTAATAAAGAACCTGTGTTTCTCTTTAACACAAATACCGGCTAAAAGCCTAGTCATGGACGTAGTAGTGGCCGATATTCCTCCCAAGTATGGAATCCTATTATCAAGATCATGGGCCGCCAAAATACAAGGTAGCCTTCAAATGGACATGTCATTTGCTACCATCCCATTCTTTAACCAAACTAGGAGGTTGTACCGAGAAACTCACATGAAATATATGGTAAGCAACCTAGATAGGCCAAATAATACTCCAGTTTATTCCATTCATTCCAATTTAGATTCTTTTATCTTATATAATGAAAGTGATATAAATGAGAAGATAAAAGGAAATGAAGAAGAATTCAAGCCATTCGAACAACATTACTCATCTCCAGACAAAGAAATTAATGATCAACACTCTAAGAAACCTGAAAAACAGCTTAGTAACACGTACGAAAAAGAAACTCTTTGGAGTATAAGCTTCGATGGTTCCTACAGCAAAACTGGTTTCGGAGCTGGCATATGGATACACAATACTAATGAAGGTCATTCTTTCAAATTATAATTCCAATGTACCAATAACATTGCAGAATATGAAGCCCTTCTCCTTGGCCTACACTTACTCAAAGACTTAGGCGCTAAGAAAATATCAACCCAGGGAGATTCAGAAATTGTAATTAGACAAATCAAGGGTGAATACTTAGCAAAAAACTCTAGACTGAGAGAATATAGGAATGCAACATTAGACATCCTTAAAAATTTCGAAAGACATGTACTCACTTATGTTCCTAGGACTCAAAATAGCCTAGCCAATGAACTTGCCTTTGCTGCAAGAAATTGCCAAAAACCATTTGCAAATGAAAAATACAATATCCAATTCAAACATCGTCCTATAGTGCTGGAAAACATCAACCATTGGAAAATATTCAAAGATGATGAGAAAATTGAGGATTTTTTGCAATCTACCAATGAGTTTGAAATGACTAAAACAAACTTAGGACATGAAGAAAAAAGTCTTGACCAAAATGAAGACCAAGAGCCAGATTTAACTTCTCCAACAAGTATAAACTTGATTAATTATCCTTATGAAGTTGAAACATGCGAGGAACTAGATCAAAGAGAGCTTGAAGTCTTACACTGTGAAAATGACACCATACCTAGAGTTCTTGTACCCTTAGAGGAATTGTTTGATTTTAATGATGTCGCCAAAAAACCAAAAATGGAATCTACTAAGGTTGACATAGAAGAATATAACATAGGAAGCATAGAAGAACCAAAAATGATCAAACTGTCCAAAACTCTCCCTTCTCACATAAAACAAAAATACATTGAGTTGTTAAATATTTTAAAGATGTGTTCGCATGGGGGTACCAAGATTTGAAATCATACAACACAAGCCTTTCAAACAGAAGCCTTTCAAATAGAAGTTGAGAAGAATAAAACTAGTCTTACTACCCTTGGTTGGGAAGGAAATCAAAAAGATGTATGATGCTGGGATAATAGTGTCCCTTAGGTACTCTGAGTGGGTTTCAAATCTAGTGTCAGTCCGGAAAAATACAGGTGAGATCAGACTTTGTATTGATTTCCAAAACCTGCATAGAGCCTCTTTAAAATAAACCTATCCTTTGCCCAAAATGGACCACATACTTCAAAAAGTGGTGGGTGCTAAAATAATCTCATTACTTGATGGTTTCTCTGGTTAAAACCAAGTGCTGGTTTTGTCCTACTAATCAACACAAAACTACTTTCACCATGCCTTGGGGCACTTTCATGTATGTTAAAATGCCTTTTGGATTAATGAATGCCAGTGCCACATTCCAAAGAGCCATGGACATAGCCTTCTCAGAAGACATAGGTTATTTCATAGTCATATATCTTGACGACATCACAGTATATTCGAAAACAGATGAAGAGCATCTGGTTCACTTGAGAAAGGTTTTCGAAAAATGTAGAAGATATGGTTTATCTCTGAATCCCAAGAAAAAATATTTTGGTCTCGAAGAAGGAAAAATCCTAGGTCACATCATTTCTGAAGATGGAATAAAAATAGACCCCAAGAGAATCGAAGGCATACTGCAAATCAGCCACCCTAGAAACATTAAGGAATTACAATCCTTTATTGGAAAAATTAATTTCTTAAGAAGATTCATCCCAAATCTTGCCGAACTTCTGAGAGATATCAAAAACATGTTAAAAAATGAAGTTGGGGTTAAATGGACTACAGAAGCCAAAAAATCTTTTGAACTGGTTAAAAAAGCCCTGACCGAAATACTAGTACTGATAAGTCCTGATTTCACCAAAGATTTTTACATTTTTTCATTTTCATCTGAACACACGATAACTTTAGTATTATTACAAAAGAACGCAGCAGGACAAGAACAACCCATAGCCTTTTTTAGCAAATCCCTAAGAGATGCTCCCTTAAAATATAATATCATGGAAAAACAGGCATTCACATTGGTAAAAGCACTGAAAGATTTCCAAGTTTATATCAGCATTCTCATATCATTGCTTTCGTTCCTCATACCGTCTTCAAAGATATATTAAATCAAGATCCCGATGGTAAAAGGGGAAAATGGATCGCTATCATCTTAGAATATGACTTAGAAATCTGACCCACCAAACTTGTTAAGGGACAAGGACTTGCAAGACTAATGGCTGAAACCAACCTCCAAGCATTATATATAAATTTTGTTGACACCTTAGAAGAACAGGAAGAATGCGTAGCCCCTCATGTTGAAGAAGTGTTTTTGAATTCACCTTGGTATGCTGATATTATTTATGTGTTATTTTATCTTAATGCTCCTCCAACATTATCAAAGACAAAAGCAAGATTCCTCAAACAAAAATATTTAAAGTTTTTTATTTTAGATGGAATTCTGTATTGGAAAAATCCCACTGGTATGCTGCTTAAATGTTTGATTGAGGATGATGCAGAAAAAATTATGCACAAAATGCACAAAGGAGAATGCGGAGGTCATCTCTACTAGAAAACCACAGCCAAAAAAATCCTTAGAGCTGGATATTATTGGCCTACCTTGTTTCTTGACACTCACAAACTAGTTATGACATGCCATAAGTGCCAAATTTTTGATGGCAAGAAAAAACTTCTACCTTTGCCCTTACATCCCATCATAGTTGAAGGACCTTTCCAGCAATGGGGTTTAGATTTTATTGGGGAGATTCACCCTTCTTCATTTGCTCAACACAAATGGATCCTTACAGCCACTGATTACTTTACCAAATGGATAGAAGCCATACCCTCCAGGAATTCTACCGATTCAACATATCATTAATGGTGCTGCCTTTTCCTCCAAAAGAATGGTTGACTTCTGTTACAACTATCATATTGCATTAGGACATTCCACAACTTATTACCCTCAAGGTAATGGTTTAGCCGAGTCCTCTAAAAAAAGCCTAGTCAACATCATTAAGAAGCTTCTTGAACAAAATCAAAAGGCATGGCATGGAAAACTAGTGCATGCACTATGGGCTGATAGACTAGCCACCAAAAAATCAATCAGTATGTCTCCCTACCAACTAGTGTATGGAATGGATGCCATTTTCCCAACATCTTTAGGTTTTCCATTAATGAAGCTATTGCAAGAAGTTCAAATAGAAGAAAATGACATGCAAAGGAGGATAAATCAGACTATCCATTTACAGCAAACAAGAGAAGAAGTTTACCAAATGACTCAGTTAGCGCAAGATAAGATGAAATATATTTTTGACAGAAGGACCAAGGAAAATGATTTTCAGATTGGGGATAAAGTGTTAAAATGGGATTCTATAAGAGAAGATAAAGGAAAGCATGGTAATTTTGAAAACTTATGGAAAGGGCCTTTCATTATCAGTTCAGTTAGCGGAAACAATGTTTTTTTCTTGCAAGAACCTGATGGGACTGAAACTTTTGGAGGTCCTGTGAATGGCAGGACACTAAAATATTATTTTTTTCAAGAGCTCTAGTTTTAAACATTTTCACTCATTGTATATATCACTATTTGAAGAAATAAATCAAAAAATAGAAAATACAAAAACAATAGAAAAGTTGAAAAGAAGGCGGTTTTAGAAAATAGCAGAAAAGCCCCATGTTCAAAAAATAGTCATGCTAAAAGTGTGCAAGTTTAAATTCCACTACTAGTGCTCAAAATATATCTTGTTCAGTTATCTAGCCTAATCATAATTGAACATGTTTTAAATTTATTGCTAATAAGTTAGTGAAAGAAGTGATAGTCAAATTGCGTAAGCTTGACTTGTCAAAGAAAGTAGATTAGTAAAGGATACTAGTTCCACACGCTCAAAACAAAACCAAAGAGGAAAACAGGGATGAAAAACAAACTATGTATCCTAGCCCTATTTTTTCTAAAGTCTTGTTTTTGTGCAAAATAATATTTGTGTGCAGCTTGTCTTTTATGCCACAAACACATGACAAATCAGACCATCTAATATTGATTTGGTCATTTTTCAATTTCATGTTTTAGCATAGTGAATGAAATCCTGTCAAATAGCTTAATCTTGACAGTCGATCTAGCATAGGTAGAGAATCAAAGGAGTTCATCAGTTTAATCTGAACTCCCGGAATATATAAGTGTAGAATTAGATAGTGTATTTTCCAAAAATATCATGTCAAAGGGTTGCTAGTCCAAATGCAACTAAAGGAAGAAAAAATGTTAGGAAATATAGCTGGGTAGGTAGAAATGACTTTGATGCTAATCATGCTGTAAATTTTTAGAAATAGCATTAATAAAGAAAGAAATTTGCGCCAATGGATAAGGCACTAGTCTTCACAAGCCAGAGATCTGCAATTCTGGACACCTCTTGAAAAGGAGCTGCCCTCCCCAAATGGAGCCACTGTTAGTCATTAGTATTTTTTACCTATTGTTGATGACTAGTTCCCTTAGCTCAGTTTTCTAGAAGCTAATCTCAAACAGTCAATTTGTCATCTAGAAAACACCACAAGCAAATTTTGGTCCTCCTACCCCTTCCTATTAGTCTATGATGAGAACAATCTCTAGTTTTTAAGACCTATCTTGTTTCAACCAAATATCCCTGTTTAGAACTATCTTAGCTTGGTTTATCTGCTTTCATTTACCCTTGTTTCTCATGCCATTCACTATCCAAAGGTTTAAAAGGTGTCTGCAACTCTATCCATGGTAATCTTGTCATTTGAAAATCGGATCATGCCTTAGAAAACACTCAGAATCTGTCAAAATTGTCCCTAAGTTAGATAGTGGTGTTTAGGGATTTTTTCCTTGGCTAAGATATCCTAGGCCAAAAAGCCTCTGTCTATTACTATTCAACCATGAATTAGTTCCTTTTCTACAAAGCAAGCATTGTGCTATCCATAGGTCGCACACCACTAAGAGGTCACTTTGTCTCATGTCAGAAGAAGTTCAACAAAGATCCAAATTAGGAAAAGAGAAGGTTTGTCACTTTCTAAAGAAATATGCTTAGGTCATGGAAAAATCTCCATGAAACACCAAAAGAGCTCTCCAAGGTTCCAAAGCATCCATTTTTACATCTCTGTAGGGGTGTAACTAAATGATGATCAGTATGCAAATAAGAGCAAAAGGGACAAGTTCAAACATGTCTCTCATTTTGAAAAAGGTTTGCCATCAGTGATCAGATGAAGAGTTGTAAAGAGAAGAGTAGCAAATGTACATGTTATAAATCCAAAAGCTGCCTAAAGAACAAATATCACTCATCAAGTCAAAATGAATAACAAGGACAGTGAGCCTTATCCATATACCAACCACTTTGTTCACTCCCTAAAAACTTCACAGTGATATGGTACCAAACAAAGTCATATATTGCAGAGTATCAACACAGTGTTGAAATAGATGAGATAATGTGTTGGATAGAACCTCCTTCAAAAAGTAGAGGGTTAGAAACAAATGATGGAACCTCCTTTAGATAAAAACAGAGGACGAAAGACACATGGTTGTGACCTCCTTCAATAATAAGTAGAGGGTTAGGAAGACATTTCTGTGGCATCCTTCACAAACAAGCAGATGGCCAACATGTTCTTAAGTGACTTCAGAAGATGTTGTGTGCCACCTCCTCCAAATATGAAAAGAGGGTGCATAGCAGGATTAAAATTATGTTTAAGAAAGTTTTCTTTTGGAAAGAGTAGTTGAGGAATAATGGTGGACCAAATGAAAGTTTATAGTTTGAAGGTCTATGTTACATCATCCGCAAAGCAGTGACATAATGGTGCTAAAAACCTCTTCTCTTATGTTTATGAGGGCCTCCTTCAAAGTATAATCCGAGGATGGAGTTTTTAACTAAGAACAACCTCATCTAAATGGCCAAGGAATTAGACCAAGCTTGATTTTAAACTGACTTCTGCAACTGAATACAAAGAGAATCCACCCAGATGGTTTATGAGGAAGAATATATTTTTCTTTTAAACAGATCCCTTATTATTTATCCAAAATACTCCCTCCAATGGATGAATAAAGGGAGAACACCAAAGGGACTTCTTTCAGTACAAATAGAAGGTCTATACACAGTCCAGAGGAAGTGTTAATACAAGGTGCCTAACAGTAAACCCTCATCATTTCCCCGATCATGTAATTCACTCTTAAAAAGCTTCACAATGCTTTAAGACAAGGACACGTGCCATAAGCAAAGTCACCTGGGAAGAGAGCAGTTGGTTTGACAAACTTCAACAATGGCCTCCTTCACAAAAAGGTAGAGGATCAGCTCTCCAAATGTTTACACTATGAATCAGCTCATTGAAAGGGTTAAAAGGGTGATGTAACCATGATTCACTCCGGTCAAAGGGTGCCTCCATCAAATGATCAGAGACAGAGTCTTAGTGGGCATGAGAATTTTACATTATGAGGTGTTTTCAATCAGAAAATAAGCTCAAAATTTTAAGTTTGAAAGATCACCTTCGAAAGGGAAATATGGCACAGTGTCTTAATAAGATAAGTTTTTGTTTTAGAGGCCTCCATTTTGTAAACAACAAGAAGGATAAAACTCTGGGAACCAGTTGTCATGATTTAAAGGCCTCATCTCTTCATAAAACAATGGACACATAGTGTATTCAAAAAGATGCAGTGGGAATGTTTTTATTGGCCCCTTTCAAGTGATTTATTAGGTCACTGTTTTCCCTTAATGATCTTTTCAAAGCAACAAAATTAGAGGATTTGCATTGTGGTTTTGAGAGGCTGCAATAGTAGTTTTTGTGATAACTTCCCTTGTTGACAAATCAAAGAAAAACACAGTTTTTTTATCCCCTTTCAAAACAAGCAGAGTTTTATGGTGACCTCTTTGCAAACCAACAGAGACCAACACAGTTTTAGGACCTTCTTCTCCTCATGAAACAATGGATACATAGTGTTTTCGAAAGGCTGCAGCTGAGTTTTTAGGGTGACCTCTTGGATGATATAACCTTGGTTAATGATAAAAGGTCCCACAGGGCAACTATTTAGGTTGAAAGGGCCTCCAAAATAGCATTATGGAGAAAGACAGCTTTGAAGGAGGTGAAACAGTTGTTAAAAAGGGCAGCTTCAAAGCACAGGAGAACATAGCCACTATTCAAAAAAGTTTCCTTAAAATCACAAAAATAGAGAAGTTCGTTTTTTTTTTTTTTTTTTTTTAAATAGAAGTGAGGGAAACTTTGTTTAAAAAAAAAAAAATTATAAAATGCACGACCAAAATTTTCTTCATACCATGCTTTTTCAAACCTTGTGGGCAAGAGAAACAGATTTGGGCATTTTTTGAAGTCATTTGCAACCGTTTTGAATGCGCGGCATGCTTGTACATTTGTGTAGCGCCCCTGTAGGCACTTACTGAAGAGAATTCTTAAGGGCGCGACGTGCCTGTGTGGTTGCGCGGCACACCTATGTCCTTCGTTTTACGGGCGCCCAAAAACCAATTTTGAACATGGTTGATCTTCCGTTCGGGCTTGCCTAGCCTAGCAACCAAGTTTGAACGCGGTTGATCTTCCATTCAAGCCTGCCCAAACTAGCAACTAGTTTGAACGTGGTTGTTCTTCCGTTCAAGCCCGCTCAGCCCAGTAACCATCTTGAACACAGTTGTTCTCCCGTTCAAGCCCACCTGGCTCGGTAACCATCCTTGAACGTGGTTGTTCTTCTGTTCAAACCCGCCCGGCCCATCAACCATCTCTGAACGTGTCCTCTGCCAACTTGGGCCAATACTTTAAGAGGCCATCAAAGGTGCCAAGATCGATTTTTACACAAAAAATCCACCTCCAAACACAGAAAAACACATTTCTCAAAGGTATTTACAGCTCTTGGCCCAATTTTGATTTAAAGGAAAAAAGTGTTTAAATAAGGGGCTTGTTGACAGTTTGATGGGGTTTTCTTGTTTTGAGTAGTCAAGGGAAAAAAAACACAGTTTACTCTCAAGCCTATCTTGTTTGCTAGCCTAGGAAAAAACAGTTATTTCAAGAGCACCTTTTTTCTTAAAAGAACAATAGATTGACTGCTCAAAAGAAAATCAATCCTACACAGAACCAAGAATTTGTTATGATAAAGGGAGAGCAAGTCTGTCTCCATAAGTAAAAAAGAAATCTGTTTGCACATTAGTGATGAAGAAGGGCAAAGTGACAAGAAGCAAACTAGTGATGATGAGGGAAAAAGTAAAGACTCTAAGCATGATAGTGGGGAAGAAGGAAATGATGATGAGCATGAACCAATTGATGGTTAGCATAGCATTCATGCAGAGGAACATGATGGCAGCCAACACAGCAGTAAGCATGATGATGATGAGAGACAAAACAGTGAAGGTAAAGAGCACAATAGTCATGAAGAAAGTAAGGATAGAGATGAACAAAACAGTCCTCAAGATGACAAACAAAGTGGCAGCCAAAACAGTGATGATGAGGGTCATGAAAACCCTAAAAAAGACACTTATGATGAGAAACAAGACAGTCCTCAAGCAAGCAATAATGATGGCAAGTAAACACCAAACAGTGAGCATTCTGAAGGGGGCGGCATGGAGAAAAAAGATAAAAACAATCCTAAGGGCAGCCAAGACCAAACCAAGGACCAAGTTGAGCAAGTGAAAGTTATGAAACTATCTCTCCCTTCTCCTCAACACAGCCAAGAGCATGTGCTAGCTGCCTCTCCTAGGCAAGGGGCCATGACTCTTCATCCAAAAGTGGCGAAGCCTAGAAGCACTAGATTAGCAAAGAAGAAGATCACTCCAGCAGTGACTAGCAATGTCACAAGAGCACTAAGAAGTAGAGGAAAACTTCCCAAAAAGAGTATTGTTGAATTTCCAAAGAGGAAGAGGACCAAGAAGTCTATCCAAGGCAAGGGGAAAGAAAAAGAGGAGAGTAGTCATGAAAAGGAAAGGAACTTTGACATCATCCAGACAGACAGTGATGATGGGGGTGATGATGCTAGAATTCTTGAGGCTCTTTTACAAAATAGAGAAGCTCAAATTCATGACCTAGAAGTTGATCTAGACAGGTCCAAAGACCTCATACATGTTCTCCAGATGTAAAACAAACAAATGAATGGTCAAATGGCAGTTTATGAAGCCCGGGCTTTCAAATACCAAAGGGAAGCCTACAAAGCACAAGTCGAGCTTGAAGAGCTTATGGGTGAATTTGATGATACCAAAGAATAAGAGCAACCAATGAGAAAGAGGCTTAGGACCATGGGCCTCAAGAAAGCTTTGGAGAAAAAGAAGGAAGAAGAGGTAGCCCTTGTTCGATCTTATCCTCTTACTCAATTGCTCGCCCAAGAAATATAAAATAACAGAGAACCATGGCTTGAAAGGGCCAACAAGCATTTAGAGGATCAGTTCGAGAAAGCTAATAGAGACTTGAGTCTACAAAAGAAGATGACCAGGCATTACAAGAAGTTGAACCAATTTGCTCAAAGAAAGCTCAAACTTGCTCAAGAAAGGCTCAAGGCTGCCCGAAAGAGGCACCTGGTAGAAAAAGTTGAGAAAGGCACATCAATGCTCGAAATATTGGCCTCAACTTCCTCACATGCTTCTGAAAACCCATGAGGGGCTTGCTCGCCAAAATTGAGCAAATATTGACAAGATTTTGTTTTTTATGTTTTTTGGCCATAATTACACATTTTTCAAGGTGCTGCCATGGGTGCTGGGAGCATCCTCAGCTCATGAAAGTCATTTGGTTGGATGGAATAAATTTAGGGGCATCTACTCACAAATTTTCATATCCAAAGAAGGTGTTTTGGTCCCCCAAAGAGGTGAAAAACAGTGATTTTTTGACTTTCTGCCTCGCATATCAACAAGGGCTACCTTTTTAGTTTTCTCCACTAAGTTCAGTTTTTGACATACTTCTAGGGATCTGTTTGGGAAAAATCAAGTAGTTCCAGAAACTAGACATCCAGGGCTTTCCAACAAGCCATCAAAGGCCTCGTTTTTACATCGGGAGGTCCCTCAAAAGTTGTCTACAAGACAGGGAGTTTTCTGCTGCTACTTTCCTGTAGCATTTTGGCAAAAAAGGCAGTTTTTTGAAGTGGCTTTTCCAAATGTGCGTTTAGCCTTTTTTGGCCATTGTCAGTTATGAAAAGTAAATTTTATTTCTTTTTTTAGCTTGTTAAGATATTTTAAAAGATATTTTGTGCCTTGGGCTTTGCAAAGCCTCAAGGACAAAATCAGATATTTGTAATAGGCCAATGGCCTTCTAGATGCTCTTGGATAGGTTATTTCTCTTTAGCCTATTTATTCCAAGATATTTCATTGTATCAAGAGGTTGAACTTGATGTTATAGAGAAATACATGGTTATAAAAGCTTGGAAGAAATACTTTGTCTCATGCAGTGGATAATTTCTTGTGTGTTTTGGATGGTGGAAGAGGATTGTTGTAGGATTCCTTGACTTGGTAAATGGTATAGTGTTCCTTCTCTGTTATTTTTCCTTAGTTATCATACATATTTTCATGTTTCTTGCTTGCTGTAGGATAGTAAAGAATAGATTTGAGACATGCCCATGGAGGCACCTCAAGTTTCCTGATTCATTACAGCTTCTATGTTTGTCTTCTTTCTTAGTTATGTCAAAAGAATTCTTAAATGCTCTTTGATACCCTAAGAACTTGTTCTCAATTTCATTAAAGGTTATTATGTATGCTATATAGTATGATTCACGGTAAGACCTGTTTTCTCCTAGCTAATAAAAAACCCAATATTGAAACCTTTCTCTGAGTGTTTGATTGTCCTAGTTGAACCAAAGAGGTCTTGTGTCGATATTGCCCTTTGCCTATGCTCCGCAATCTTAGTTCAAAGTTCCTGATAGCTCAAAATATGATGTCTAGGAGTTCCCTCTTCATAGATTGAGTTATTTCTTTGTATTGTTTGTTTTCCCCAAAGTCTGAAGGCAATTTTCCCAAAGTTAGAGGGTCTTATACTTATATGTATCCCCTGAATGTTTATTTTATGCATCTATCAGTTTGAAGTTTCATTTATCGTGATTAATGGTTAGCCCTACCACATGGATGTCTACTGTAAAAATATTTATGTTTAAACCTCTTTGTCCTTCACAAAACCTAGTGTCCATCCCATTTCACCCCACCTAAAGAATCCATTTTACCTCGACCAAATCGGCCCTTCAATATACCTCGTCCACCATCTGAGGCTTTCTCGACCTTTTCGAGCCCATAGCCTAGTTGATCTAACAATATTTTTATCTATTTAGTTTTTGATTAGTTCCTTCCTCAAAAACCTAAAATAAACTAAAAACACACTTAAAAACTAGCGTAAAATCAAATACATAAGAAGCGAACAAATCTACATCCCTTGCACAAATAGAGATAGCCCTCTCTGAGTCCAGGAAGGCTAGGTCCTTGGACTCCAAAGTTGGTTTGATGTTACCTTGTCACTTGGCTTGCAAATCTGCCAAATCACGAGACCCTAACAGGATGGATGCTGCAAAATATTCTCTCCTTCCCCTGTGGTATCCTCCTTCGATAAATTCCTCCATTGAATATGTAATATGTGAAAATGGGAGAAATAGGAATATAGAACATATGCACAATTCCAACTACGGTAAAATAAGAATTAAACATGTAGAACTAGAAAAATACAGGAATACATCAAAACATCATACACATGGGAAAAAAAAATTTGAACCATATCATTAAGGATCAAGAGAAAGGTAAGTACACAGTGCTCCAAAAGGGCCACAAGATGGCTGAAATACACTAAAGAAAACTAGCACTAGAAATTTTGTGCTCCTACTGTTGCTGTTAGTGGAAACTACTACTATTGTGAAGAAAAACAATATGCTGCAGGCTATTGGATTGCTCAGAAAGATCTGGGATTTAAACCTTAGACTCACTTAAAAAAACCCAAAAAAACCCAGAAATGGTTTAGCCATATTTTAAATTTGAATTTTTGGCCCTTTTCGGGTGGCACACTACACCCTTGGTGGCGAATTTATGGAATCCCTAGAGAAAACTACTGATATGGGGCTGAAATAATAATATATCAGCTGCAATAGCACCACTCATCTCACTAACTGAAGGGTTGATCCCTTCTCTTGATCTCTAAGCTAGAATCTTGAGATCTAGCTCCTCCTTTCTCTGCTCAAGTTGCAGCTGCGAACTGCACAAATGCTGAACTAGAATATGCTGTCAAGGATACTGGAGATGTATCCTACTACTGGATGAGTAAATAATTCTCACAAATCATGTAAATTATCTCTTCAAAGTGAGGGAAAGAACCTTCATAGGATTTCAAGTTGAAATACTTTGAACTTCCTTCCTCCCTTAGATCTGCCTGGATGGACTACACAATTCCTAAAGGAATTGCTGCTGCATGGAGGTGTAATATGATGGACTGATGCCAGATATCGCAATGCTTCTCTTGGAAGACTGAAATGGAAGCTCAAGGTGAAAGGATGAATCCTCCACCAATTTCTTAGCTGAAATGATAGAAACTACCTTCCTCCTCTCAAAACCTAAGACATGAATGCGTAATTCCTGAAGCTCTATATGCAGAAGAGAGAAGTTGGATGAGGCACCAATTCTGGATCATGAATAGCTGCTCAAAATAAACTTCCCAGAGTAGGCACTCGAATTCCCCTGTGGGTAAGGGTGGGATTTGCGCTCAAGAACACCTTTGTGCTAAACAACACAACAGACTTAGATAAACAGCCAAAGCATGCAAAGAATGTCAAACAAAAATACAATATCAAATTATAGATTGGTTTTATTTTCTACCCTCATCTTCCTTATATGGTTGTGAGCCTTCCCTAGCCTTGGCCCACCTCATAACTGCACTACACATGTGGCCACTAGTCTCCATGAAGACTACACCATCTCTCCATGATCTCCATGATATCTACAATTAATCTTCACTCCCTCCATGATGTGTGCATTTAATACACCACTTCCTCAATCACTGCATCATTAATGCTCTATGATATTACTTTTATTCCTCCACTATCTCCATCATCTTCCTCATTATCTCTCCATAATCTCCATTCTTCCTTCATTAATGAGCTGCTCCACTACTCCATAATGTTGATCTATTATCTAATTAACCCACATTCACACAACAAAAGTGGATTTTATTCATCTATGGGGTTTATGGGTCCCTCCACCCTTTTATTTACCTAACTAATTAAGAAAAATAAGAACTCTAATATTCCAATTAACTGGTGGAAAATTGGCAATATTACAGTCCTCCCCGCCAAAATGTTGCTTGTCCTCAAGCAACTGCAAAATTGAATGCTACAACAATCCTCCTCCCTCCAAATGGAATCCTCATATGGAAGGTCTCCCCATCTGCTCCAATGTGTAATGAATGCCCAACTCCAAATTTGCCTCTCTAAAATGTCTATAATGGTTTCCAGCTGTATAGCTAGATGCCTCTCCTCATCATTGAACCTCTAAGTGGCAACCATCTGCTGTTCGAGAGCCTCTTCTCTACATGATACATATGAAGTGAAGTGGTTCCTCCCCCCAAAGGAAAGTCCCAACTCATGAACCATCTCCCCAACCCATGCTACATGGAGTAGGATGTGCCTCTCCATGCTCCCATCATCAGCCCTGGTGGCCCTGCTTGCTCCAAGCATAATCTCAACATTGTGAAAAATAGGAAACATAGACATATGGGTTGACATGTGTAATTTCAAACCATACTCTCTCAATAATAGCCACCGTAGCAATGCCTTTTTCTGCCTTACCACCCCATCATCATACCAAGTATGGTGTCGATACTCTTCTAATAGAATCCAACGCAGTAAGGCCTCCTGTTGCCATCCCCCCTCATCATCATGCAAGGTATGGGATAAAATCAACCCATATTCTCCCAAGAGTAACCAAAGAAGTAATGAATCTTGATGCCACCTCACATCATCATAATGCAAGCCATGGAGAAACAACATACTGATTGACATGTATAATGTCACATTTTCCCAACATAACCAAGCTCCCTGCTTCCACATCATGTGAGTGCCATGTAATGTCCCAAATAATAACATACCCATTGACATAGGATATGTCATGTGATGGTAAAACTGTCTCAATATTAGCTAGCACAGCCATGCCTCCTACTGCTGCATCACCTCAGTAATGTGCAAGGCATGGAATATACTAATCTTAAATGTTGGGTGGTAACCATACTCACCCAAGAGAAGCCAACGCATCAATGCTTCTTGCTACCCTGTGTCATATATTTGCAAGTAGCTCACCAACCACTTGGTCATCATCCTCACCCATCCATCCAACTGTGGGTGATGAATCATATCATGCTCCAACTTGGTATCCACCCAATGGAGAATACAATCCTCTGCAATCTGATGATATTTGCACTCCATGATATGTTGAAGTGTATCGTCCTTGAGGTTACTCCATGTGAACCTCTCATCGATGACCCGGTAGAGTCCATAAGATTATGAATATGTTGTAGGTAGAAACTTCTCTTTGAGCTGCGAGATGCTCATCAAGAAGGCTTCATCCTGATAATGGAGAATGCTATCCATCATAAGATGTCTACCATCTATCATCTGTCCATCCAATGCTTCATGAGTGAAGAAGTCATCGGAATGCTCCAAGAATAGTTGGGCCCCCAACTCATCATTGTTCCTCAGTGACAGTGTTGTTGATCTCCATGATGATGCATCTGTTGTCTCATGGCCATAATCAATGTTAAGCTCATAGCCCAACATTGTACTGATTAGGACTATGCTCATCCCATCCTATAAAACTCCACACTTCAACACAAAGTGTTGTGTGTAGCTCAATACTGAGAAAATGGGATGGTTATACATCTCCTCTTTGAACATGTCAAGGGTCCTCTACACAGTAATAGTTTGCTGCTCCAAATCAGCAAGGTGCTCTAACCCTTGGTTATGCAATTGCCTTGATGGCATGATCCTAGAAATATCAAACTGAGATGTTGAAAAAACATGGGATAAAAATGTTTGAAAACCTTGGATTAGCGGAAACTTGGGAACATCTTTAAAAGCTACAAGAGTTCCTCCAACTGGTGCAATGGCTTCTCCAACTGCTAGTGATGGCGATGGCTGCTCCTTTACTGCTACACCAACATTGGTATTTGCATCCTCCTCCTCATGCATCTCTTGAATCATGCATGGGAATCTCAATGTCAAGTGCTCAAGACCACCTTGCAAATATGAAAGTGCTCCTTCATCTGATGCAAGTACTTTTGTAGCTGGTGGTGGTGGAAGTTCCTCCTCTTCCGAAGTGATAGTGCTGACATCCTCCCTTTGTTCTTCATGTGCTATATCATCAATGTTGAGAAATTTCTCTATGGAAAGTACCTTCAGTTTCCTTCTATAAAACTTCTTAATCAACCTTTGAGTGAATTCTGCATAAGCAGTCACTCTTGCATGTTTTATATGGCTAAACCACCAATCCTTTTCTGCACCCTCAAGGTGCAGCACTGCAATCTCAACAACCTCCCTTTCTACTACTGGGTGTAGCTAGAAGAAATGATCTAAATCATTCATCCAAGATTTTACTGTGCTTTTGGATGATCCATCAAATGTAGGCAAGAATAATATATTCTGTATATGCCTTCTTCTTCTATTGTTGCCACGGGATCTCTGGTTTTCTTTGATTTGGATAAATTGTTAGAGAGTTAGATTCTCCTTGAATGCTCTTGATTGAGATTTTTACTCTACCAGATAATTACTCAGAGTCTCATGCTCTAATTATCTTCCTTCCCCATGCCATTCATCTCCTTCTGCAAGGAAAGTGGACATAGAAAAGTGTTGTGGAGCTCTTTGCATTACCAGTTGTTTATGCTGCTGATAGGAAGTGCTTGGAGCTTCCTCATTCTAAAACCCTCTTGAGGTTTCTCTTTGCCTTCCCCTTATCATTTCTTTAGTCTCTGTGCAGAGATCCTACATTGATCTAAAGAGAAGTGTGCCAAAATTGAATCCTTTTGCCATTGAAGACTTCTTGTTTTTCTGCTTCTTCTTCTTATTCTTCTGATGTCATGAAGTACCCATAAGTTGAGCCAAATATCATGTTCTGATACCACTGTAATATCCCAAAATGGGAGAAACAATAATATAGAACATATGCACAATTCCAACTACGGTAAAATAAGAATTAAACATGTAGAACTGAAAAAATGTTGGAATACATCAGAACATCATACATATGGGAAAAAAATTTGAACCATATCATTAAGGATCAACATGAAGGTAAGTACATAGTGCTCCAAAAGGAATGCACTCAAGCCACAAGATGGCTGAAACACATTAAAGAAAACTAGCACTGGAAATGTTGTGCTGCTATTGTTGTTGTTGGTGGAAACTACTGCTACTGTGAAGACGAACCATGTGTTGGAGGCTACCAGAGTGCTTAGAAAGATCTAAGATTTTAACCACAGACTTTACTCCAAAAACCCAGAATAACCCAGAAATAGTTTGGCCAGATTTTAACTTTGAATTTTTGGCTCTTTTTGGGTGACACACTCCACCCTTGCTGGTTGAGTTACACACTCCTTGGAGAAAACTAATGATATGGGGCTGAAAGAATCATATATTAGCTACAATAGCACCATTTAGCTCAGTAACTAAAGGGGCCGATCCCTTCTCCTGATCTCCAAGCTAGAAGCTTGAGATCTAGCTCCTCCTTTCTCTACTCAAGTTGCAGCTGCAAACTACACAACTGCTGGACTAGACTGTGCTGTCAAGGAGGCTGGAGCTGTAGCCTTATATTGGATTATGAAATAATTCTCACATCTCATGTAAATGATCTCTCCAAAGTGAGGGAAAGACCCCTCACAAGATTCCAAGCTGAAATACTTGGAACTTCCTTCCTCCCTTAGATCTGCATGGCTGGACTGCGCAATTCCTAAAGGAACTATTGATGAATGGAGGTGTAATATGATGGCCTGATGACGGATATCACAATGCTGATTTTGGAAGACTGAAATGGAAGCTCAAGGTGAACGGATGAATCCTCCACCAGTTTCCTAGCTGAAATCCTCCTCTCAAACCCTAAGACAAGAATGTGTAATTCATAAAGCTATATATGCAGAAGAGAGCGGCTAAATGTGGAACCAATGCTATATCATGAATAGCTACTCAAATCAATCTTCCTATAGTAGGCACTGTAAGTCCCCTGTGGGTAAGGGTGGGATTCCTGCTCAGTAATAACCGTGTGCTAAACAACACATCATACTTAGCTAAATAGCCGAAGCGCACAAAAAATGTCAAACGAAAATACCATATCAAATTCCAGACTAGTTTGATTTGCTTCCCTAATCTTCCTTATATGGTTTTCAGCCTCCCCTAGCCTTGGCCCACCTCATAACTGCGCTGCACATGTGGCCACTAGTCTCCATGAAGACTATGATGTCTCTCCACGATCTCCATGATATCTGGAATTAATCTCCACTCCATCCATCGTGTGTGCATTTAATGCACCACTTCCTCCATTATTGCATCATTAATGCTCTATGATCTTACTTTTATTCCTCCACTATATCCATCATCTTCCTCATTATCTCTCCATGATATCCATTCTTCCTTCATTAATGAGCTGCTTCACTACTCCATAATGTTGAACTATTATCTAATTAACCCACATTCACACAAAAAAAGTGGATTTTATTCATCTATGGGGTTTATGGGTCCCTCCATCATTTTATTTACTTAACTAATTAATAAAATAAAGAACTATAATATTCCAATTAACTAGTGGAAAATTGGGAATATTACAGAAGCAGATGTTCTTCAATCGACCTACCCCTTAGTTGCTCCTCCCAAGTGTCCAAGTTAGCCTTTGGTGATAAAACCAAATGGCTCACATCATAAAGAAGTGGGAGATCCATGGTGGCAACAACATGCTGTCTAATGGCCTTCTTAAGGCATGAGGCAGGAAAAATGTTGGGGATCTTAATCCCAATGAGAAGCTTCAACCCATATGCTACTCTTCCAAAAAGATAGACCGCCCTATGTGGCCCATAGAAAAGCTTCTCAATCTCCTTATTCTACAATATAAATGGTCTGTATGGCTAAAAAAGGAGATATACCAAATTTTCCACCCCACGTTGTCTGTCCCCCCATCCATGATCTATATATAACTCCTCCTGATCTTGGGCTGCAGCCATGTTGTCCTTAAGATATCGGAATACATCCTAACTCTCTAGGATCCAATATTTGGTTCTAGGAACCTTTCTTGTCCCATCCATTAGAAAAGCAATGAACATAACATCATCTCCATATGGAATCAATAATAGAGATACATTGATTGTCATATGAAATTTCGTATGCTGACAATAGTCCCTCAAGTGGAACCAGCATTGTTCAGATCCTTGATGCCTTGGAATACATTGTGGTAAGTAGCTTCCTAGGCACTTTCTTATTGCCTCTATCTGCTCATGTGATTGGGGGTAGTAACTGATGTTTGGTGGCAACTGGGTACATCCCAAACAAGAAAATACCTGCCCAAAGCCCTCTAGGAAGTGGCCATCCCCATCACTGACTGTGGTCCGAAGAAGACCATGAAGTCCAAAGAGAGGCTTGTCCTCTTGTGGAGCATTGCACGGAAAATGAATGGAAAAGGAATGAAATAATTTGTTAGTTGATCAATAATTACAAAGACACAACCCTTACCATGTACTGTTGGCAAGATGATGATGAGGTCCATACATGAGTTCTCCCATTTCTCTCCCAGAAAATTAAGTGGATGTATCAACCTTGCAGGATGGTTGTCTTCCTCCTCATTATTTAGGAAATCCACACATTTCCTTATATGATGGAGCACATCCTCCTTGATACCCTCCCATGAGAATCTCTCCCAAATGTCCTAATACGTCCTAATGAAATCTTGCTGACCGGAAAGGAGTGAATCATGTGTTGCATGTAGAACCTTATCCTTGAGATTAGAAACTCTAGTCAAGAAGATCTGATCCTGGTAATAGATGATTCCATCTACTATCACTTAGAAAAAATGAAGCATCATTTGACAAAGTCATATAGGTTTATGTGTCAAAGGTAGGGTTATAATATTCTTTCATTGCTTGGTCAAGGAAAATTTTTAATTTTTCTTATTAAGCTTACCCTAAGGTATAAACCCACTCTCTTTCAAATCACATCATGTCACATCACTCATAATTTTCTGACAGTTTTCATTTACCAAGGTTTTAACGCAAAAATGGTCATTTTGGCCAAGAAACCACAGTTTCGTAGTGAAATACACTAAGAAATTTCACTTTTCTCTACGAAACAACTGATACTTTCATAGAGAAAACAACTAGAAATACACTAGGAATGCTACGAAATCTGTCATGTCAAATTAGTTGTTAGGTGTCAGAAAATCATTTGAAAAGGATAAGTTAGATGCCATTCGAGTCATTTAGGGTAAATATCAAGGTACATGGTCAGGGCTGAAGTCATCATCGCCATTTTAATCATGTATGAGTCATCATTGTGTTATGAGTGGGCATTGAACTTCAAAATCCTTCCAAATTAAGTCATTTCTCATTCTTCATTCCTTCTTTGCATGATTTTGAGCTCTAGAGAGCTATTTCATTAAGCCAAAGTTGTGGTTGGTACTTTCAAAGGTTTGCAGATATTATTGATCAAGCGAGGCAAAGAAGACACTAAAGAAACTATGGCTACAAAAGGAAAGACAAATAAGGGTGGCCAATGTCTCAGATATGAGCCATCAGATATGAATCTGATCAATGAAGACTCAACAACTGTAGAAGTATTCAAAAGGACAGGATGTTTACAGTTTTGTGAAAGGCTACAAGGTTTCCATGTAGAGGTTTCCAAAGAAGTTGCTCTAAATTTTAGTGAAACAAATACTAAAGTGGGGATGCTGAATCTCACCATTACACCAGAGGTCGTTACAGCAACAATAGGGATTCGAAGGGGACAAGAGAAATGGTTCAAAGGGTTCAAATTCAACATGGAGGAGTGTAAAGAGTTTATCAATGCAGAAAACAGTGAAATGGACCTTACAAATTCCATTCCAAGGAGCTGCATGAAGGATAACTACTCAAAGTCGATGCTTATCATCCAGAAATATTTCACTCAATGTGAAGGGAGATACCATAAAGTCTATTCTTACCATTTCAAGATTCTCCTACACTTTGCAGGTAAGATATCTCTTGATCTGCCTTTCTATTTACACAGAAGTTTAGCAAAAATGGCAGATAAGGTCCAAGAAAAATCTGAAGGAAGTGAAACCTTATTGTTTCATCATGGTTTAATAAAATTGTTGGTTTTAGATGAGCTTCAAAGACTAGGCAGAGATTGGTCTTCTTTCCTATTTTTTAGTGGTTTTGAAATGGATACCCTTACCCCTACAAGAACTCCTAAATCTAGGTGTATCCCATCACCTTTAGTGGACAAACAAAGTGAACCAGTAAGAGAATATCAAAGTGAACCAATCATGATGGAAACAAAGCAATTGAAGAGTTTTGATACACCCACTATCCCACCTAAAAAAAAAGTCAAAAGTGATCAAACTTGCAAAACAAGAACAATTTGTGAGTAAAAAAGGAAGCAAAATGATTACAAGGAGTCAAATAGTGGCTTTAGAAGACAAAATAGTGGCCAAAGGCAATTTATAAGACATACTACATGCCATTGATATTGAAGATACTCCTATAGTTCAGGCTGAGGATATAGATGAAGGTGGACATAAACTCAAGAAGGCTAAATATGAAAAGAAGGTAGAGTTTGAAGGTGAAGATGCAGGTTTTATGTTTTAGTCTAGGCAGACCATGACAAGGCATGCCAGAAAGTTTTTGGAGAGCAGTAAAGAGGTTCATCCACCTATTGACACAATCAAGCCACCACAAGACATTATTGATCTTTCATCACCTGCAAAGAAAGATCTAGTTAGCAAGCCAAGGAAAGGAAAAGAGAAAGTAATGGAAAAAACAAAGTTTGAACTCCTTGAAGAATAGTTGAAGTTGGCTAATCATGAAATAACTGTCATGAAGAAGGAGGCAAGGAAACACAATATCTAGAAGATTCAGTTTGAAAATATGAAAGAGGTTTGGGAAGAAGAGGTTGACACTGTATCAAAGACACACAAAGGGAAAGACAAGCATTAGTTGCATTTCTATTACTCATAGATGTACATTTATATTACATTGATGTGACTCTTGGATTCCACATTCCAAGGTCACTTGGACTCCTTTATGACTGTTCGGCTTCCACACCTACCCATAGAGGATTAGTTGTCCAAAATTCCCCCCTTAATCCGAAGGGGTATGTGTGAGTCCAAGAAGAGAGTTGTAATACAAATATGAAAAGTATGCATGTCAACACTTCGGCTGAATCAACTCTCTAAAATGTTGGCATAAAGAAGTGGTTTAAGGATGACCACCAACACTGGAACACAACACTTATTGCAGTTCCCGAAACTCTTCAAAATCTAGCAAGAAGCTGAGGGCTTCTGCTAGAGGAAGTGTCCCTCATATATGAATAGGGAGACCTTCAACCTAGAAGAAGGGAGGTCTACAACTTGCGATGTTAAGGATGACCACCAACTCTGGAATGCTTAATGCATTTCTTGGAATTCAACCAAAACTGGCAAGAAGCTGAAGTCTTCTGCTAGAGGAAGTGTGTAATATTCCCAAATTTTGCAGCTAATGGGAATATAACATTCTATTTTCAGTTTGCTTAACTCATGAATAAAAGTGTAAAGGAGGAACTCTAAAACTCCAAAATAGCAAAATAAATCAATGCCCAATGTGAATAGAGTCAAATCAGGGCTAACTTAATAAATCCACTTGTATGTGAAATAGGTTCAAGCTATTTGAATGGGTCAACATGACCAAATCATAACACAGTCCAGATACAATGAACCTCCTATATGATCAACGCAGTTCTATGAGGAGGTCCTCCTGTGAAAGGGGACAAATGAATGAAGATGGTTTAGGGTTTTGCAGAACCTAATATTATATAAGGAAGGGAAAGAATCAAGGAAAAGGTTGTTGAGGAGATTATTATTCTTGATAATCATTCTCTGGGTTGTTTAGCAAGGGAATAGAGAGGGTTTCCAATTTAGGAATCCTCCCTCCTTCCTTAAGGTTCTCTTGGAGGAGATTGTGCTACATTAGTCCACTATCTAGCATAGGCCAAGCTATACCTCCAACTGCAACGTAGATCTAGTAAGGATTTATTTGATTTTGTAGGTTGCAGCAAGTGGAAATCTAGATCTGTCTAGATATAGCTTGTTTTGGGAGTCTCTTCTCATGGAGTGTGTCTTTTAACCTCCTATAAGAGTACCTCTCCTGTTTGGGCTTCATTTCTCCATCTTAGCATCCAGCCAAAGTGTTCTCCAGTTCATATGCATAGTTCCTTGAGGAAACTGCTTCCTTTTTGCAGTCAATGTTGCATTGTGGGTTTTACAACAGTTTGGAGGATAGATCTCTGGTGAAAGGGATCCTTCACTTCACTATGGTGATCCATAGATTGGCCAACAAATCTATGTTCCATTTAATATCTGATCTGTTGGGCATCATATTCTTCAGAAATTTCTAAATTTTACTGCAGATCTGTGACTTAGATCTCAGATCTACTCACAACTACTCATATTTTGCAAAGATCCCCAAGGGGAATGTAATAAAGAACTCATTTGATATACAGATCTGTAATAGATCTATAATTTTGTACTCAAATATGTTCTAGATCTAAAAATTAATGAAACACTTCTTCAGCCATTAAATATTACGTTGTCCATTTCATCCTGTACTTTCTTGTGTTGTAACCACCTCAATCTTGAGGGTATATCCTTGTAAATTCTCTGTCTTTCTCATCTAAAATGTGTGAGCTATGTCACTGATATGATTTATCAATATTCAGACCCTATTGTAGCTAAACCCTTTAGTAAATTACGTTCTTGTGCTTTAGTAAATTTCTGCATACTCCAGGTCATGGGAAATTAGGGTTTTCTAGCCTAGTTAGGAAGGGAGGAACTGTTTAACATAGAAAACCGAATTTTTTTTTGCTGAAATTTGACATGGGAATCCCTCATAACCCTATCTATCATATTCAACCACTTTCCCATATTATTTTTACGCAGATATCTGAATACATTCCTTTTAGGGCCTAAATCATCACTTTTCCCCACCTTTTGGTTTATAAAACGCTGTATAAAGTTGATGCTGCATATTTTATTGCATTTTAAGTGATTTTACATCAGTTATCAGTCATAAGGTTTCTTCTCCAACTTTGGAATACCTTCAGGTATTCTCATTGTTGTAGATATTCCCAATTTGGAATATTACAGTGGTATCAGAGCATGATCTCTGGCACAACCTATGAGATAAAGCTATCAGAGGAGTAAAGAGGAGAATCAGAGATTAGAATGATGGAGAGGATTCGATTACTCTCATCAGTGTTCAGATCTAAGGAAGGCCTCTCCCAAGAGGTAAATCAAAAGAGAGAAAGAGGGTGCACTGAGACTCCTAGAGGGTTTCGAGAAGAAGCAAGCTGCAGTGGGATCTGCATGCGGATTCAGGAAGAATAAGGAAGCCGCAACACTTCCTATCATCAAAGCATAAGACCGGAAAATCTTAGATCTCCTCATAGATCCACTATGCCTAGTTTCTTTGAAGAAGGTGAGAGGTATAGCAATGAAGAAGAGAGATGCAAAGAAAATCCTAAAGGGTTTCAAGATGAAGAGGAAGAAATATACACTTCCTATCATCACAAATTAGGGAGAATGACTAAAGAAGAGATCTCATTGCTTCTTTTCCAAATATTGAAGGGTATTGAAGAAAATCTCATAGAGTTTGAGGAGAAGAGGAAAAAGATGAGCCACAAAGAGACATCTCCCAAGGAAACCAAGGAGGATGTCGATCTTGTCACTTTGGGCAAGAGATCTCCGTTTTCACCACCTACTGCTAAAGTACTTGCATCTAGAGGAGAGGCACTTGCATTTTTGAAAGGTAGCCTTGAGCTCTTAACATATGGAGTCCCATGCATGAATCAGGAAATGCATGAGGAAGAGGAAGATACCAGCGCTAGTATACTTGAAGGAAGGAAGCCATCATTCTTGCCAGCAGTTGGAGACATCATTGATCTGGGTGGAGGAACTCTTGTGTTCTGTCAAGAGGTTCCCACATATCAGTTGATCCAAGGTATGCATAAAATTTCAGCACATATTGATTCAAGACCAATGCATAGCCAAGGATTAGATCAAATTGCTGATTTGAAGCAAAGACATATCACAATGCAGAGGACCCTTGATCTAATCAAGGAGGAGACTGGAAACTAACCCTGTGCATCATTGTTAAGCTACATTCAATCTCTTGAGTTGATATGTAGAGTTTCAAAAAAAGGGATTAGTACTATCCTATGTTCAATGGTTGATTGTGAGATCAATAATGTAACTTGCTTTGAGACAATGCATGCATCACCCTGCAGACCTACAATGCTGTCACTTAGTGACTATTCCAAAGAGGCTTCAGCTCTCTTGAAGCATTCTAGAAGCAGCTTCAACCTTGAAGCAGTGGAGAAGAAGAAGAGGAAGAGTAGAAATCTTGAGATGAGAAGCATTTTCTCCCCTCTAGATGACACTCTCTCAATGAGCATGCTACAACTCAAAGAGAGACTTCTACCTGCAACAGATCCAAAACCTCACTGGTTTTGGAAGGTCATGAAGAAAGAAGAGGTCTCATAAAAGGTGTACTTCAACATCTCATGGAGTACAATACTCTTCATCGGTTTGAAGAATATGGTGTTCTACAAAGTGAGGATGCCATGATTATGCAGCACATCACTCAACTTCCATATTTGAGTGAGTGGATGAGGATGGTGAGAAAGAGGTCACATGATCACTTGTAGACATATATGGACCAGCAAGCTTGGTTACGCTGGTTGTCTTTGAGAGATTCGTATCACTCTCCAAAGGCACCTACTTCTCTGATCTATGCCTTAAAGAATAGTTATGAAATGAATAAGGAGGCATGGCAACGCTGGTTGCTTTTGGGTAAGCATGATCACTACCCAAAGATTCTCATTTTCTCATATCATGCTTTATGCATCACTAATATGGTGTATGAAAAGGAGGCATGGTTGATGTGGTTGTTAAAAAGAGAATTTGGACATCACATGTTAAATTTCATGTCTATGTATTCATCCATGTTCAAAGTATGTCTCATATGTCTACCTGTATTTCTGTTTGAGGAATATTTCATGCATGTACTTTGGTTCGGGAGAAGGGATAACTCCCACATGATGGGGTATGAGGGAGCTTGCTTGTACTATGTTGATGATACATTTCACATGTCCATCATTGTGTTATTGCTCCATGATCCACATGTTGATAAGGCAAGAAGGCTGCAAAAGTCCTTATTGCTATGGTTGCTCTTGGGTGAGTATGGTTACTACCCAATAGCTCATCATTTTCTAAATCATGCCTTGGATTTCAATGTTATGTTGCAGCAAGAGAAGGCATGCACAATTTTGATTCACGTGAGAGAGTATAGCCACCACATGACATCTCCTATGTCTATGTGTTTTGCGTTGTATAAAATTTGGCATAATCATATCATGATGTGCATGGATAATGATACTTTGTATTGGGCTCATATGACATATCATATGTCCATTAGTTGCTTTGGTTGCTTTTAAATGAGTATGGTGACCACCCCATAGCTCATCATTTTCTGATTCATGCGTTATGTATCAAAGATAAATTGCAGCAAAGAAAGGCATGTACATCATATTTTGGGAAGCTTGGCTTGTCCATCTTACATGGAGACGATGGAGGATGGTAGCAAAGGGCCTTGCTCCGGTGGTTATTATTAGGGGAATATGGTTTGACAACCTTGTCCACCCATGTTGCTCCTTCCCTTCTTCTTTTTCATAACGTTGGAATGATGGAGTTTGGGTCCAAAAAGGCCAACAGGGCTAAGAATGAAAGCATAACAATGCTTAATCAAGTTCATAGAACATGGATGGAGGAATGTTTTGCATGATGAAGATTTTCCTTTATGGAAGGAGCTACTTTATTTTATGTCTCTCATGTGTTTATGATGGTGTTGGACATCATGTAATTGTCATTGTGTACTTCATGATAGGAAGAGGACATCTAACCTTATAGTTAGAAGTCATCTCATGCATCTATGGAAGACAACTATGGAACCAAACATAACCTATTGCAGAAAATGGAGGAAGCCTTCCTTATGTGGATGCCATTTGAAGGGGAGTAGATGGTTTGCATCTAGAATAAGAGTTGCTTGAGGGCAAGCAACATTTTTTCAGGCGAGACTGTAATATTCCCAAATTTTGCAGCTAATGGGAATATAACATTTTATTTTCAGTTTTCCTAACTCATGAATAAAAGTGTAAAGGAGGAACTGTAAAACTCCAAAACAGAAAAATAAATCAATGCCCAATGTGAACAGAGTCAAATCAGGGCTTACTTAATAAAATCCACTTGTATTTGAAATAGGTTCAAGCTGTTTGAATGGGTCAACAGGACCAAATCATAACGCAGTCCATATACAATGAACCTCCTAGATGATTAGCGCAGTTCTATGAGGAGTTCCTCCATGTGAAAAGGGACAAATGAGTGAAGATGGTTTAGGGTTTTGCAAACCCTAATCTTATATAAGGAAGGGAAAGACTCAAGGAAAAGATTATTGAGGAGATTATTATTCTTGAGAATCATTCTCTGGGCTGTTTAGCAAGAGAATAGAGAGGGTTTCCAATTTAGGAATCCTCCCTCCTTCCTTGAGGGTCTCTTGGAGGAGATTGTGCTGCATTGGTCCACTATCTGGCATAGGCCAAGCTCTACCTCCAACTCCAACGCAGATCCAGTAAGGATTTGTTTGATTTTTTAGTCTACAGCAAGTGGAAGTCTAGATCTGTCTAGATCTAGCTTGTTTTGGGAGTCTCTTCTCATGGAGTGTGTCTTTTAACCTCCTGGAAGAGTGCCTCTCCTATTTGGGCTTCATTTATCCATCTTGGAATTAGGCCAAAGTGTTCTCTAGTTCATCTGTGTAGTTCCATGAGGAAACTGCATCCTTTTTGTAGTCAGTGTTGCAGTGTGGGTTTTACATCAGTTTGGAGGATAGATCTTTGGTGAAAGGGATCCTTCCCTTCACTTTGGTGATCCATAGATTGGACAACCAATCTATGTTCCATTTCAGATCTAATCTTCTGGGCATCATATTATTCTGAAATTTCTGAAGTTTACTGCAGATCTGTGACTTAGATCTTAGATCTACTCACAGCTGCTCATATTTTGCAGAGATCCCCAAGGGGAATGTAATAAAGAACTCATTGGATATACAGATCTTTAATAGATCTATAATTTTTTACTCAGATCTGTTCTAGATCTAAAAATTAATGAAACACTGCTTCAGCCATTAAATATTACGCTGTCCATTTCATCCTGTACTTTCTTGTGTTATAACCACCTCAATCTTGACGGTTTATCCTTGTAAATTCTTTGTCTTTCTCATGTAAAATGTATGAGCTATGTCACTGATCTGATTTATCAATGGTCAGACCCTATTGTAGCTAAAATATTCAGTAAATTATGCTCTTTTGCTTCAGTAAATTTTTGCATACTCCAGGTCATGGGAAATCAGGGTTTTCTAGCCTAGTTAGGAAGGGGGGAACTGTTTAACATATAAAAATGCATTTTTTTTGCTGAAATTTGACATGGGAGTCCCTCATAACCCTAGCTATCATATCCAACTACTTTCCCATCTTATTTTTACGCATATATCTAAATACATTCGTTTTAGGGCCTAAATCATCACTTTTCCCCACCTTTTGGTTTATAAAACGTTGTATAAAGTTGCTGATGCATATTTTATTTAAGGTTAAGTGATTTGAAATCATTTATCAGTCATAGGGTTGCTTCTCCAACTCTGTAATACCTTCAGGTATTCTCATTGTTGTAGATATTCCCAATTTGGAATATTACAAAGTGTTCTGAAAGAGGAAGAATATCAACCTCACATAGATGGTTTAAGGATGTCCACCAAAAAAAGGCATGCTCATGGGAATCTATGTCTTTGACTACAACTCTGAATCTGGAATGAAGAATTGTGGCTCAAGCTTGCTTGAACTACTGTGTCTCTAGCTACAACTTTGAATCCGAAATGACAGGTTGTGGCTCAAGCTCACTTACACTACTATGACTCTGGCTACAAATTTGAATATGAAATGTGAGATTGTGGCTTAGGCTCACTTTAACTACTGTGTCTCTATCTATGAAGCGTGTATATGACAACCATTTTCCCCCTTGTCAGGTACAAGGTGAGATGATGGTGAAAACTCAATTGCAAGTTTTTTCAATATTCTAGAAAAAGTTCTGACATGTGACTTAAAAATATTCTTGGCTGTTGATGCCCATTTCCAAGAAGCGATCCATCCAAGATGAATCTTTTTTCTTGCAGGAGGCTTGTTTTTGAAGCATCTATGTGAAGAATGGGTGTGCCGACCATAGTGCTTTCATGGGTGAAGATCAAAACACTGATCTTTCATATGGCCAGCGTGATCATAGTGTTGGAATTTTACAATTTGTTGTTGTTTTTGCTGTGGAAGAGGAGCAGGATCTGGAACTTTTGAAGGTGAACTATCATGAAGAAATCCAACACTCTGAAATTTGATGGGCTTGGAGTAGTCCGGAATATGAAATGACAACTCCTTGTCATATCCAAGACCAATTCTATGCTTGTTGTGGACAAGATCTTCCCAAGGTCTGATTATGGGCTTGGGAAGTGCAGATTGAATTGCCGCATCTACATGTAAATCTACTCTTGTACAAGGAACTGAATGTGAATCGACTGCAACTTTATATTCTTGCCACTGATGGGAGCCCCTCTCAATTTTCTGAAGAGAAACAGGTTCAGAATGATGACTCTTTTGTTGAAGTTCATCTTTCTAGAGCTAAGACTCCAACTGCAAAAAATCAATCTTGTCTTGTGCATCTTGCAAGCAAGTTTGAATACTAAAAAGAGCGTTTTTGCTCATTTTTATTCTATCATGATCAGTGGAATGTATCATAGTTTTCAAGAACTCTAATACTTCATTAATCCGATCCATTTTCTCCTTAATCTAAATTACACATTTTTTTTTTATAAAACTGATCACAGATTCACAACTATGACCTATGATCTAATGAGGAAAAGTATGGATATAAATACACAGCAATATCCTTCGTGCACCAAATAACTAGTGTGCAACCAACAAGCAAGAAGGATTGTAATATATTCAAATTCCATTACATATGCATAACCATTCCCCCATTACTGGCATACATAATGAAATATGTTCTGACTTTCCTGCTTTTAATTGCGAAAATAATCACTACCTTCCTACAAGAAAACGATTTGTATCCCTTCAAACTCCATATCTCCTTTGATGCCTATCAATGGTCGTGTTTTTATAATAACTGGCCCTATGGGAAATAATATCATACTACTCAAAAATTCCACCAGCCACAAGGATAATTTTAGCAAGAGTGTAGGCTTAAAAAAATCTTGTTGGAATTCCACTCATTCACGGATCCATTAACATGCCATTAACACACAAAACATTGTCAAACTACACATCGAAATTAATATGACTCACTGCTTCAACACTGCATTTTGTAATGCACAGGTGATATCATGGAGACCATTGTGCATCCAAAGTTATGAACTCATACTCCTTGCCTTTACGATGGAAAAATCTACGCTCTGCGATCACCTTACTGTCCCCCTCTCTGGATAACTCCTCCCCACTGTGGCATCACGCCTCATTCACACTCTACTCACTCTACTCGCTCTGAGGAGGGAGGGATACTACGAGCCAAAGGAGGGACGAGCCATGTTGAGGACTATGGGAGGTCGGCAAGCAAGTGGGTATGGAGCAGGTAGGAGGCAGCCAAAGAGACGGGATGGGCTGGAGGGTAGGGTGGAGAGCATAGAGGGAGCTTTGGGAGCTATGTATGGTGAGTGGGAGGTGTAGCTTAGGGAGCACAGTGAGGGGGGTCTAAGTATCTCAAGAGGGAGCGACAGATAGGAGATGTGAGGGAGGGCTGGGGAGGGCTGCGTGTAGGTGTGAGGGAGACATGGGGAGGGAGTGCGTGGGAGGAGAGGGAGTGAGGGGGAGGAGGAGTTAGGAAGGTCGAGGGTGAGGGTGTGGGTGGAGCAGCATGAGGGCTGAGGGGCCGAGGGGTGGGAGTGAGGGGATACTATTGGAGTATGTATTTTAGCTAGTGGGAGGACGAGGGGAGGTAGAAGGAAGATGAAGCGACAAGGGAAGGGTGGAGAGAGGATGCCCGAGGGGAAGATGAAGCGATGGAAGTTCAGTGGTTGAGGCCTGTGGTATGTAGTTTGGAGGCGGAGGCCTATTGGTAGAGCACAAGAATTTTTATGTAGAATGATAGGCATGAAGAAATGGAAGGCTTCATGGAACATAAAACAATTCAGAGAAGAGAACCATCTACTCACAATATTGTTCTTGCCCTTCTCTACAGGAATCACATAGAGCGCACTAACACATTTAATGAAAAAAGCATAGATTCTTGAATAATTTTTATTGTGGTCTCTATTTCTAGAATGAGTATAGCAAATTTGGAATTATGGGCAGAGACATTATTGACAGTGTTGAACAAAAAAAAAGTCAGCTACAACTGCAACAGAGTAACAGAGTGCCAGAAATAGAGTTGCAAAAATAATGCTTCTGTAGGAGGGATATAATTTTTGATAGTTAATAAATTAATGAACTGAAATGGACAGTGAGCATAAATGAAATAATTTCTAACATGTACATAGAGGCCACTAAACGAATGGCTCCGATACCATGTTAAACACGCCTAAGGAAAACACACACAAAGGGAAAGATAAGCATTAGTTGCATTTCTATTACTCATAGATGTACATTTATATTACATTAATGTGACTCTTGGATTCCACATTCTAAGGTCACTTGGACTCCTTTATGAATGCTCGGCTTCCACACCTACCCATAGAGGATTAGGTGTCCAACAGAAACACAATATCCAGAAGATTCAGTTTGAAAAGATGAAAGAAGTTTGGGAAGAACAGGTTGACACTGTATCAAAGACCCTAGACAACACACAACCATTAATCAAATGGACTATGCCATTGAGGAAAGAGGTCAAACATGTCAAAATAATGAACTTTCATTTGAAATATACCAACATAAATTTGAAGGATCAGGTTAAATACCTCAAAGAATAACTAGAACTAATCCATGAGGAGTTGGAGAAGAAAGGCCTAAAAATGATAGTAGTTGAGGAGCCAATAGCTCAACTCATCATCAATGAGGAAGAAACACCTCAAACTCATAATTTGAACTGGTTTATGTTTTTAAAGGTCAATTTCATGTTAGAAACAAATTTTTTACACCTGGAAAGTATATTTTTGAAGCTAGACAAAAATCTAGTAAAAACACAATTTTCAGTAGTTTCGTAGCGTTTCCTAGGCCTGAAGCCAGGAAAACGCTAATAAACCACCTATAGCTTTATTTTTGAATTAAAAAACACTTTGGGGAGCTTCTAGGAGGGGGAAATCACATGGATGATGTGTCAAATCATGATGAAGACAATACAAAAGGAAATAGACAAAAAATTTGATGGCAAAGGACATTTTCGTAATGCTACAAAAGTACGCTACGAAACTATCATAATTTCGTAGCAAGCTGTTTTGAAACTTTATGAGAAAGTTTTTGGGCAGTTTTGGTTTGGTGGATACCTTCAAAGGGTCAAAGCACTATGTCAGCATTCATCCAAGACTTGAAGACTATGAAATGAAGACAACTCATCAGCCAAACCATTCGTTGAAGATAAGGACCCGTTTTCCTTAAAAATAGGGTTTGTTTCAAAATTTGGAGGAGGCTAATTAAGATTTCATGTAGTGATGAGTCCCACCACACCCTATTCAAAAATGTGAAACAATAATTGTCAAAGATGTAACTGTTTTAGGAGATAAGGTAGTTGATGTAATAATGAACAATTTGAGTCCTATTAGGAAAATGACTGTTTTGTAGTGTAGCAGTCATTTTCTAATTAAAGCATAGGTTTTCTTGTTATGCAAGGTTTCATTAGGAAAAATTAGATGAATCTAGCCTAGAGGTAGATCATCTCTCATGTAACAAGTATATTTAAGGGCAGATATTCGAATTTGTGAAGGGTTGGATATTTTTTGGCAATACTGCAGCTTTATGTAAATTGAATGTTTTCAGTACTACAGAGGACTTTTACTTGAACAACCTGAGATTCTCATGGATTTTTTAGTGTTTACTTGATCTTTACTTTCTATGTGTACCATTTGAAGTGGTTTTCATCTTTAATACTCAGAATTCATAGGTGTATGCTCTGACTTCATTTATTGATGAATTGGCTGTGTTATTTCATGTTTCATGTGTGATTTACCTCTGCTAAAAAATCTTACTCACCTCAGCTTCCATGTCAAGTGAACCTACCACTGAACTACTAAATTTGTCGACTCCCTAAACCCAATGAATTGTAGACTTGTACTCTTTTCAGCCTACACACATCACAATCAAGTTATTTTCCAAGTAGAGTTAACCATCTAGATTCATCTTTATCAAATATCATTAACCCATTTTGAGAGAGCCTTCTCAGACTGAAGAGGCTAAGCTTCAGTCACAAGTTGGTTTGAAACATTTACATGAATTTGTATGATTAGCAGCCAATCAGGTGAAATTTTGTGATAACACTATCCATCACTCTATACCTTTCATCAGTAACTTGCCCATCAAGCACTTCACATGTGAAGTGGTTCTTGGAATACTCCACCAATAGCTGGGACTGACAATCTGGATCCATGCTCAATAATGATAGTGATGCTAGCCTCTATGATAAGGCACCTTTCGCCTCATTGCTCCTCTCTTTGACATGCTCAATGCTAAAGCCACATGCGAAAATATTTCCATCCCACTTTTGCTACCTCCCTTGCAGCTGCATCTGCTCAAGAAAAGATTCGAGTTTATGGTCGTCAATCTTCACTTGGAAGATATTTCCCATCCAAAACCTCTTGAGTTTTTCCACTACATGTATGAAGGCCAGCAACCCTCTACCATATATGGAAGACTCCTTCTGATGTGGAAGTATCTCCTGACTCTCAAAAGCTATGGAATAGCCTTCTTGCACCATACTTATGCCATAATCCACTCCTGAAGAATAACCTTTTGGCGCAAAAGGCTTGGTGAAAGTTGGTAATACCAACACTAAGAAAATATTCATCTCCTTCTTGAGCCAATCAAAGACCCTATGCATTGTGCTAGTCTCACCCAAGGCTCCCTTATTAGCCAGATCTATTGATGGTGCCACTTGTTGTGAGAACTCTTTAACCAAATTCTGGTCTGGGGGCCTTCTTGGTGGGATGCCTCCAAATAATATAACATCATGGTCTAGAGTAAACTGAATACCAGAGTGGATTGATTTGTCCTTACTTTCTCTACGTAAATCAGTCTCCATGTTATGTGTGGAGGCTTCTTGGTTCGGGGACCTTCCTGGTGGAATGCCTCCAAATAATATAACATAATGGTCTAGAGTAAATTGCATATCATAGTGGACTAATTTGTCCTTACTTTCTCTGCACAAATCAATCTCCATCTTATGTGCAGAGGCTTCCTGGTCTGGGGGCCTTCCTAGTGGAATGCCTCTAAATAATATAACATCATGGTCTAGAGTAAACTGCATATCGGAGTGGACTGATTTGTCCTTGATTTCTCTACGCAAATTAGTCTCCATCTTCTTGAGGTGGATAGGTGTGTATGCCACCGACATTTTGATGATTACTACTTTGTAAGGCCTCCCAATTTGTAGTGACCTTCCCTAGTGTAATCAACTACTGCACACCCAACATCACATTGGTGTCAGGGGTCTTGAACACAAAGAAGTGATCTATTAGGGTGTATATCTCCAAAGTTATAGTCAATGCCCGAACACACTTCCCCCACTCCTTAGTCCCTGGGACCAAAACTGTGAATCCTTTAGAATAATTGGTGGCTATGCATCCCCTCTGCACTAGTTGGGCATCAATAATATTGTGGTTAGTCCCATTTTCTATCAATACCGACACCTGTTTCACCTAAACTGTGCCTTGATCTCTTAATGTTAGATTCATTGGAACTCCCCGCAAGGATCCAAGGGCTCCCCTAGTTGGATTAATTGCTCCATTTCCACCTCCAAGTGGTGGTGGATCTCCTCGTGGGGCTACAACGCTGGTATCTCCTTCCAACTTTTATTCATTCTTTTAATTATTATCAGAGAATACCTCATCATCACTAAGATATCCTTTGTCTTGGTTATCTCTTGAGGGAGTAACCTTCATAGCTTCCCTTTTTAACTGAGATGATAAATATTACTGAAGGGGGGCTCTTGCCCTTGGCAAAGTATTTTGCAAGTCTCTAGCCCTCTCAATAGCACCCTGTAGAGTAGTTGGTCTGATGGATTCTGTTAGCAACCTATAATATAGGGGTCATAATTTTGGCTTGACTATTGATAATCTTGTAAATCTGTACATACTTTTCCTTCTGCAAGTTGTATTCACAAATTTTGTAAAAAAATCAAAAAAATCAAAAAAATCAAAAAGAGGGTAAAAAGTCCTAAAAGAAAAATCAAAGGAATTAGAAAAAATAAAAGACCCCAAAATAAAAATGAATAAAAAATGAAAGTGTGCAAGCACAAATTCCACTACTTTTTACTTTTTGACTATGGCAGAGTGTCAATAAATGCCATAGTCCATGATGAGTTAAACAGTTTAATCTTAACTTATCATTTTTCAATTTCACTTGTTGTAGATAGAGAATAATGAGTTGTCATAAAGTTTAATCATGACAATTCAGTAGTTAGGTAGAGAAACAAAGTGAATCCAACAGTTTAATCTGGATTCATGGATGAAATAAGTGTAGAATTAGACAATTTTATTTTCTTTATGAAAAAATAAATGCTGTGAAGGTTGCTAGCTCAAATGCACCTGATCAAAAAGGAAGAAAAAATGTTATCATGGTAATCTGGGTAGGTAGAAGAAGATGAAAAGTCTCAATGTAAATATCATTCATCATGGGTTGCCAAATAACTAACTTCCCCTTCCCATAGTCATGAAACATTCTAAACTAGCAGTCAGAAAGGGTCAAGGCATTTCCTTGACTTTTGTTGGGACCGGACCCAAGGCTTTATGGCTGATCAGTTGAAAGTGTAAAATGTCTATATTAATCCCTTCAACTCACATCATTATTCCATTTCATGCATTCATTCCCTTGACTAATCCTAAGTAAAACTCCATTTTTTACTTAAAAGGCATTATAATTCCCATTTGATTAACTGCCTTCATCATTTGAAAGCATTAAACCCTCAAAATAACATTATATCTTAAGTTTAAGTGATAAGATCAATGCAAATTATCTTTTGAAATTCACTTTACTTAGTTATGTTTATGTGTTTTGAGTTTACCTTGTCCTATTTTCATATTAACTTTAACTTATATATTAATTCCCTATAAAAATAACCTTCTCCTATTATATATAACTCCTTATTTATATAATATCCCCAAAAACCCATGTATTATAGCTTTAGCCAAAGTATTTAATCCCCACATGTTCAAATAAAAACCCACTTTATACCCCCTTTGGCTAAAATATATCTTTATGTTAATCCCGCCCCCTATGGTAATTAGATTACTTTGATTTAATTACCATATAATAGAAATACATTGAAAAAACAGTTAAAACATGTTTTATTATGTGTTTAAAAAAAAAAATAACGAAGTTTTATTTAAATCGAACTTCAAAGTAAACCTTCCCTTGTGTATTTTCCTTCCCCGAATCCCTAACCTAAGGTTAAAAACCCTAATCTGAGTTAAAATCCACCATACATATCCCATATCCCCTAACTTCCAGTCCTAACCTCGGTTAAACCCCAGTTTAAAACCCCTCCCAATCATTTTTCCATTGGAAAAGTCGGTTTTCTATATAAAACTTAACCAAATCCCTTTCATTATCAGGATTAATGCCAGCCCTCCGATCCCCCAAATCCATTGAATCTAATGGTTAAAAAATCAATGCGACCATGTAATACAATTCCATCCCTCCCCATTGCGTAACATGACCACCGTTGGATTTTCCATCAGGTCCAGATCAGACGATCCATATGCAACCCGATGACTTTCATTTATCCACTCCTTTCCTTTTAAGTCGTGACCCTTCCCTTATCAAAGCCAAATCCAACAGCCGATACCTCATATCGCGCCCATAAAATAATCGACCAATGTTTTGGAAAAGTCGTGCGATATGGGTGGTTTTCCCAAACCACCTCGCGTTGACGTGTCACCAAACAATTGGATCGTGTTCGAAAAGTGATTTACCGCTTACCATTCTGGAGCTGCGCGAATACCACCTAGTGGTATTCCGAAACCACTTCCACCCAACCTATGGTTAAATATGATTTGACTGTGGTTTAAATCATGGTTTATTCATAAAACTTATAATTTCCATTGAATTTTCACCTATTCGTGCTTTTAAGCTTTGAAACCTCCGCAGAGTCTAATTTTCATCCCATTTCACCATTTAAACCCCTGAAAACCTCTCTGAGCCCGTTACCAAGCCTCCAGCGCCATTTTCAAACCTATCAGTGAAGCAATTACCTTTGAAAGATCATTTCTTCTGCAATAGAACCGCCATACCCTCTGATAGCCCAATTCAGCAGAATTGAAGATTGCACGCAACCGTGAAACCTCTTCGACGGAAATTGTACCTTTTTAAAGGTATTTTTCGTCAAAATTATCCACAAAAAACTTCAATTTAAAAGGAAAAAACATTGTTTTACCAGCCATTTCCTTTTTACTGAATTATTCATACCAAGCTTGCAAAAAACATCCATAATACAGGGGAAACGCTGTCAAATTTTCCCTAGAATCTCTCATTACCGTTTTAGAAATTTTTATCCATTCCCTGATCATTTTTCACCATTGAAATCAATCAAAATAATCCTCTGAGCATTAAAAATCCTTTTTTCCATCCAAAACCCTGCTTAGAATCCTATTTCACCAGAAAAATCCTACAAAAGCCCCTTGTTTCCAAAAGAAGAACTTAGAAAATAGTCTAAGCTTGCTCTGTTCAGTTAAAAATGACTAAGAAACAAGTAACCCCCAGGAAAAAGGAGATCCTCCAGCATAAAACTGAAAATGATGGACTAAGCCAACTATCTTTGAAAATGACTGCACAACTCTAAGAAATGGAAAAACAAACTCAAGCATTAATGAATAAGAATGAAGCCTTGAAGAAAACTAAAGAGGTTATTCCAACAGTAATTCCTATTGTAAGCACTGTTGTGCCATCAAATTTTGCAGAACATCTTGCACCACAAGAGAAATTGGTAACTGCAGTATCAATGTCATCCAAAGATGTTTCTACTGCTGATTCTTCAAATACACAGGTACAGACAGGTATAGAGCAGTGAAATCATTGAGGAAATCATATTTTTACCTTAGGGTGAAAATTTAGATGTCAAAGTATATCAGATGTCAAAGAGTATCAGATGAAAAAGAGTATCAGTGAATGCAAATAATACTATAGATTATTTTTTAAAGTACAGTAGTAAAACAATGAAAATCAAAGATAAAGAGTATCAGTGGATAAAGTGTATCAGATAAAAGTCAGAGTGAAAGGTCAAAACAAAGTTACAAGAGCAGTCAAAGGTAAACAATAAAAGTAAATACAGAGGCAGTAAAATGGTGTAAAGATATGAAAATACTTTCACCAACAATGAATTTTTTCTAAAGTGAAAGTAAAACAGTTAAAAGAACAAAAAGGTTAAAAGATAAAAAAGAGAACAAGAAGGAATATTTTTGCACAAATTTCCAATTTAAAGTCATTGTTTTGCAGAAAATGTTGTGACCAATCCAAGATGAATTTTGAAAAACGGAAGGAGGTTTATGTTCATACGATGTCCAGCTACCAAAACCTCTCTCAGGTTTCTAACAGCTATTATGGTTTTGGAAATATTAAATAATGTTGAAAAACACTTTTTACAGAAATGCCTGTTAAGTAATAATTTTGCAAAGAATATTGTGGCAAATAAAAAGTACATTTTAAAAAAATGAAGGAGGTTGTTATTCTTAAAGGACCCATATACAAAATCCTATCTCACTTTTCTCACGAGTGTTACAAAACAAGAGATACATGCAAATATTTACATCTTATTTTTCAGACTCTGTAAAACTCTGTTTACACATATTTTTGCAGAGCCTATTTTGCACAGCTGGAGAGGAATTTTAGAAAACTGAAAGAGGTTTATCTCACCAACATATTGATCTAAAATAACCTCTTTCACTTCTACATATATTTTAGGATTGAGAAATAAAAAGATATTATTGGACCCCAAGTTTTCAGAATTGTTGGAGCATAATTGCACAAAGAAAGGAAGCAGTTAGTGACTTGGATGCCTCATCATCAACTAAGAGTTGGATAAAATTATAATTTTCCTCTTTGTTATCACCTATCCATAAAACATAGTGCCAAATAGATGCATTAGTCTTGAGTGTCCTTTAATTAAGTTCTATTTATGTAAAACAGTTAGAGATATTTTGTAAACCAATCTTGATATTTTTCAAGATATTTTAGTTTAGAATTTGTATAAATACTTTTCTCTTTGAAGTATTATGTGTGGAATAAAATTTCTCAAGACTACTATAGTCAATTTTCTGGATATATTGAAGTTGGTGTGAATCAATTAGCGAAGCAGCAGACTGGAAATGAGATTAGAGACATCATAACTAAGGATTCTCGTGGTGACAAGATAAGTCTCATCTTTTTCCTGTTTTCATTGTTTTCCTTTAAAAGTTTACATACATTAATTTTATATGTTTCTATTTTGTAAAGATCAACTAAGGAGAAATTAAATAGGATTAGTGATAATAACCTCCTTGTTTTAAACTAGTTGGAATTTTTATGTTTTCTGCTTGATAACCAGACCATAGAATTCTTAATTTCTCTAGGTCCCAGTTTGATCCCCTCCTTCAATCCTCTTTTCTATAACTTAAGGATTCTTAAGTGCCCTTTTGTTCAGATTTCACCCATTCCATCAAAAAATCCTATTCAAAGCCTTATAAGGTCATATGTCCCTCCCTTAGTACATTTGCATCTTTAAGTCTTATTTCCTAGCTCTGCTTGCCTAGAGAGTTGAATCCATTGCCCAATGTTCTGGTATATCCCTCTGGTTTACCTTGAAACACTTTTATTCCTACCACACTTCTAAAATCAGTCCTATTTCTCACTCATAGCTAGCCTAAAACCCTTTACCAAAAAAAAGCTAAATCTTTAGGAGAGATCCCTCTCCGAAGCTCAGGAAGGCTAGATCCTGAATTCCCAAAGTGGTTCTGTGTTACCCCTGGTGTTTTTAGCTACAAAAATCCTCATCGCAAAACCTGAGAATTACTAGGGTGATAACATACTGGCGACCATACTGGGGAAATAACCACTCTCCAGTTTTAAGTTTAATCTTAGAGGAAGATTTTTAAAACATATCTTTTCTACTTTAAGATTAAGTTTAAAGGTTGTGGGTAATATAATGACAACTCTACTGGGGAAACTAACCTTTTCTTCAAAAATATTTTATAGGTTCAGGTCTGATCTATGATGGTGGACAGTGATCAGACACACAAAGATTAAAATCATCCACCTGGTGACTTCACACCAATTTCACATTCAAGACTCCACTGGAGGAATGAACCTGGAAGAACAATATGGAAAGATCAGGCTTTCAACTTGGATCTTAATCCAAGACATTACGTTCTTTCTCGTTAAGAAGGTTTTTCAATATGTATTGTATTTTATATAAGGATCTAACTTGGTTGTATAGATACCATGGCCTTTCGTTATGGATGATTTTCAATATGATCCAAGAATAAAATGAAGATATGCTCCAATGAGCAGAGATCACATACCTGGATTTCCATACAAACTACCAAAGGTAAATTGGGGTGAAAATTTGCCCATGTTTCAAGATGAGAATATTGATGATCCTTTACTACATCTCATTAAATTTCATATACACTCATCAAGATTGAAGGGTGATTGGCATGAGGGTTGCCTCATGAAGATATTCATGGCAACCTTAGAAGGAAAAGCAAGGGAATGGTACGAAGCTCTCAAACCTGTAAGTTTTTTTTCCCTAAAAGATTTTCATAAGGTATTTTATGAGCATTACAAAGAGGATTTTCCATCTTTATCATTAGCTAAAAATTGTTGTGATCAAGCTGAAGATATTATACTTTACCTTAAAAATATTGATGAAGATTTTGGAAATTGGTTTCCTGAAGATTTATTAGGAGAAGTCCAAAATTTTCATTCTCAAGTTAAATGTCATAATAATCAGGAGGAGTTAAAGAAAGATGAAATAGATCAAGAGATGAATCAAGATCCACAAAGCCCCTCTGTATTAACAAATGATGTTTCATTTAATTTTTTGATTGAAGTTAAATAAAACATTCAACCTCATGATCAAATTTTAGATAAGAGAAAAAAAAATTGTCATTTCAATCTAAGAATTCAGAGATTCCCACCCCCCCTCACCAAAGAAGAAATCAATTTGCTTCTAAACATGCAACCATCCTCAGAATATTTACATAATGAAGAAATTGTTTCTACTTCTTCTGATGTTGACGAATGTAATAAAGTTTTTATCCATAAAGAGACAGAAGAACAAGTTGATGCTCATGTTATTCTACCTTCCCAAAAAGGCCCATTGCTTGATCGCACTCCTATTGAGCAAAATAATGACTTTCAAATAGAATGCAACTGATCTAATCAAGATATATTGGGATTGTTGGAAGAGAAATCTGTTGATCCAATGTTTATAATTGATGACATTCCTTATTCTAAAGATTTGCCTAAATATTATCAGTATGATGATAATTATGATAATTTCACAAAACAATCACTAGTTATTTTGAGGGATGAGATATTAGAACTTCAGCTTGATGAGGATTTTTTAAGAGCTTTCTTTCTTCTTTTGAAATCAAGAAAATATTCTTCTAAACTGAAAATATGTGTTCTTGAGATAATTTCTAAAAATTATGAAAATTAAATCAAACTTTTGCATTCTCAAATTCAGTCATACAATTTCCGAAATCCTAAAGAATTATTTGAAAATATTCCTTCTCCTAAGCAAGAGGAAATTGTACTATCTTTTGACTTGCATATTGAGGATGATTATTCTTTCAAACACAAGACTGAAGAAATAGTTTCAAGTATTAATATTCAGAATACAATTGAGAAACTAGTCATTGAAGGCCTAGAAGCACAAATAATACATTATGCTTTTAATGATCCTATAGCAAATTATATAAAGAATATTTTTAGCTCAAATCTGCAAACATGTTTTATCTATGAGGATCAAATATATCATCAATTGCCATTTCACATCTTATCATTGATTATGAAGACACCTGATCAAGTTATACTTCCAAGTTTGATCACAAGTAATCAAATTATCCATTCATTTTTACAGCTACTTGATTGGCTTCGTTGGCATTTTTGTATTACCTGATCCAATAAGATTTTTAGTAGATTAGAGTGGATAGATGAGTGCCAATAAGCTCATAATTTTGAGCATTTCTTTTAGTTTTTAATTTTCAGCTAGTTTTTTCATTAAGATTTAAAGCCAAGGATGAGGTCCTAAAGAGTTTAAAATCTATAAGTTGGTTTTAAAATTGTTGTGTGTTGTTTTAGTTTTAGATTAGATTTCAATTTGCAGAAGACAGAAGACACTTACAAGATCACCAAGGTCAATGTCTTAGGAAATTTACCGTAGAAATAAAACAAGAATTTACAGAGAGAGATAAATACAAAGAGACCAACAAAAAATCATGAACATAAACACATATGTTTATCCGGGAAAACCCCAAACCCGGGGAAAAACCAAACCAATGAAATTTCATTAACCATTGGCCAAAACCCTGGCCAATCTAGCCAAGTGAGCCTTCACCACTCACCTCCATGCCTACATTACAATGAAGTATTCCCAGCCTTTTATAGGCTCTATTACATGCAATACCATGGGCCAAAACCATGGGCGCACAAAACCATGTGCCCCAAAACCACTACTATTTACCCTAGTCAACTTTGACTCTATCCCGAGTCAAGTTTACCTAACAATTCCCCCCTTAAACTTGACTTGGGGATTATTGACTAAATCCAGCCAAACCTGCTAAATGAGACAACCCCGCTCACTCTAGCTCTTCCCCCCTCAAATTTTTACCCAGGGTAATTATAAACTTGACATCCCTCCTATCACGTAGGTCTAACCCAGACTTTACCAGTGATTACCCAGGGGTACACATGCCATACCAGGTCTTATAGCAGTATGCCCATTTACATGTAAAACATTAACTCCATTATAATAAATTTTTTTTTTCATTTTTACTGTTTTTATACATATGAAATCAATGTCCATATAAAAAGAATCCATCTACCGGATTACATGGGTCACCAGCCTCTGTAACCGCCAGTCCTCTAGGAATTCTCTTCAGATACATGGTTCATCAATTAATTTATCCACGTGCTCATATCCTCTCTCATTTTCTACATTCATTCATGATGTCCTCTCCAAAGAGGACATCATAGTTGTACATGAATCTGCCCACCAACTGCAATAAAAGAAATTAATCTTTCATGAGCCTTTCCACAGCCTCTGTTGTACATCTCTTCAGCGCCATGATCTACAATTTCTGACACCACAATGACCTCGAACGCACAACCACTTTGGCATGATGAAAAGTGCCTTCCTTTTTAAGATGAATCCTGATACCGAGTTCGGCCAGAAGCAGCGAAGCGAATATCACCACAGAAATCAATCACAGGCAAACGGATAGGGTCAAAGCAAGCATGGATGAACGGGGGCGAAAAAATAATATCTTCGTTGGGGTTGCGCCTCGAATTATCAAAATAAATGCTCACATTGAATGGTCTACAAAGCCAAATTCAGTCCACAAATCGGAACGACAACCTTTTATCAAAGAATTTGCAGACCACAGACCACAAAAACTCTGCTTCACTCTCCACCTCACACTGCTGGAGTCGGTAGTGTGCCACGACTCCGAATGCAGAGAGTTATCATTCCCTACCAATAATAGGTTCCCTGCCCCATAATGCATCTACCAAGGATTCCATCGTTGAACCTTGCAAACAGTCGGTGGCGCATAGGTGAAATCTTCTTCCATGTTCATTATTTCATGATTACCGTTCAATATAACAACTCTCCCCCCAGAATTTTCTGCTTCTTGTTTAAGTTTCTCGAGCAGATAAATGACATTGATCTGTTCCCCCCCTCTTTCGAGGAGATCGCCGACCTGAATGATCGTGGCCTTTCCTCCGACCCATTGATTTTTCTCATTCATGACCTGGGCGGCCATGAGAGCCTGCCTTGCCTTCTGAAGGTCACCAATCGCAACCAGCTGATCTGTAGATGGGAATCTGGTAACTCTCTGTGCCTAGTTCGAATCCCTTTCGTCTGTTGGTGTCAAATTTGATGACAGAAACTGCCCTCCAACAACAAAGTCAACAAATGTGTCGACGAATCTCGAAAGAAGGGCGGGCAATCTATTGCATTCGTAATCGTGGACTTGTCGGTCCATCGTCGATCACAGGAAAACCCTCTTCAAAGAAAAGCATGCTCTCAGTTCACTGATAAATGACAACAAGGGTCATTGCAAAGACCTCTGACTAAATAAAACCGTCCACCACCATGAATAACGTAACCTCGAAATTCAGATGATTGTTCCGGTGGGTCATAAAGACAATCGTGACTCTTTGTCAGCGGTAGCTACACACTAGATTTGACTATATCTATCTTCTTCATACGCAAATCCATTAATTTCTTCATTTACAGGCCAATAAAACCTTTGGCTCTCATACCAATTGTTAGGAAATTTACCGCAGAAATAAAACTAGAATTTATATAGAGATATAAATACAAAGAGACCAGCAACAAATCATGAACATAAACACATATGTTTATCTGGGAAAACCCCAAACCCAGGGAAAAACCCAACCAATGAAATTTCGTTAACCATTGGCTAAAAACCTGGCCAATCTGGCTAAGTGAGCCTTCACCGCTCACCTCCAGGCCTACATTACAATGATGTCTTCCCAGCCTTTTATAGGCTCTATTACATGCAATACCATGGGCCAAAACCATGGGTGCACAAAACCATGTGCCCCAAAACCACTACTATTTACCCTAGTCAACTTTGACTCGATCCCGAGTCAAGTTTACCTAACACAATGGATAAGGCTACTGATCTTAGAGTTCTTGGCATTTCACAAGGAAAAGCCATCCCCAAGTGAAGCCGATGTTAGCAACCTATAATATAGGGGTCATAATTTTGACTTGACTTTTGATAATATTGTAAATCTATATATACTTTGCCTTCTACAAGTTGTATTCACATATTTTGTAAAAAAAATCAAAAAAATCAAAAAGAGGGTAAAAAGTCCTAAAAGAAAAATCAAAGGACCTAGAAAAAATAAAAGACCCCAAAAGAAAAATGAATCAAAAATGAAAGTGTGCAAGCACAAATGCCACTACTTTTTACTTTTTGACTATGGCAGAGTGTCAATAAATGCCATAGTCCATGATGAGTTAAACAGTTTAATCTTAACTTATCATTTTTCAATTTCACTTGTTGTAGATAGAGAATAATGAGTTTTCATACAGTTTAATCATGACAATTCAGTAGTTAGGTAGAGACACAAAGTGAATCCAACAATTTAATCTAGATTTATGGATGAAATAGGTGTAGAATTAGATAGTTTTATTTTCTCTCTGAAAAAATAAATGTTGTGAAGGTTGCTAGCTCAAATGCACCTGATCAAAAAGGAAGAAAAAATGTTAGCATTGTAAGCTGGGTAGGTAGAAGAAGATGAAAAGTCTTAATGTAAATATCATTCATCATGGGTTGCCAAATAACTAACTTCCCTTTCCCATAGTCATGAAACATTCTAAACTATTAGTCAGAAAGGCTCAAGGCATTTCCTTGACTTTTGTTGGGACCGAACCCAAGGCTCTATGGCTGATAAGTTGAAAGTGTAAAATGTCTATATTAATCCCTTAAACTCACATCATTATTCCATTTTATACATTCATTCCCCTGAATAATCCTAAGTAAAACTCCATTTTTTACTTAAAAGGCATTATAATTCCCATTTGATTAACTTCCTTCATCATTTGAAAGGTTTAAACACTCAAAATAACATTATATCTTAAGTTTAAGTGATTATATCAATGCAAATTATCTTTTGAAATTCACTTTACTTAGTTATGTTTATGTGTTTTGAGTTTACCTTGTCCTATTTTCATATTAACTTTAACTTATATATTAATTCCCTATAAAAATAACCTTCTCCTATTATAGATAACTCCTTATTTATATAATATCCCCAAAAACCCATGTATTATAGCTCTAGCCAAAGTATTTAATCCCCACATGTTCAAATAAAAACCCACTTTATACCCCCTTTGGCTAAAATATATCTTTATATTAATCCCGCCCCCTATGGTAATTAGATTACTTTGATTTAATTACCATATAATAGAAATACATTGAAAAAACAGTTAAAACATGTTTTATTACATGTTTTAAAACAAAAATAACGAAGTTTTGTTTAAACCAAACTTCAAAGTAACCCTTCCCTTGTGTATTTTCCTTCCTTGACTCCCTAACCTAAGGTTAAAAACCCTAATCTGATTTAAAATCCACCATACATACCCCATACCCCCTAACTGCCAGTCCTAACCTCGGTTAAACCCCAGTTTAAAACCCCTCCCAATCATTTTTACATTGGAAAAGTCGGTTTTCTATATAAAAATTAACCAAATCCCTTTCATTATTGGGATTAATGCCAGCCCTCTGATCCCCCAGATCCATTTAATCCAACGGTTAAAAAATCAATGCGACCGTGTAATACAATTCCATCCCTCCCCATCGCGTAGCATGACCACCGTTGGATTTTCCATCAGGTCCAGATCGGACGATCCATATGCAACCCGATGACTTTCATTTCCCTGCTCCTTTCCTTTTAAATCATGACCCTTCACTTATCAAAGCCAGATCCAACAACCGATACCTCATATCGTGCCCATAAAATAATCGACCAATGTTTTGGAAAAGTCGCGCGATATGGGTGGTTTTCCCAAACCACCCTGCGTTGGCATGTCACCAAAAAATTGGATCGCGTTTGAAAAGTGATTTACCACTTACCATTCTGGAGCTGCGTGAATACTACCCGGTGGTATTCCGAAACCACTTCCGCCCAACCTATGGTTAAATATGATTTGACTGTGGTTTAAAGCATTATTTATTCATAAAACTTATAATTTCCATTGAATTTTCACCTATTCGCGCTTGTAAGCTTTGAAACCTCTGCAAAGTCTAATTTTCATCCTGTTTCACCATTGAAACCCCTGAAAACCTCCGCGAGCCCGTTACCAAGCCTCCAGTGCCATTTTCAAACCTATCAGTGAAGCATTTACCTTTGAAAGATCATTTCTTCTGCAATAGAGCTGCCATACCCTCTGATAGACCAATTCAGCAAAATTGAAGATTGCATGCAACCGTGAAACCTCTTCGACGGAAATTGTACCTTTTTCACCATCCAGAACCCTGCTCAGAATCCTATTTCACCAGAAAAATCCTGCAAAAGCCCCTTGTTTCCAAAATAAGAACTTTGCAAAAAGTCTAAGCTTTCTCTGTTAAGTTAAAAATGACTAAGAAACAAGTAACCCCTAGGAAAAAGGAGATCCTCCAGCATAAAACTGAAAATGATGGACTAAGACAAATATCTTTGAAAATGACTGCACAACTCCAAGAAATGGAAAAAAAAACTCAAGCATTAATGAATAAAAATGAAGCCTTGAAGAAAACTAAAGAGGTTATTCCAATAGTCATTCCCATTGTAAGCACTGTTGTGCCATCAACTTTTGTAGAACATCTTGCACCACAAGAGAAATTGGTAACTGCAGTATCAATGTCATCCAAAGATGTTTCTGCTACTGATTCTTCAAATACATAGGTACAGACATGTATAGAGCAGTGAAATCATTGAGGAAATAATATTTTTACCTTAGGGTGAAAATTCAGATGTCAAAGTGTATCAGATGAAAAAGAGTATCAGTCAATGCAAATACTACTACTGATTATTTTTTAAAGTACAACAGTAAAACAGTGAAAATCAAAGATAAAGAGTATCAGTGGGTAAAGTGTATCAGATAAAAGTTAGAGTGAAAGGTCAAAACAAAGTTACAAGAGCAGTCAAAGGTAAACAGTAAAAGTAAATACAGAGGAAGTAAAATGGTGTAAAGAGATGAAAATGCTTTCACCAACAATTAAGTTTATCTAAAGTGAAAGTAAAACAGTTAAAAGAACAAAAAGGTTAAAAGATAAAAAAGAGAACAAGAAGGAATATTTTTGCACAAATTTCCAATTTAAAGTCATTGTTTTTCAGAAACTATTGTGACCAATCCAAGATGAATTTTGCAAAACTGAAGGAGGTTTATGTTCTTAAAATGTCCAGCTACAAAATCTCTTTCACTTTTCTAACAGCTATTAATGTTTTGGAAATATTAAATAATTTTGAAAAACACTTTTTGCGGAAAATTCCTGTTAAGTAATCATTTTTCAGAGAATATTGTGGCAAATCAGAAGTACATTTTACAAAACGGAAGGAAATTTTTGTTCCAAAAGGAACCATATACAAAAACCTATCTCACTTTTCTCATAGGTGTTACAAAACAAGAGATACATGAAAATATGTACAGCCTATGTTTCAGACTCTGTAAAACTCTATTTTACACATCTTTTTGCAGAGCCTATTGTGCACAGCTGGAGAAGAATTTTAGAAAAATGAAAGAGGTTTATCTCACCAACATATTGATCTAAAATAACCTCTTTAAATTTTACATATATTTTACGGATTGATAAATAAAAATATATTATTGGACCCCAAGTTTGCAGAATTGTTGGAGCAGAATTGCACAAAGAAAGGAAGCAGTTAGTGACTTGGATGCCTCTTCATCAACTAAGAGTTGGATCAAATTCGAATTTTCCTCTTTGTAATCACCTATCCATAAAAAATAGTGCCAAATAGATGCATCAGTCTTGATTTTCCTTTACTTAATTTCTATTTATGTAAAACAGTTACAGATATTTTGTAAACCAATCTTGATATTTTTCAAGATATTTTAGTTTAGAATTGTTATAAATACTTCACTCTTTGAAGTATTTTGTGTGGAATAAATTTTCTCAAGACTACTATAGTAATTTTCTTTGATATATTGAAGTTGGTTTGAGTCAATTAGCGAAGCAGCAGACTGGAAACGAGATTAGAGACATCATAACTAAGGATTCTCGTGGTGAGAAGATAAGTCTTGTCTTTTTTCTATTTTCAGTGTTTTCCTTTAAAAGTTTAAATACATTAATTTTATATGTTTCTATTCTGTAATGATCAACTAAAGAGAAATTAAACAGGATTAGTGATAATAAGCTCCCTGTTTTAAACTAGTTGGCATTTTTATGTTTTATGCCTGATAACCAGACCATAGAATTCTTAATTGCTCTAGGTCCCAATTTGATCCCCTCCTTCAATCCTCTTTTCTGTAACTTAAGGATTCTTAAGTGCCCTTTTGTTCATATTTCATCCATTCCATCAACAAAGCCTATTCAAAGACTTAGAAGGTCATCTATCCCGCCCTTAGTACATTTGCATCTTTAAGTCTTATTTCCTAGCTCTGCTTGCCTAGAGAGTTGAATCCATTGCCCAATGTTCTGGTAGATCCCTCTGGTTTACCTTGAAACACTTTTATTCCTACCACACTTATAAAATTAGTCCTATTTCTCACTCATAGATAGCCTAAAACCCTTTACCAAAACAAATCTAAAGCTTTAGGAGAGATCCCTCTCCGGAGCTTAGGAAGGCTAGATCCTGAATTCCCAAAGTGGTTCTTGGTTACCCCTGGTGTTCTTAACTAAAAAAATCCTCATCCCACAACCTGAGAATTACTAGGGTGATAGCGGATTCTACCAACTTATGCAAGGGCTCTGCTAGTCCATCAATAAACATATGTACTCTTCTAGTTGCAGATAGATCTGGTACCATGACTGAAATTTTCAGAAATTGAGAGATATAAGTCTCCAGATCTCCAGAATTCTTAAGCTCAGCTAGCTCAACAAACTGAGCTTCTTTATCTCTTTAGTCAAATCTTTCCACAAACCTCTGGGTAAATTTTGCATAAGAAGTTATACTGGCATGCCCCAATGTAGATAGACCATGAAACCACCACTCATGTGCTTCACTTTCAGGGTGCATCGCTTCTATCTTAATGGCCTCCATCTCTGAAACTCAGTTCAGCTGGAAATAGATGTCTAATTTCTCTACCCAAACCTTGGCTATGCACTTGGGTGATCCATCAAAAGCAGGCAGAAAGAATCTACCCAAAGTATGTTGTGGATCATTGTTTTGCATGTACCCTATACCTCTATTGTGATTAATGGGTCTTCTATTATCCTTGATCTGACAGAACCCTTGGAATTTTAGATGCTCTTTGAACCCCTGAGATTGAGATTCATATTCTAGGAGATAATCACCAAGAGTCTCCTCCTCTTGTGTTCCTCCTACATCATTTCCTATTGCTAGGAATGTAGGCATGGTGGTGCATTGTGGTCTGGCTGTAATGCTAATTTTTCACACTAATAATGTGAGGTGTTGGAAATCTCTCCATTTTGAGACCTTCTTGGGATATCTTTATTTATTTACATACTTATCTCCTTGACTTCTCAAGCAATATCCTGCATAGTTTGGAGAAAAAGCCTTGGAAAATCCTTTCCATTCATTTTTCCTGATATTAAAGTCTTTCCTTTGTCTTATTTGTATAATTAGACCTTCTTGTTTTATTGATGTACTTCTTCTCCCTTTCTGTGAGAGGCTTATTCTTCTTCTGTTAACATAGATGTGATGTCTCACAGGCTGAGCCAATATTATCCTCTGATACCACTATAATATTCCAAAACAGAAAAGACAATAATATAGAACATAAAACTGGAAAATATAGTAAACTATCAATACACAAAATAGGAGAAAATCATAGAGACATTTTATTACACATTATAACAGAAAAATGAGTACAATATCTTGAGGAAAAAGGCATTTAAGCACTACAAGAAAAAAGGACATTGGTGAGGGGAAAAAATGGTCACCATAAGCTCATTGATGAGGGTCGAAAGACCCTTTGTCACCAAAAATTGAACGTCACCAAAGGTGGCGTCGCCAAAAGTATAGGTGTTGTGGTGACATTCAAGGTCCGTCACCAATAATTATTTATAGTGATAGACAGTGACCATCACCATTTCATATGAACAACAAAGATTTTTTTTTATGGACCTTTCATGTTCGTCATTATTGGTGCATATATATGGTGACGTTCATTGACCGTCACCATAAACTCATTGGTTACATCAAAGTCCATCACTAATAATGACTATAATGACAAACAGTGACCCTCACCATTTCATATCAACAACAAAGATTTATGGTGACGGACCTTTAATGGTTGTCACTATTGATGCTTGTATATGGTGGCGTTCATTGACCGTCACCATTTCATATTTTGGTGAGGGTAAAAAAATGTCACCATAAGCTTATTGGTGATGGTAAAAAGAGCATCCATCACCAAAAACTGATCGTTGTCATTCCTTATGAATATCAGGGCATGATGGAATCGAACCACCAATCTCCTACCTGTAAAGCAGGTGCTCTTCCATTGAGCTAGCACCCTTTAAAGAATTAGACTTTAAACTAGCAATTTACCCTAAAAGTGCAAAGATACACCGAAGGAATAGAAAATCTAGGAAGATCAAAAGTTTCTAGAAATAATTTGTTCAATATACATAATAAAAAGACATTAAGAATAAATTTTGATATAATCTAACAAAGCATGTACTACATAGGAGAATAACTGGAAAGCACAACTAGAAATTTGAATCACAACATAACAGTATAAAAGAACATGCAACAGGAAAGGAACAACTCCACAGTTTGAGAAATATGAACAATCCATGAGCATGTTCTTATATATTGATATAGAATATAACAAAATAGAAATCTAGATTTATGAAATTAAAGTATCACACAATAATTTCTTGAAAAAATATCAATATCTAAAATAATATTTTTTGCATTTGGATTTACCTTGCAGAACCTTGGGAAAAAGTTTCTACAGAAACAACCAATAAACATAACAACATGAACCTTAGGAGAAATTGTGCAGGGGATAAAATATGAAGGTAAAGCACTAGAGAAGTATTCAAAGTAAATGATGAAAATCATATCTATAAAGAGCTGAGAACCCTTTGAAGTAAACCACACATTTATCATCATGAATAGTACAGTTGCAAAAAAATATCAAAATAAATTATGAACTATTCCACCAAAAAACAGTGAAATTTTCCACTAAAATACAGTTTCAAATTAATCACTAGCATGACGCTAACTTCTCTGCAAAAATAGGTAAGTTTCGAGGTAATGTATAATATCTTGCATGGAAGTCGTGTTGATAAAACCTTCCAAGGAATAAGACCATAGTATTCAACAAGAGTGCCATCATACTTAATACTATCAAAGAGTGGTCAATAGAAAAAGTGAATTGGCGGACCTTCATAACTTGCATTGGTTCCTTATCCTTCATCCAACCCTAAAATTTTAGACCAAGGTTAACATTTTGAAGGAAAATTAAGAAAAGTCACATGATCTTGTGAAATAATATTTTTATCACTACCATTAACTATAATGCAATAGTTTTGCACAAACAAAGCATCCTTGTCTAAAGTGAAGTATTAAGTGATGATTAAGACTAATTGTGGGCTTAGAATTGTTTTTCCATTTTTTGTTTGAATTGTTAGAAGTACTATACTTAGTAGTAGAGGCATTCCCACCATGGATTGGGAAGTCCACAACAACCACTTATGTAACTGGGATTGTTGACTGTAATCATTTTAACCTTCTCCTTCCTTTTGCTCAGCCACTGAAATCTGTGTTGAGAACTATTTTCTTAAGACATCCCTCATTAGAATAGGCAGATCATTAGTGATAATAACAATATTCTCATAACATTTCCACTATCATTACAATCTATTTTGGGCTAAAACTTAGACTTATGGGTATCTTTGTTATGCCTTGTAAACAAATGAAGATGACAAGGGGAAGAAGCAAAAGAAGAGGGTTTAGAAAACATCCAGTGAGAGGAGCTTGAATCGTTGTCAATGATGCTCCATATTTAGGGATCGCTTTTGTAACTTGCTTTAAATATTCAAGGCAAGCCAGAAAGCCTTGCTCCAATGAACTAAGTGCATGCAAATTCCATCTTGTGTTGAATATTAAACAAGAAACACTTGATAAAATTGAAACATTAATCCCCGACGATGAATTTTTCAATATAATAATGAACAATCAATACCAATAATTTTCAGAGAGGCAACCACCACTAAGTAGCTCCTTCCTAAGAGGTTAGAAACATTTTCTAATAACTAGTTTGTAGAAGCCATCGAAATCACCCAACATGCACCACATTGCACATAGCATGTTGAGTTGTGGAAGAAAGAATCTTAAATTAGAATGCACCCTTTTGCAAGAGTAACGGCATTTTGGAGAAACAAAAATGCCTATGATAAGTGATATACCTATTGGAGGTATAGAAATATTGCCAGCAGATTAGGAGGTTGGTCCAGACCCCAAGAGGTATCTAGGGAACAACCCCAAACCTAAGTAGCTCTGAGGTAATGGTAGAAAATTTGAGAAGGAATGTGAAGGCAAAAGTCTTACAATCAGACTAAAATCACAGGATAACTACGAACGAAGAGTGACAAAGTTTTGTTTAGTTCCTTAGTATAAAGAGGCTAGAAGCTCATGCAACACTAGAAGGTTATTTTATCGGGCAAAGAGAATGCTATGTGCATCTTGCAGATGCAAATTGCTCTTGCATGTGATGGGAAAAAGGGCTTGCAAAAAGATGCCCTCTATGCAGCATCAACACACACAACATTCCATTTTTCCTAATACACTAACCTTCTAGATGTGGCCAAATAGCACATGGGTCACAGTGGCAAGGCTTTCAGTAGCAAGCACTTACCAAATCTTCCACAATTTGCGCTATTGTACCAGAACTAGATCTTGGACCTATGCTAAGATGTGAGGTGTTTCCACTGTAAGACATCAAGAAATGTCTTTAGCATTCATATTTGAAAAACTTGAGAAACATCTTGAACAGGGAGAAACAGTCAGAAATAAATGAACAAATAATAATAATAATAACTCTATAATATTATAA